>CM062811.1:129078339-129678339 GCA_031772625.1 Pinus tabuliformis
AAGCACCATCAGCAAATCCAATGTATGTTTGGAGAGGCGTCGACATCTGCAATATCAAGAGTAAAACCAAGATAGCCAGAATAACGACCGAAAAACACACTCTCTAAGCTAAGCAACACTACTAAAACTAACAAACATACTAGCTAGAAAGAAAACCTACCTAACTAAAAAATTCTCCATACCCACCATTTAAGCATAATACCTCTTTAGGTAAAGTCCAATTCTGTTTCCCAACAGAGTCCCCATCAAATCTACCAGCTCAAAAGCCCCTTTTGCTAGCTTTCGCTTTACATGTAGGGTCCATGCCACATAGGAACGAATTTTCCAGCACCTAGCTTATCGTTAGCTTGATCATATAATAGCACTAGGTCTCCCTCCGAAAAACTTCGAGGGGTCACATTTCTATCATACTGAGCTTTCATTCGCTTCGCGTGAGTCTCGATTGCCAATGCAGCTCACGTCGAGTCTCATCTAATTTAGCTAAGTATAATAAACGTTTCTCCTCTTCGGAAGTAGCTGGAAGTAATTCGACAGCCATTTGAAGTGATGGGATTTCGCATTCAATGGGTAACACAGCTTCCAAGCCATAAACTAGCTGGAAAGGAGTGAACCCTGTTGAAGTTTTCACTGAGGTTCGGTATGCCCATAGCGCTGAAAATAACATGTTGTGCCAATTCGACCGATGAATACCAATGGTTCGTCGGATCATGATAACCAGAACTTTGTTGATAGACTCAACCAAACCGTTGGCTTGCGGATAATAAGGAGTAGAGCTATCGTGGCGCAACCAAGCTGGCTTGTAAGCTCAGTCATCATGATGTTTTGAAAATGGCTCCCATGGTCAGTAATGATTGCTTGTGGGACACCAAACCTAGTTATAATATGATTGAATACGAAAACTGCAGCTGTTTTGCCGCTTGCGTCGAATGTAGGCATCGCCTCGCCCATTTAGTAAAATAATCAACCGCGAGGATGATATACGCATGCCCCCCGGCCGAGTGAGGTTACAAGTAATAAAGTCGATACCCCATTTGGCGAATGGACCAACGGCAAATTATAGGGTGAGAGCAGGTGGTGGCGCGCATCTTGCGATCAAACACTTGACAGTTGTGGCACTCCGGACTGCAATGATACAATCTTAAACATAGACGGCCAAAAGTAGCCAGCGCGCAACACCTTCTGAGCTGTGGCATACCCAGACATATGACCGCCACATGCTCCAGAGTGACAATCATTCAAAACCCTCTCAGCCTCTTCGTGAGTTAAGCAACGTCGAAAAACTAAGTCTGCCCCCCGCGATAAAAGTGTATCTCCAATAATTTTGTATTGCTGGGATTGAAACCGAATTTTTCGACGTTCCGACTTTGAAGCTTCAGGCCGAAAGGTTTGGGTTGGAGATAGATGATTATATCCCGTACCACGATCTAAAGTACTGATAAGAAACAAAGATTCGTCCGCAATGGACTCCTCTGCCACAGTTTCTGTGTCAGCATGCGGGAAATCACACATCAATTCCGCAAAAACTAAGGATTTCTTAGACTTGGACTTCTCGAACTCCAAGTCGAACTCTTGCAGTAACGATCCATTTAGAGTACTTGCCCCCTAGCAGTTGTTTTGTCAAAATATAAATCATAGGGTTGCAATCCAAATAACTGTAGTTTTAGGGAAGAATGTAGTGACGAAAACGCTGGACAGCTTGAACGGCTGCCAGGCCAATTTCTCCACATGCGAATATTTTAGCTCAGTGGGATTTAAGGTCCTACTAAGATAATATATCACATGTCCGCTCCGAATTCATCTTCTTGAACTAACACCATTCCAATAGTGGAATGCGAAGCTGCGAGGTATAAGAAGTAGTCCTGGTTGTAGTTGGGAGGATGCAACAACGGTGCATGGGTCAACGCGTGTTTAAGTGCATCAAAAGATTGTTGGGCAATCTCGTCCCAAAAGAATTGAGCGTTCTGTTTCAACAACCGTGTAAAACCTTTAGTGACCTCGGCGTAAAAAGTTCGCTTTCCCTTGCAAACTTTGGAGTTGGCGCAAACTCGAAGGAGGAGGCAATTTGATGATAGCTTCGACCTTCGAGGGATCGACGCGAATGCCGGCTTTTGAAACAACAAATCCCAGCAATCGACCCCTCTCTATACAGAAAACACACTTGTGGGATTCAACCGAATTCGATAATGCCTACACCTCATAAAGATTGCTCGTAAGTGGACAAGGTGATCAGCTCGATGTAAAGAATGAGCAGGCAAATCATTGAGGTACGGTTGCACAATGTGCTTGATGTCATGAAATGCATAAGACATCGCCCGTTGAAAAGTGGCCCCGACATTCTTAAGCCCAAAAGGTAATTTGCAATAAGCAAATGTCCCCCATGGACAAATGAATGCCGTTTTTTGGGTCGGCAGGTAGAATATTGATTTGATTATAGCCCGAAAACCATCCATAAAGGAAAACATTTCACTTCCGGCACAATCATCAATAATTTGATCGATATAAGGCGTAGGATAGTTGTCTTTTGGACAAGCTCGATTTATATCCCTATAGTCGATACAGATTCTTATTGTTCCTTGTTTCTTGTTGACCGGAACAATATTCGATACCCAATCCGTTAACGGGATCGGATAAATGAAACCTGCTTTCAACAGCTTTCGACTTCTGCTTTAATCGCAGCCGCTTTCCGAGGGTGAATCTGACGCAACCGTTGCCGGACGGGTTTAGCATCCGGGTAGGTCTTTATTTCATGAACAACAATGGCAGGGTCGATTCCCGCATTTCCTCGTAGACCAGGCAACACACGCGGAATTCTTGGAATAGGGCCTTGTAAGTTTGGATTTCATCTTCTGTACATGAGGCACCTATATGAATGTTTTCCTCAATTCCGGCTTCACTGAAATATCAATGGGAATAGTGCGAGAAATATTCCCTAAATTCAACTCTGAATCAGAATGTTTCGTTGGATTCTGAGCGTCTTTGACATATTCAGCGGTAAAGATAGATGAAAAATCATTTTCAAAAGCATCATCCTTAGGTAAAAACGAAGATCTGTGATGAAGATCTTCCCATGGTAGATCGTCTACACTTAGGATTTCGCGAAGTTGTTCGTCAGATGACACGACTTCGGGAAATGCTATCCGTTCTAAGGTTGAGGTGAAAAGTGATTCTTCACTGACCACATTCATTTGGTCGATTTCGGTTGAACCACGAGTCGGTAAAAGACATGACAGCTTCATAAGCAATTTCATATGGACTCAAAGGCATAGCATCACCGAATGAGTCTATCTCAGATTCAGATGGGACGATCCAAGGATCATCATAAATAATGTTTTCTGATGTAATCATATGAATTGATGCAAATGAAGGGTCTGCGTTGATTGGAGGAAAGGAAAAGTTCCAGTAAACCGAATCTTTAACTAAACCTACGCCAACGTCCCTATAAGGGATTGTCGTCTTACCGACATGCTGGATACTCTCTGAAGAGGCTGGGTCGGATGAAAAGTATGTCAGCTGATCAATGTCACGATCTTACCGTTATATGAAACTTTATTACTCTGAAGACCGATGAATGACTGCTGTCATAGCATATGACCAACTTCGACCCAAAAGAAGGTTGTAGTCTAGAGGGGCATCAACCACCTCCACATCCAGACTAACGGTTTTACCTTCTACCCCTATAGGTAATTCCTGTAGAATACCAAACCGGACGGAACCCACGGCCATCAAAGGCCTTAAGGATGGTCGGGGATTGGTCAACGAAGGAGAACCAAGGGATCTCCAACATTGAATCGACATAATACACGTAGAAGCTCCCTCATCAATCACAGTCCGATGAATAGGCCTGTTTTTGACTATCACTGGAATTTGGAAAGCCATTTGATGGGGTAGACGCGGTGTACTATTTTCTAGATCGAAGATTATCAGGTTCGGGTCCTGAACATCAACAGCTCCGATAGCCGACAAAAGTAATTTTCGTTGTGCTGGGCATGATTGCAGCACTTCTAAAGCCGACATTGCTGAGGGTGAAACAGCTAAGTCCTCAACAATGTTGTAATTCTGGGCTGCTCTCGCATGTGGATTGAAAGCAGACCTTCGAAGTACACCCTTGGCGGGCGGTTTAATTACTAGTCCGGGTTAGGTTTCTCGATCTGTAGTGGATCGGAACCAGGAGCTGAGGTTGATGGTATAGTGAGAAGATTCTGCTTCCTTACCATCAACAGGATTCTTACTACCATAATCTTGCGATCGAGTCGCAATCCTCACATGAGACATCATCAAAATGGGTTCTTCACTGGCAGTCGAGGAAGAACCTATCATCTTACTTTCCTGCTTTGGAAATGGATCTTTTAACACAGCAGGAGTGGGAGAACCTTTGACTATTTTCACAACCTCGGCCCGATGAGGGCAATCTCTCGTAAAATGATCCTCTTCACAAATAAGACAAGGATATCGAGGTTTGCGCTTTTTGTCATTGGTTTCCGACTTTTTCGTTTTCTCCTTCGGAGCCTTGTCTGCTTTAGCCTTCTTCTTTCCTTTCTTCTTTCCACCGTTTTTTGATTTGGCCGTAGATGACTCTACAGCATGAATATCGGCGGAAAGTTCAGGAGAAGACTCTCCTGTCGGGGAATCAGGCAAAGTGATAATAGGAGTAGTTGAAGCCTTGGAAGACTTCTTCTTGCTCTTTGTATTCACGATACCAATCATACCATCAGCGGCATGAGATCCCGAAGGAGCAGCAGCGATTTGATTCGACTTTGGAAGATCTGGAATCTTCTCGTGTAACGTACCCGACTGAGTATAAACTAAGTCAAGGTATTGCGCCTGAGCAATGACTTGCTCCTCAGTAACTACTCCGGCCTTAGCTACATCTTCAGTAATCTTCGGTAATAATGATTTAACAAACCATTCAGCTAAGATTTGGTCCGAGATAAAAACTTTCACTAACCTTCTTCGACGTCTCCACTCATGAATGTGATCAGAAATATACGTGGACGTCGATTGTTTTAGTGAAGTTAATAACTCCGTGCCGTTATCGTATCTGACCGGCAACTGAAAGTGAGTTAAGAACGAGGTAGCTAACTGGCTAAAATTGTAAAAAGAGGCCCGTGGTAACTCAATGTACCACTTGGCCGCGAGACCAATGAGTGTACGCTGGAAAAGACGTAAGCGGATCGAATCATCCGAGATAGAATTTGAAGCACACCAGAGGTGGTAAGTCATCACATGATTGGACGGATCCTCTCCAGACTTACCTTCGAACTTGGGTATATCACTGGGCAACTTATTTGGCATTGGCGGCCAGAACGAAGATATTGAATTGGATCGTTCGTTAGGCGCGTCAAGTCTGGTAAATCCAAAGTTGCGATAAACGGTAACTGCCGGTTAGGATCTCTAAAACTCTGGGTCACAAGACCAGTCCCAGGAGGAGGATATCCAGGATAACTAGGAACAGGAGTCGCATTTGGGATATTATATCCTCCTGGAAAACCAGGATTAACCGGACCGTACTGGGGTTGTTGAGGTTGTTGATAAGTGTACCCAGGATACGGTTGATACTGGTAAACCGGCTGTTGGACAGCTTGCCCAGGTTGGTACTGTCCCTGGTACGGTTGTTGAACAAATTGAGGTTGAGTAGTGACAACCGTACTTATACCAGGCTGACCTGTAGGCATCTGGACCGTGGTTTGAATCGTAGATCCAGACAACGGTAAAGATGTCTGAGGAGTGGTTGCAGAGACAGTAGAAACCGGAGCTGTCGATACTCTCCAGAAGTAAGTGCGGCAGATGTAGCGGTAGTTGCAGCAGCCGTTTGAGATGGAGTACTAGGTGCAATTGGCGGCTGAGTAACTACCGAAGTTACAGAAGTTTGAACATTTGACTGGACAGGTTTGGTTGCTGGGTGGACCAGAAACTACGGGTTTCCAGCTGAGAACCAACTGTATACTTGGCTGCAACACCTGTTGACCTTGTGATGGATCCCACACTAACATTCCGGGTATTGACCCGTAACAGGTTGAGGATACTGAGATCCATAACCGGATTGAGGATAGGATTGATAATTGTAAGTGCAGTTCCCATACCTTGAACATATGACTGACCTTGAGGTGGTTGATAACCTTGACTCGAGTATTGACCTTGAGGTTGATAACCTTGAGGTAAATACGATACTGGGGTTGACCTTGACCTTGAGGTTGATACCCTTGAGGTTGATACCCTTGGGTTGATACCCTTGAGGTTGCCATCCTTGAGGTTGCCATCCTTGAGGTAGATATTGATACTGAGGTTGACCTTGGGTACATATTGAGCTGGGGTTGACCTTGAGCATGTATTGCGCCATAGGTACATACTGACCTTGAGGTTTCCCCCAGACACATTTGTGTACCTTGAGGTTGCCCCCCAGGCGGTAATTGGCCACCTTGAGGTTGGGAAACGGGAACTGAACCTGACATCATGTAAATGTCTCCTACACCCAATGGTATATTACCATTGTTTCCAGCTAATAACCCATGATCAATGGGTTGAGGAGATGCCCCCGCAAAGGTACCAGAAAGTGATTGATACCCGGTGGGAACAGAAGGACCGCCGTGTAAGAAAGATTCAGGACTTTGAGTAAACACGGACGACTGACCAGACATATTTACAGGAGTATAAATACCTCCAGGTGGAAAAGGAGTACGAGGTGTAGAAAAACCTACCCCTGAGTTGTCTAAATAATTGGTTAACGAAAGGTACCAAGTAGTACTTCTAGGAGGACTGTAAAAAGATAGATTCACGCTCCCTAGATCAATAGTAAGTTGATCTTCAAGGTTAGAGACGCCTATTTCTTCTCTCTGGAGCAAGTTCTTCAATAGCAATCAGACCAGTAGGAAGATTTTCGGTGATAACTCGTTCTACTCTTGGTGAATCTGGAACACTAGAAGTCGGAGTAACAGGTTCAGATATTTCAGGTTCTTCGCCTGTATCACTAGCAGACGAAAAACTACCAACAAGCTCAGAAACTGTAACAGCTTCGGGATTATAACCTGTCTCTAACCTTGGTAATCTGAATGGACTACCAAGGAAGATTCTCCTTCTTCAGGTGAACCTACTCTACTGCCACTAGGAGGAGTTACAAGGACCTTAAACCTTCTAGATTACCGGGGTCGTCTCGAGGAGGTGATCCCCTAAGTCTACGGGATCTTCTCAACAATTCGGCCACAGAAACAACTTCAGGAGACTGGCCCCGAAGTCTACGGGACTGTCTCGGTAATTCCGCCACAGCTAAAAACTTTTAATACTACACACGAAAACAAAGTAAAATCTCAAATCAAACCACCTAAAGTCTCTAAAGAACCAAACAAATTTGAATCACACGCCTAAAGAATCTAGGGCGTCAAACCAAGCACAAACAGTAACCTTCCAGACCGAAAACGCTAGTTGGTGATGAAACCCAACATCGCCGATTCAGTACAGAAGTGGCGGGTGGAACAGTTACCCCGGAAACCTGCTTAATGAATAGACCGGCACAAGTTCCTCCACTTTAAACGTCTCGAGTGAAGTGAACCCCCCGAAAATCCAAGTGAGTCTAGCCGACGTCTGCTCCAGGTACAGTGGGATCTTCCCTCCACCGTCACCTCGGTAGAATCCTAAAGATAATGGTCACTAAGGTTACCAACCGCAACAAATGCACCTGGGGGAACAGTCTACACTCCGACAGCACGCAAGGGCAGAGTATCAAGCTCAATCCCCTTGCCGGTTCCTTGACAATAATCCAAGGTTTACCGACAAGTGACCCCTGGCTCCTCGACAATGGTTAATCCGAGGTTTACCGTTTGTAATACGTGCGTGTCTGGCGTCGTTCCCAACGAGGGGGATTGATCCCCTCACTGGTTCGGACACGAGCTCGTGCTTCTCCTTTAAGAGGAGCTTTCCCAGAGTACAAATGAGACAATTGGATTTATTCTATCACAAGATAAGCTACTTGTTTGGTTTTGTTGTCTTGGAGAGTTAATTACTCACCTACTCCAAGACACTAGCCTGATCTAAATTGGTGTTTCAGAGCCCTAGTAAATAAAAGTTACTACGTTGATTTTACTTTAAGCGTTAATTTTATGGTTTTTCTTAAAGACAAAAGGTAGCGGAAGTGAAACCAATGGTGTGTAGACTCGACTCAAACCACTACAAAGATGCACCTAAGATGATTTACGCTACTTTCCTCTTTCAATGAAATTCCTAACTAAGAGAGTTGAGAGATGCAAATTTTATAGAAAACAACTTTCTTAGTAAAGACAATCAAAGAAACAATTCTCTTTATCTTTCAAGCATACAAACATGACCACTCCTTACGTGCACGAAAAACTCTTTTTCTTTCAAAATGCCTCAAAGCTACTTGAAACAAAACTTTTCAAAGGAGATGTTTTTGTATTTTCTCTTATTTAATAAAGCATATAAATCTATTTTAACGAAAATCAATCTCAAAAGCTATAAAATCTATGAAAACTTGACTCACAAGCAAATCAAAAAGAAATTTACTCTAAGCAAACCTAACGAGGCAAAATCCTACAAGATGATTCTAGGTTGTTTTACTTGACCAAAATCAAGTCAAGGACCAGCTAATGCAGAATCAAAAGACTAGTCAAAACAAAACTCAAATCTTTTTGTTCTTTTTGTAAAATGGAATTCAATACTCAATCAACAAGCACTTCGAAATTTGCCAAAGAGACAACTCAATGGTAAGTTGCTCTCACAGGTAGACTTTATGACAGTTCTGACTTCTAAGAATGCTGACAAAACCAGAGAGATCTAAGGCTTGACAACTTCTACCGCCAAAGTCACTACAAGACCTACTCAAAAATCAAACCCTAGGGCTTAAACTTCTATGAAATCCACTAAAACACTCAATGCTATCGAAACAAGTTCAGGTGAAGATCTTTGACAAGAGACTAATGGATCTGGGCAGTAAAAACTAAGAAAAAGCAAAATCTAGTGAAAAAAATGCAAAAAATGGAATTTTCTTAAATTTTAGCAGGGGGCGCAAGCAACCCGTTAAGACAGGTGCGGGCCCGCTCTGTGCACACAGCGACAGTGCGTCCAGGGACGCACTGTGCAATACTCAGAGGGTGCGTCCTACTGGAAAATTCAAGAAAAACTAAATGAATCTAACCCTAAGCTAACCCACCCAAAAACAAAGTCACAAAGCCAAAAACCAGAAAATAAATGACTTTTCTCAGAGCAAAGTTGCATACAAAGGAAAAGACTTTCACATCAATGGAGTCCCCAGCGGAGTCGCCAATTTGTCAGGCGGAAAGAGTCGATTGTGCGGACACAACCAACCTCCCTAGGAGCCTAAGACTCTCTAGTGACAAACAAGACAAACAAGAGCAATCCTTCTCTAAACATGCATTTACTATATAAGAAATCAAGTGTTTAGATCCTACCTGTAGTCCAACGCTGTTGTAGCAGTCCAGCTCTGCTGATCCGGATGAGCTCCTCCTTCACTTTGAAACCTGCATCCACTAACAATCAAACGATTAAATAGCACTTGATAATCTCATAGAATAAAACATATTTAACACATAGACCAAGGAGTACATGAAATAACTCATAAATAACAAGTTATTGAGAAGAATGGACTCATTTGCATTAATAGGTAACAAAAGGAACAAATACAACCTGAGCCTTGGTGTTGTGCAAGTCCCTCCCAGGGTCCATCAAGAGTTCTCCTTTACTTTGACAAAGCTCACCCACTTCCAAATAGAACAAGCAAAGATGGAAATCTCTCCTCACAAGCTTCTAAATGGGAGTCCTAATTCCAGCAGCATCTACCCTTAGAAATGTTTAGCTTCCAACCTCCCCTCCTTCTGGCCCAATGCCTGTATTTATAGTGCTCAAGAGGAAGTTAATCAGGTCCACCATCAATGGGATAATCCCCTCTTTGGATGGGATAGCTCCCTTATTGATGGGATAAGTTCCTCTTTGGTAGGGGTACATGAACCATCTGGAGGCGCTCAATACATGTCGAACAACCTTCTAGAATGCTCTAGAAATGACCACAAGTAACTTTTTAAAGATGAAACTTGCGCATTTTGACCTTTACAGGGGACGCACCTGCCCCTTTACATACAGAGCGTCCAAGGACGCGGTTTTTGTGAACATTGGATGCGTACCCGCAGGTAAGGTTGAGAGAACCTGCGTACCCAGAGATAAATACATTTATAAAGACTTTCTCTCTTTTTGGAGTTTGACATGGAGAGCAGAGGCATAAGACTTGCCTAAGAGGATAGCATGACTGTTGATAGAGCCATACTAACTGTAAATAGTCATGGTGACATTTTTTAGTGTAACAGATTGCCCCCTAAAGTGCGAAGCCTGTAATAGATTAGGGTTTTGTATTATCTAGGAAGGGTGAAGCGCTTTATCATTTCAAGGATTATCTCGTGGAGAGCCTGGTCAGAACCTGCAATTTTCAAAAAAAAATACATGTATAAGATTATATCATCACTGAGGTAGGCATTCCCATACTCAGATCAAAACTTTAACTAACAGACTAACTACTCTGATACAGGAATGATCTTGCAGTACATCATAATCATAGACTTTTGTAGACACAGTATGGGCGCAGCCATCTGTTTATGATTAGTCTACTTAGATAATGAATACAAAACTCCTCGCAGCCTGGATGGTGGAAACTAGATCCAGGGTCTTCATTTCTCTTCCCGAATTGGTACGATTCTAGCCATGCGAATAAATGAGTTGATGTCGAACATGGTAGAAACCACTTGATTACCAGTCGATGATGTAAACTGTTAACAAGTGTGAGAGAGACCACCAGTAATGTCAATGGTTCTCAAAGTACCCAGTACAATCCATGAGATGTGAATGAATGAGTTGATGTCGAACATTTCACGGAATCCTTCGATCGAAAGTCAATGATGTAAACTGACGTCAAAGGCGAGAAACCTGCCATTGATGCATGCAGACTTCAAGGTACTGACGATTTCTAAGTCATCTCTCTAGATAATGTGCTGATGTCGATAGAAAGCGACCCGTTGTAGGCAAGCCCACAACACGAAATCATTGTTCAAGTTGAAGAAATGTTGCTGTAAGGACTGACTCAGGGATGGTCAAATGGATGACAAGTATTTTGCAGATGAAAGTTTTGCTTGCAGACCTCTTGAACACATAACGACACAACAGATGGTTTGGTGATGAATAACTCAAAGTTAATCCCCGGAACCCGGCTGAAGACTTTCAAAGTGGTTTGATCAACTGTGAGGTAAAAGATTTCCCAACCCAGGTGAATGAAAAGTGTCATGTTCAAGAGTGGTAATAAAGTTTCTTCTGAGACAAAAGATAACAAATAGGTTCATTCTTCTCTCTTTTCCCCCACCATTTCTGGCAAGTACCTCTTTATTTTTAACAAGCTTGAGGAGGATAACATATGCTTGATTATAAGCTCATCCTTCGGATGAGTCCAACCTAGTTTTGATTCGAACCCTAGGAAGGAGTGGTTCGTTCCTGTTTGTAATTGAACAGGTCCTTTACTGTGAAATGTTTAACGAGCCAGTATAGGAGAAACTCGGCGTTTTTCAATTTTAGAGAGTCTGAAAAACTTAAGAAGACTCCAAGTTGAACTTTTTCGTAGATTTGTGTCCCTCAAGCCCGAAAAAGTATAAAATAATACCTGGGGGAACCGCTTGATCTTGCGACCAAGGAGTACTTTCATAATTAGTGCCACTGACCTGAAAAGTAAAAAGCGATCAAGGACACGTCGTTTTATTTCCAGTATCGAGTTTGAAACGACAAAAACCCGGCAATCTTTTCCTGTTTTTACGGTCAGAAAAGGGCTATAAGGGGACCGTCTTTTAATTCCGTTTTAACGAGTGTAAAAGAAACGCTCGACAATCTTTTCATATTTTAGGAGTCAGAAAAGGGCTTAAAAGATGACTCTGATATTTTGGTTCGTGAAAAATGACAATTTTCCCTCTAAATCCCTTTGTCCTGCACAAAAACGACACATTACTCATACCTGTTTAAGATAGGCAAAAATACATTGAAAAATATCCTTCCATGGTGAAAAATGAACAAACCTAGCATTCATTCATCCAAAAAACCTATAAAAAGACTTTTTACCATGTCATTTTTACCATTTTACTGTTGAGGTTGAAAAAAGGGCTTTTGGCAAGAAACTTCCCGTGGTCGCTGCGGAGAATCCGACCGTCAGAATCGAACGCCGTCTCTTCCAGGTATTTCACAACATCCTCCTCTTCAATTTCATCCGATTAAAAGTTTGTTTTAGGTTTTAGTTTTGATTTTTGGGGGGTTTTGGGTTTTGAAATCCGCTCTGCGGGGTACGCAGGTGCCCTAAGGGTGACCTGCGTCCCCCGAATTTTTCCCACACAGGAAAAAGGTCGGGGGACGCAGCCCACCTTCAGGCCAGCTGCGTCCCGACGCTCTGTGTCCTAAACGCGGGGTGCGTCCCCCGCGAAAGGCGGAATTTGAAACCCCAAACTCCACAAACAACCATTTGAATTTTCCCAAATCAATTCTAATCTTCATTTCTTGGTGTGTAGGGCACTCACCATGTTGGATTGGAGAGAAAGAGAGCACGAGGACGTTGATTTAGCCGCAATTAATCATCAACCTTCCATTGATGCCCTAAAAGCATGCGGACTATATAAATACTGGGCCATACCTGGCATGAGGGCTCAGGTGAGATTCTTGGAGTGGCTGGTTGAGAGATGGAACATTCATGAGCAATGCTTTTACATCGGAGGGCACCAGCTCGAGATAGAGCCCTCTGACATATACTTTCTCACTGGCTTGCCAAATAGGGGCGAGCAACTCAATCTAGCCGGGACTAGGCCGGGTGGCCAATCCCTTGCTAGTCTCCGGGCAGATTGGTGCACACCCAATGCACACCATGCGAAAGGCATAGAAATCAAACACATCTCTCTGGGTGAACTCAAGGTTATAGCTTTCATGGTTACCAGAATTTGCGGTGCAGCCGCTTTACATATTGCCACCGGGTCCCAAATGCGGATGGCGATTGACTGTTTCCAAGGCACCATTTTCAACTGGTGTGATGCTGTGTCGGCCAATATGAAGGGCCAACTGACTAGGGCAAAGAACGGACAACTGAAGACCTTTGGATATGGGCCTCTAGTTGTGAGCTTTGCCTTAGAGAGAGTTCCGATGCTGATCCCTCAGCAACTCACTGTTGATATCTTGGGTCCTCGGGAGCCAAAGCTGATACGATGGGTTACGGTGATGGCCCGACATCCTGACGAGGGCGCGACGGTTGTTCGATTCCCTGATAGTTACTGGTTAGAGGACCAGGTTTTTTCGATCCAGGACTTTCCGTATGCCGGAGTAGATTTTCGAGGTGATCCGGACATGGTTCTTCCACAGGGAGAACAATGGGATGACAGAGGTACTTTATTTTTCACAAGTTTTCAAATTATATATATATTTTTTTTGTTTTTTATATATATCGTCTCAAAACTGACAGTAAAAATTTTCAAAATGCAGATGTTGGTCCACGGCGCCCAGCCAACCTCCGGCCTTTTGAGAGGAGACATCCAGTTGCACCGGTACCGGCTCCACAGGATGCGGCTGCAGAGTCACTAGCTGAGTTGGAGCAGGATCTAGAGCGTCTGACGGTGGATATACCTGAGACTACCATAGATGATATTCCTATCAGACTTCAGCGCTATGTAGTCGCAGTCCCTGGGCCGTTTAGGAGATTTTTGTGTAAGGTAGCCCGTGCAGTGGTGTCGTATAGGGAGCACCACCAGTGATTGGCTAGTCACTTTTGTAGACACATATGACATTTTTGGCTTTTTGTACTTATCATTTTTGCCGATCATAAGGTGTTTTTCAACCTATGATCGAAGACGATGTATATTTTTTGACACACTCCTATCTATATATATATCACTATTACCGGCTTATCTTGTTTAACATATGTGATGAAATGTTTTTAAATTTACTTGCATGATTATCGTAAATGTCTGTCCAACATTCGAGAAGCAATTGCATCTGCTAATGTATTTAAAGACCTTGGAATATGCTGATATTCAATGTAATCAAATTCACGTTCCAAGAGACGCACTCTCAAAAACAACCTTAATAACACAGGATTTCTAATGGCATATACTCTATTAAGCTGTAATACAACAAGTTCAGAATCTAACCTCACTATCAAACGTCGAATTCCAAATGAAATAGATTCGGATAATAATTCAACCACTGCACTGTATTCTGCAATGTTGTTCGTTGTTTGACCGAGGCTTACCCCATGCATAGAAACTAACTCGTCAGAGGGCGAATAGATAACCCAAGCTGCGGAAGAGATATTCCGTGTACTACGACAAGCACCATCAGCAAATCCAATGTATGTTTGGAGAGGCGTCGACATCTGCAATATCAAGAGTAAAACCAAGATAAGCCAGAATAACGACGAAAAACACACTCTCTAAGCTAAGCACACTGACTAAACTAACAAACATACTAGCTAGAAAGAAAACCTAACCTAACTAAAAAATTCTCCATACCCACCATTTAAGCATAATACCTCTTTAGGTAAAGTCCATTTCTGGGTTTACCCAAAGAGTCCCCATCAAAATCTACCAGCTCATAAGCCCCTTTTGCTAGCTTTCGCTTTACAATGTAGGGTCCATGCCACATAGGAACGAATTTTCCAGCACCTAGCTTATCGTTAGCTTGATCATATAATAGCACTAGGTCTCCCTCCGAAAAACTTCGAGGGGTCACATTTCTATCATACTGAGCTTTCATTCGCTTCGCGTGAGTCTCGATTGCCAATGCAGTGTCACGTCGAGTCTCATCTAATTTAGCTAAGTATAATAAACGTTTCTCCTCTTCGGAAGTAGCTGGAAGTAATTCGACAGCCATTTGAAGTGATGGGATTTCGCATTCAATGGGTAACACAGCTTCCAAGCCATAAACTAGCTGGAAAGGAGTGAACCCTGTTGAAGTTTTTACTGAGGTTCGGTATGCCCATAGCGCTGAAAATAACATGTTGTGCCAATTCGACCGATGAATACCAATGGTTCGTCGGATCATGATAACCAGAACTTTGTTGATAGACTCAACCAAACCGTTGGCTTGCGGATAATAAGGAGTAGAGCTATCGTGGCGCAAACCAAGCTGGCTTGTAAGCTCAGTCATCATGATGTTTTGAAAATGGCTCCCATGGTCAGTAATGATTGCTTGTGGGACACCAAACCTAGTTATAATATGATTGAATACGAAAACTGCAGCTGTTTTGCCGCTTGCGTCGAATGTAGGCATCGCCTCGGCCCATTTAGTAAAATAATCAACCGCGAGGATGATATACGCATGCCCCCCGGCCGAGTGAGGGTTACAAGTAATAAAGTCGATACCCCATTTGGCGAATGGACCAACGGCAATTATAGGGTGGAGAGCAGGTGGTGCGCGCATCTTGCGATCAAACACTTGACAGTTGTGGCACTTCCGGACTGCAATGATACAATCTTTAAACATAGATGGCCAAAAGTAGCCAGCGCGCAACACCTTCTGAGCTGTGGCATACCCAGACATATGACCGCCACATGCTCCAGAGTGACAATCATTCAAAACCCTCTCAGCCTCTTCGTGAGTTAAGCAACGTCGAAAAACTAAGTCTGCCCCCCGGCGATAAAGTGTATCTCCAATAATTTTGTATTGCTGGGATTGAAACCGAATTTTTCGACGTTCCGACTTTGAAGCTTCAGGCCGAAAGGTTTGGGTTTGGAGATAGATGATTATATCCCCGTACCACGGATCTAAAGTACTGATAAGAAACAAAGATTCGTCCGCAATGGACTCCTCTGCCACAGTTTCTGTGTCAGCATGCGGGAAATCACACATCAATTCCGCAAAAACTAAGGATTTCTTAGACTTGGACTTCTCGAACTCCAAGTCGAACTCTTGCAGGATAACGATCCATTTAGAGTACTTGCCCCCTAGCAGTTGTTTTGTCAAAATATAAATCATAGGGTTGCAATCCGAAATGACTGTAGTTTTACGGAGAAGAATGTAGTGACGAAAACGCTGGACAGCTTGAACGGCTGCCAGGGCCAATTTCTCCACATGCGAATATTTTAGCTCAGTGGGATTTAAGGTCCTACTAAGATAATATATCACATGTTCCGCTCCGAATTCATCTTCTTGAACTAACACCATTCCAATAGTGGAATGCGAAGCTGCGAGGTATAAGAAGTAGTCATGGTTGTAGTTGGGAGGATGCAACAACGGTGCATGGGTCAACGCGTGTTTAAGTGCATCAAAAGATTGTTGGGCAATCTCGTCCCAAAAGAATTGAGCGTTCTGTTTCAACAACCGTGTAAAACCTTTAGTGACCTCGGCGTAAAAAGTTCGCTTTCCCTTGCAAACTTTGGAGTTGGCGCAAACTCGAAGGAGGAGGCAATTTGATGATAGCTTCAACCTTCGAGGGATCGACGCGAATGCCAGCTTTTGAAACAACAAATCCCAGCAATCGACCCGTCTCTATACAGAAAACACACTTGTGGGGATTCAACCGAATTCGATAATGCCTACACCTCATAAAGATTGCTCGTAAGTGGACAAGGTGATCAGCTCGATGTAAAGAATGAGCAGGCAAATCATCGAGGTACGGTTGCACAATGTGCTTGATGTCATGAAATGCATAAGACATCGCCCGTTGAAAAGTGGCCCCGGCATTCTTAAGCCCAAAAGGTAATTTGCAATAAGCAAATGTCCCCCATGGACAAATGAATGCCGTTTTTGGTTGGTCGGCAGGTAGAATATTGATTTGATTATAGCCCGAAAAACCATCCATAAAGGAAAACATTTCACTTCCGGCACAATCATCAATAATTTGATCGATATAAGGCGTAGGATAGTTGTCTTTTGGACAAGCTCGATTTATATCCCTATAGTCGATACAGATTCTTATTGTTCCTTGTTTCTTGTTGACCGGAACAATATTCGATACCCAATCCGTTAACGGGATCAGATAAATGAAACCTGCTTTCAACAGCTTTTCGACTTCTGCTTTAATCGCAGCTGCTTTCCGAGGGTGAATTTGACGCAACCATTGCCGGACGGGTTTAGCATCCGGGTAGGTCTTTATTTCATGAACAACAATGGCAGGGTCGATTCCCAGCATTTCCTCATAGGACCAGGCAAACACATCGCGGAATTCTTGGAATAGGGCCTTGTAAGTTTGGATTTCATCTTCTGTACATGAGGCACCTATATGAATGTTCTCCTCAATTCCGGGCTTCACTGAAATATCAATGGGAATAGTGCGAGAAATATTCCCTAAATTCAACTCTGAATCAGAATGTTTCGTTGGATTCTGAGCGTCTTTGACATATTCAGCGGTAAAGATAGATGAAAAATCATTTTCAAAAGCATCATCCTTAGGTAAAAACGAAGATCTGTGATGAAGATCTTCCCATGGTAGATCGTCTACACTTAGGATTTCGCGAAGTTGTTCGTCAGATGACACGACTTCGGGAAATGCTATCCGTTCTAAGGTTGAGGTGAAAAGTGATTCTTCACTGACCACATTCATTTGGTCGAGCTCGGTTGAACGCGAGTCGGTAAAAGACATGACAGCTTCATAAGCAATTTCATATGGACTCAAAGGCATAGCATCACCGAATGAGTCTATCTCAGAATCAGATGGGACGATCCAAGGATCATCATAAATAATGTTTTCTGATGTAATCATATGAATTGATGCAAATGAAGGGTCTGCGTTGATTGGAGGGAAAGGAAAAGTTCCCAGTAAACCGGAATCTTTAACTAAACCTACGCCAACGTCCCTATAGGGGATTGTCGTCTTACCGACATGCTGGATACTCTCTGAAGAGGCTGGGTCGGATGAAAAGTATGTCAGCTGATCAATGGTCACGATCTTACCGTTATATGGAAACTTTATTACTCTAAAGACCGATGAAACGACTGCTGTCATAGCATATGACCAACTTCGACCCAAAAGAAGGTTGTAGTCTAGAGGGGCATCAACCACCTCCACATCCAGACTAACGGTTTTGCCTTCTACCCCTATAGGTAATTCCTGTAGAATACCAAACGGACGGAACCCACGGCCATCAAAGGCCTTAAGGATGGTCGGGGATTGGTTCAACGAAGGAGAACCAAGGGATCTCCAACATTGAATCGACATAATACACGTAGAAGCTCCCTCATCAATCACAGTCCGATGAATAGGCCTGTTTTTGACTATCACTGGAATTTGGAAAGCCATTTGATGGGGTAGACGCGGTGTACTATTTTCTAGATCGAAGATTATCAGGTTCGGGTCCTGAACATCAACAGCTCCGATAGCCGACAAAAGTAATTTTCGTTGTGCTGGGCATGATTGCAGCACTTCTAAAGCCGACATTGCTGAGGGTGAAACAGCTAAGTCCTCAACAATGTTGTAATTCTGGGCTGCTCTCGCATGTGGATTGAAAGCAGACCTTCGAAGTACACCCTTGGCGGGCGGTTTAATTACTAGGTCCGGGTTAGGTTTCTCGATCTGTAGTGGATCGGAACCAGGAGCTGAGGTTGATGGGTTAGAGTGAGAAGATTCTGCTTCCTTACCATCAACAGGATTCTTACTACCATAATCTTGCGATCGAGTCGCAATCCTCACATGAGACATCATCAAAATGGGTTCTTCACTGGCAGTCGAGGAAGAACCTATCATCTTACTTTCTTGCTTTGGAAATGGATCTTTTAACACAGCAGGAGTGGGAGAACCTTTGACTATTTTCACAACCTCGGCCCGATGAGGGCAATCTCTCGTAAAATGATCCTCTTCACAAATAAGACAAGGATATCGAGGTTTGCGCTTTTTGTCATTGGTTTCCGACTTTTACGTTTTCTCCTTCGGAGCCTTGTCTGCTTTAGCCTTCTTCTTTCCTTTCTTCTTTCCACCGTTTTTTGATTTGGCCGTAGATGACTCTACAGCATGAATATCGGCGGAAAGTTCGGGAGAAGACTCTCCTGTCGGGGAATCAGGCAAAGTGATAATAGGAGTAGTTGAAGCCTTGGAAGACTTCTTCTTGCTCTTTGTATTCACGATACCAATCATACCATCAGCGGCATGAGATCCCGAAGGAGCAGCAGCGATTTGATTCGACTTTGGAAGATCTGGAATCTTCTCGTGTAACGTACCCGACTGAGTATAAACTAAGTCAAGGTATTGCGCCTGAGCAATGACTTGCTCCTCAGTAACTACTCCGGCCTTAGCTACATCTTCAGTAATCTTCGGTAATAATGATTTAACAAACCATTCAGCTAAGATTTGGTCCGAGATAAAAACTTTCACTAACCTTCTTCGACGTCTCCACTCATGAATGTGATCAGAAATATACGTGGACGTGGATTGTTTTAGTGAAGTTAATAACTCCGTGCCGTTATCGTATCTGACCGGCAACTGAAAGTGAGTTAAGAACGAGGTAGCTAACTGGCTAAAATTGTAAAAACAGGCCCGTGGTAACTCAATGTACCACTTGGCCGCGAGACCAATGAGTGTACGCTGGAAAAGACGTAAGCGGATCGAATCATCCGAGATAGAATTTGAAGCACACCAGAGGTGGTAAGTCATCACATGATTGGACGGATCCTCCCCAGACTTACCTTCGAACTTGGGTATATCACTGGGCAACTTATTTGGCATTGGCGGCCAGAACGGAAGATATTGAATTGGATCGTTCGTTAGGCGCGTCAAGTCTGGTAAATCCAAAGTTGCGATAAACGGTAACTGCCGGTTAGGATCTCTAAAACTCTGGGTCACAAGACCAGTCCCAGGAGGAGGATATCCAGGATAACTAGGAACAGGAGTCGCATTTGGGATATTATATCCTCCTGGAAAACCAGGATTAACCGGACCGTACTGGGGTTGTTGAGGTTGTTGATAAGTGTACCCAGGATACGGTTGATACTGGTAAACTGGCTGTTGGACAGCTTGCCCAGGTTGGTACTGTCCCTGGTACAGTTGTTGAACAAATTGAGGTTGAGTAGTGACAACTGTACTTATACTAGGCTGACCTGTAGGCATCTGGACCGTGGTTTGAATCGTAGATCCAGACAACGGTAAAGATGTCTGAGGAGTGGTTGCAGAGACAGTAGAAACCGGAGCTGTCGATACTCCAGAAGTAAGTGCGGCAGATGTAGCGGTAGTTGCAGCAGCCGTTTGAGATGGAGTACTAGGTGCAATTGGCGGCTGAGTAACTACCGAAGTTACAGAAGTTTGAACATTTGACTGGACAGGTTGTGGTTGCTGGGGTGGACCAGAAACTACGGGTTTTCCAGCTTGAGGAACCAACTGTAAACTTGGCTGCAACACCTGTTGACCTTGTGATGGATCCCACACTAACATTCCGGGGTATTGACCCGTAACAGGTTGAGGATACTGAGATCCATAACCGGATTGAGGATAGGATTGATAATTGTAAGGTGCAGTTCCCATACCTTGAACATATGATTGACCTTGAGGTGGTTGATAACCTTGACTTGAGTATTGACCTTGAGGTTGATAACCTTGAGGTAAATACGGATACTGGGGTTAACCTTGACCTTGAGGTTGATACCCTTGAGGTTGATACCCTTGGGGTTGATACCCTTGAGGTTGCCATCCTTGAGGTTGCCATCCTTGAGGTTGATATTGATACTGAGGTTGACCCTGGGGTACATATTGAGGCTGGGGTTGACCTTGAGGCATGTATTGCGCCATAGGTACATACTGACCTTGAGGTTGCCCCCCAGACACGATTTGTGTACCTTGAGGTTGCCCCCCAGGCGGTAATTGGCCACCTTGAGGTTGGGAAACGGGAACTGAACCTGACATCATGTAAATGTCTCCTACACCCAATGGTATATTACCATTGTTTCCAGCAAATAACCCATGATCAATGGGTTGAGGAGATGCCCCCGCAAAGGTACCAGAAAGTGATTGATACCCGGTGGGAACAGAAGGACCGCCGTGTAAGAAAGATTCAGGACTTTGAGTAAACACGAACGACTGACCAGACATATTTACAGGAGTATAAATACCTCCAGGTGGAAAAGGAGTACGAGGTGTAGAAAAACCTACCCCTGAGTTGTCTAAATAATTGGTTAACGAAAGGTACCAAGTAGTACTTCTAGGAGGACTGTAAAAGATAGATTCATGCTCCCTTAGATCAATAGTAAGTTGATCTTCAAGGTTAGAGACGCCTATTTCTTCCTCTGGAGCAAGTTCTTCAATAGCAATCAGACCAATAGGAAGATTTTCGGTGATAACTCGTTCTACTCTTGGTGAATCTGGAACACTAGAAGTCGGAGTAACAGGTTCAGATATTTCAGGTTCTTCGCCTGTATCACTAGCAGACGAAAAACTACCAACAAGCTCAGAAACTGTAACAGCTTCGGGATTATAACCTGTCTCTAAGCCTTGGTAATCTGAATGGACTACCAAGGAAGATTCTCCTTCTTCAGGTGAACCTACTCTATTGCCACTAGGAGGAGTTACAAGGACCTTTAAACCTTCTAGATTACCGGGGTCGTCTCGAGGAGGTGATCCCCTAAGTCTACGGGATCTTCTCAACAATTCGGCCACAGAAACAACTTCAGGAGACTGGCCCCGAAGTCTACGGGATTGTCTCGGTAATTCCGCCACAGCTAAAAACTTTTAACTACTACACACGAAAACAAAGTAAAATCTCAAATCAAACCACCTAAAGTCTCTAAGGAACCAAACAAATTTGAATCACACGCCTAAAGAATCTAGGGCGTCAAACCAAGCACAAACAGTAACCTTCCAGACCGAAAATGCTAGTTGGTGATGAAGCCCAACATCGCCGGATTCAGTACAGAAGTGGCGGGTGGAACAGTTACCCCGGAAACCTGCTTAATGAATAGACCGGCACAAGTTCCTCCACTTTAACCGTCTCGAGTGAAGTGAACCCCCCGGAAAATCCAAGTGAGTCTAGCCGACGTCTGCTCCAGGTACAGTGGGATCTTCCCTCCACCGTCACCTCGGTAGAATCCTAAAGATAATGGTCACTAAGGTTACCAACCGCAACAAATGCACCTGGGGGAACAGTCTACACTCCGAAAGCACGCAAGGGCAGAGTATCAAGCTCAATCCCCTTGCCGGTTCCTTGACAATAATCCAAGGTTTACCGACAAGTGACCCCTGGCTCCTCGACAATGGTTAATCCGAGGTTTACCGTTTGTAATACGTGCGTGTCTGGCGTCGTTCCCAACGAGGGGGGATTGATCCCCTCACTGGTTCGGACACGAGCTCGTGCTTCTCCTTTAAGAGGAGCTTTCCCAGAGTACAAATGAGACAATTGGATTTATTCTATCACAAGATAAGCTACTTGTTTGGTTTTGTTGTCTTGGAGAGTTAATTACTCACCTACTCCAAGACACTAGCCTGATCTAAATTGGTGTTTCAGAGCCCTAGTAAATAAAAGTTACTACGTTGATTTTACTTTAAGCGTTAATTTTATGGTTTTTCTTAAAGACAAAAGGTAGCGGAAGTGAAACCAATGGTGTGTAGACTCGACTCAAACCACTACAAAGATGCACCTAAGATGATTTACGCTACTTTCCTCTTTCAATGAAATTCCTAACTAAGAGAGTTGAGAGATGCAAATTTTATAGAAAACAACTTTCTTAGTAAAGACAATCAAAGAAACAATTCTCTTTATCTTTTCAAGCATACAAACATGACCACTCCTTACGTGCACAAAAAACTCTTTTTCTTTCAAAATGCCTCAAAGCTACTTGAAACAAAACTTTTCAAAGGAGATGTTTTTGTATTTTCTCTTATTTAATAAAGCATATAAATCTATTTTAACGAAAATCAATCTCAAAAGCTATAAAATCTATGAAAACTTGACTCACAAGCAAATCAAAAAGAAATTTATTCTAAGCAAACCTAACGAGGCAAAAGCCTACAAGGATGATTCTAGGTTGTTTTACTTGACCAAAATCAAGTCAAGGACCAGCTAATGCAGAATCAAAAGACTAGTCAAAACAAAACTCAAATCTTTTTGTTCTTTTTGTAAAATGGAATTCAATACTCAATCAACAAGCACTTCGAAATTTGCCAAAGAGACAACTCAATGGTAAGTTGCTCTCATAGGTAGACTTTATGACAGTTCTGACTTCTAAGAATGCTGACAAAACCAGAGAGATCTAAGGCTTGACAACTTCTACCGCCAAAGTCACTACAAGACCTACTCAAAAATCAAACCCTAGGGCTTAAACTTCTATGAAATCCACTAAAACACTCAATGCTATCGAAACAAGTTCAGGTGAAGATCTTTGACAAGAGACTAATGGATCTGGGCAGTAAAAACTAAGAAAAAGCAAAATCTAAGTGAAAAAAATGCAAAAAATGGAATTTTCTTAAATTTTAGCAGGGGGCGCAAGCAACCCGTTAAGACAGGTGTGGGCCCGCTCTGTGCACACAGCGACAGTGCGTCCAGGGACGCACTGTGCAATACTCAGAGGGTGCGTCCTACTGGAAAATTCAAGAAAAACTAAATTGAATCTAACCCTAAGCTAACCCACCCAAAAACAAAGTCACAAAGCCAAAAACCAGAAAATAAATGACTTTTCTCAGAGCAAAGTTGCATACAAAGGAAAAGACTTTCACATCAATGGAGTCCCCAGCGGAGTCGCCAATTTGTCAGGCGGAAAGAGTCGATTGTGCGGACACAACCAACCTCCCTAGGAGCCTAAGATTCTCTAGTGGCAAACAAGACAAACAAGAGCAATCCTTCTCTAAACATGCATTTACTATATAAGAAATCAAGTGTTTAGATCCTACCTGTAGTCCAACGCTGTTGTAGCAGTCTAGCTCCGCTGATCCGGATGAGCTCCTCCTTCACTTTGAAACCTGCATCCACTAACAATCAAACGATTAAATAGCACTTGATAATCTCATAGAATAAAACATATTTAACACATAGACCAAGGAGTACATGAAATAACTCATAAATAACAAGTTATTGAGAAGAATGGACTCATTTGCATTAATAGGTAATAAAAGGAACAAATACAACCTGAGCCTTGGTGTTGTGCAAGTCCCTCCCAGGGTCCATCAAGAGTTCTCCTTTACTTTGACAAAGCTCACCCACTTCCAAATAGAACAAGCAAAGATGGAAATCTCTCCTCACAAGCTTCTAAATGGGAGTCCTAATTCCAGCAGCATCTACCCTTAGAAATGTTTAGCTTCCAACCTCCCCTCCTTCTGGCCCAATGCCTGTATTTATAGTGCTCAAGAGGAAGTTAATCAGGTCCACCATCAATGGGATAATCCCCTCTTTGGATGGGATAGCTCCCTTATTGATGGGATAAGTTCCTCTTTGGTAGGGGTACATGAACCATCTGGAGGCGCTCAATACATGTCGAACAACCTTCTAGAATGCTCTAGAAATGACCACAAGTAACTTTTTAAAGATGAAACTTGCGCATTTTGACCTTTACAGGGGGACGCACTTGCCCCTTTACATACAGAGCGTCCAAGGACGCGGTTTTTGTGAACATTGGATGCGTACCCGCAGGTAAGGTTGAGAGAACCTGCGTACCCAGAGATAAATACATTTATAAAGACTTTCTCTCTTTTTGGAGTTTGACATGGAGAGCAGAGGCATAAGACTTGCCTAAGAGGATAGCATGACTGTTGATAGAGCCATACTAACTGTAAATAGTCATGGTGACATTTTTTAGTGTAACAGTTGGTGCACTAGCGCATCCACAAGTGTCACTCTAGTTGATTGAATATTCCCTTATCAAAAACTCATGCATGTCAATTCTGAGAAAGATCCAACTGAGACTAGAGTGCAGGGATAGTGTACTATCAATTGTGTGATTTACTGAGTTGTAAATATCATGCATGAAATCAGAGAAGGACCTATGTTTGGATTGCACATTTTTGGAAGCATGAATTCCCTTTAAATACAAGCTATTCATCCTAGGAATTATGCAAGAGATTAGGGGCTTGGAGAGCTGCAGAATTGAATGAGTGTTGGCCAAGAGCTTGCTTGTGAGCTAAGAGAGTTGAGCATACTTGTGTGGAATTGTTCTAGTGAGAACAAGCTTTGTATCTTCACTCATATTTTTGATATATGTAATACAGATAACAGGGTTTTGAGTAGTGGATTTCCCCAGATACACCTTGTGTTATGTGCCACTGATTTATCTTCTTCTTGTTCATATTTTTTTCATCAGTTTATTGGCTTCTGCTGGTTGAAAGTAGAAGTAGATTCTTGTCCTGTGATTTAGTAAATTGCATGAGCTTGTGAATCGACATGATTTTCTACATGGTATCAAATCTGAAGACAATATACTAGAGGAGATTTCAAAGTTTTGAGTTTTGGGTTATAGGTGAAATTCAAATTTGCATTTCATACTTCAGGATCGGTAGATGGCATTCTATGGCTTGCGGCTCGAGTATGCCTTGAAAGGAAACTCAAACTTTATAGCCTGGAGTGACATAATGGAGGCTATGCTAGAGGATAATGTCTTGAAGGAATTTGTTGATCAAGAAATTCCTAAGGCAGAAACATCAGATGCACAATGGCCGAATGGAAGAAGTGTGTGGAGAAGGCGAATAATCCTTGAGGGAGTTTGAGACCACATTGTCTCGAGCCTCCATGGAAAGGAAAATCTGTATGTTATGTGAAAAGCATTAAAAGACTTGTATTAGAACAACAGTGATGAAAGGAAATTAGCATTGAAGAACAAACTTTGAAAAATCAAAATGGAGAAAGGCGAGACTATTCCAAAATACTTAACCAAGTTCACTCAGTGTAGTGATGAACTTGGAAGTGTTGGATCATGGTCACTGAGGATGATATGGTGAGTCTTGCTCTTATGGGACTCTGAAAGAGTTGGCATAGTTATTAGGACTCTATCAATGGGTGGGAGAAGTTGCTAGATTGGGAACGACTCTGGTCAGATTTGATGCAGGAGGAGATCAGGAGGAACACTAGGGATGACTCTTCATCAAACACTGATGATGAAGAGAATTGTGCCTTAGCAATTAAGACGAAGAAGGGGAAAGGGAAAGATTCCCATTCCAAATTGGATTCTTATCATGGAGGTAAGAAGAAATACATGACAAAAGTTAAGTGCTTTCATTGTCATGAGTTGGGCCATTTTGCTACAAATTTTCCACTCAAGAAGTCCAAGAAGAAGTCCTCAGGAGGAGTGGCAGGTGAGGCTTTGGCCTCTCAATTCGAATTGTAATTTTCCCTCATTGCATGCATGGTGTCATCAATGATGGGAAGTGTATGGTACTTAGACAATGGAGCTTCATTCCAAATGACTGGAGACAAATAGTTATTTAGTGACCTGGAGGAGAAAGATCTCTAGATGCATATCAAGGTGAGTGACGATGGGATGTATAGTGTTACTAGATTGGGAAAAATTACTTTTCAGAGGGAGAATGAGGCTCCACTCACCTTGAAGAATGTTACGTATTTGCCTGAGTTGAAGAAGAACTTGGTATCCTTTTCCATGCTTGAGGATAGGGGCTATGATGTGATCTTGTCGAAAGGAAAGGTGTTCCTTCGACACATAGCCACGGGTCAAGTAAATAAGATAGGGATTCATGTGAAGAATATCTATAAGTTGGAGGTAGAGGAGTGTTTTGCTTTAAGCACAAAAGCAGAAAGGGTGCAGAGTCGAGACACTGGAGAGTTGTGGCACAAGCGATTGGGCCACTTTCATCATGGGGCTTTGAAGATATTGCAAAAAATCTCTACCGGTCTTCCCAAAGGTACGCTTGAGCAAGTTGATACATGCAAGGGGTGTACTTTGGGAAAATAAACCAAGCCTTCTTTTCACGATAGAGACAGTTGAGCAGAGGCTATTCTAAAGCAAGTCCATTTAGATGTGTGTGGACCATTCTCGACAACATCCATGATCAGACACATGTATTATGTTATATTTGTTGATGACTCTTCTCTAAAATGTTGTATATTTTTCATGTAGAAAAATGATTAAACTTTCAAAAAGTTTTGTGAGTTTAAAGCATTGGTGGAGAAAGAGTCGGGAAAGAAGGTTAAAACTCTATGGAGTGATACTTGTGGGGAGTATGTGTCAAATGAGTTTAACAACTTCTATGCAACGGAAGGGATTAAACAGGAGTTAACGACACCCCATAACCCTCAGCAGAATGGGGTGGACGAGAGGAAGAACAAAAGCATAGTAGGGGAAGCGAGGGTGATGTTCCATGATCAGGTCCTACCACTTCACTTGTGGGTTGAGGCATGCAACACAATGGTGTATGTTCAGAATCATAGCCCACATCAGATATTTGAGATGAAGACACCATAGGAGGATTATTCCACTAAAAGGCTAGATGTTAGTCACTTCAGGATTTTTGGGGCATCGATGTATTTCCATGTGGCCAAATATGCATGGAAGAATCTTGAGCCAACAACAGAGTTGGGGATATTTGTGGGGTACACTGATACACCTCACAACTATCGGGTGTACTTGTCGACCAACAAGATGACAATGGTTCGCATGGATGTTAGGTTCGATGAGGAGAAGGCCAAGCAAATTTCCCTTGGGAGGGAGATTGATCTACATGCGAATAAGGAGCTTTTATCTCCTAAGGTTGAGGAGCCTCAGATTGATGTGGAGTAGCCACATGCAAAGGATCTGGGAGTGGAGACATCCACTCAGGAAGAGTCTTCCAGAGAGGGAAGAAAGCACACCAGAGAGGCTGAAAAATTGTTGGATGATAAATGGGAGAATTTGGGAGAACCCACTTCTCAACTTAGACAGAGGAGGTCACCTAAGAGGTACACTAGACACATGGCTCTTATGGGCGAATTTTTTGTGATAGAGCCATCTTCCTTTAAGGAAGCAGTGCAACAACTAGTTTGGGTTGATGCCATGGTGGAGGAGTATGACTTCATAGTTCGTAACATTGTTTGGGATGTGATCCTGAGAGCAGAGGAAAAGTCAGTGGTGAGCTCCTGTTGGCTTTAAAACGTAAAGAAAGCTGCAAATGGTAGTGTGGAGAAGCATAAGGCTAGATTTGTGGCCCATGGCTTTTCACAGGTAGACGGGATTGACTATGATGAGGCCTTTTATCCTGCTGCAAGGTACTCATCAATCAAATATATATTGGCACTATCAGTACATATGGGTTGGAAGATACATCAGATGGATGTGAAGACAACCTTCCTTAATGGCATGATTGAGGAAGAGGTGTACATAGAGTAGCCTGAAGGTTTTGAGACCTTTGACCATGAGTCGCATGTGTGTCGACTCAAGAGAGCATTGTATGGGCATAAGCAAGCATCTTGTGCTTGGTACACCAGGATAGATAGCTACTTCACTGGGTTGGGCATCATTAAGAGTGAAGCCGATGCGAACTTGTACCACATAGTGGGGGAAGGTTTTAGTGTCAGTCTTTTTAGCCTATCACCTAGATCAGATATGCTCTTACAAGGTGTTGTTAGGGTGTCAAGTCAAATTTTTGTCATTTCAGCGAATCTTCAAATAAAAATTTGATCATTGGTTGTTGTGTCTAGGTCACTACTGCTCCCTTCACTTATGGTATTCAACACTGATTAGTTCATTGGCTTATTCTAGGTATCATATCTTCATTTAAGTGTCTTGGGTCATGAGATGGTTAAATTCCTCATTTTAGGTCATGGTCTAGGGTTTCACTCCATGTGTCATCACGATACCATATGTTGCCAAAAATGTGTCCATCATGTGATTAAGTGGGTAAAAGGAGTTAGAATCTTAGGGAAGGAAAAATAAAGGTAAAGGTAATGTTTTCAAATAAGACAATGTTGTAGTACACTACCTCGCCTCATCATTTCTCATAGGGACATGTTTTCTTCAAAATATGTTTCCAACCAAATGGAGAAGAATTTTACAAAAGTGAAAGAGGTTTGTGTCCATTATAGTCCAAGGAACAAAAACCTCCTTCATTTTATGCACAGGTGTTATGATTTGAAAGAAATTCCCAAAATACACTTGCTACGGGAGAGTTGTTGCACTTCTGGACAGCTTGAATTCAAGATAGTTTTTCAAGGGTTTGGAATAGGTGGTGGCAGTTCTTAAGGACTCTATTATGTAGCAGAAATCCTAATATTTCCGATGGTACCTTAATAATGTTATTTGGATTAGTGGAAGGCATCCAAAAGTGCTCTGCAAGTTGGCGTTGCGCTCTTGTCAGAGAAACCCTGAGTTTTTGGAGTGACCTTGGGAAAATCATTTTTTCTCCCTCATATAGTGTTTAGATTACATTATTGAGGCATATATATTATATCCGACTTCAAGAGCTTTCCAATGAGCTATCAAGCTCTCAATTTGGATTAGTTTAAGTCCCCCAAAAGTGGTTTGGAAGATGGCGTTACGCTTCTATGAACTGCGATGTGCTTGTGCCAGAGCAACCCAAAACTCATCCAAACTCACCCAAATTTTGATTTTGAAGCTTGAAAGCCTATTTATTGCTATTCTAAGCTTGCTCACAAGTAATTATAAGTATTTTTCTCACCTTTTTCCTTTGGCAAGATGAATGCAAATGCAAGTTCTCTTCATCTAGGGTTTAGGTGAAAGTTTCATGCTGCAAGCACTAGTGTAACTGATAGTTTGGTTAGTTTTGATATTGGAAACATGTAAATTGATATTATAAACCTGCACACATGTTTTATGAGTCATTTTTACCAGTTAATCCACCTCCAAAAAAAGTTTAAACACTAAAAAAACAAAACCCTAGCTCATTCCTAGAGTTATTTTGGGCAAATCTCATCATAAACCTACTTGGTCTCACCTGCAAGCAGCCACATATTTTTCACTATTTTCCTCACTCATTTCCATCAGTTTTCAAATTCATCTCATCTTTCATAAAACCCCTCCCATCGTTTTGTTAAAATCTCTCACATATCACTTCATTTCCATTCTCACCTCACATCTATTTTCACTTCCTGCTGCTAGGAATTTCTGTCATCATGGAGGTTGAATCTTCACCAGAAAGAAAGAGACAACATAAAGGAGGGAGGATTCTCAGATATGAACCATCAAATTGCAACCAAATCAACTCCTATCCTTTCATCAAACAATGCTTTGAGGATGTTCACTGCTTGGAATTTTGTAAAAGGGTAAGTGAAGCAAGGTTTTATGAGCAACTGACAGATTGGGTAGCTACACAACTGAAAGGAGAGACTGCTGTCATTGCTAGTATTGAGTTTAGCTTTTCAGTGGCCTCCATCTCACTAGCAACTGGTTTACCAGACAATGGCGAATATTGGTTTAAGGGAATGAGTCTAGATCTTGAAAACTATAAGCCCTTCTTAAAGACTCCATACAGAGATACACATACTCACCTCATGCCTTTTAGATATTTTCTTGAGAAGTATTCCCCTTTAATGAAAACCATCATGAGGTTCTTTACATGTGAAGGTAGATTCTATAGGTTGTATGCCTATCATATTCGCCTCTTGATGCACTTCACATCTCAAAAGCCACTCAACATGTGCAATTACCTGTTCAGGAGCATTTCAAAAATGGCTGAAAAGATAAAATTAAAGGACAAAGAGCACTCTCCAAGCTTGTTTCATCACAATCTCATCAAAACCATTGTCCTTCATCAGCTGGCAGAGAGAGGTATTGATTGGGAAGCCTTTTTAGAAGCAGCTTTAAAATGGCATGAGGAAAATGCAACATCTCCGTCCCCAAGTGCGCCAAAACAAAAAATAGAGATGGGGTCATCTAGGAAAACAACAGAGAAGATTCAACTACCTAAGTTAGAGGTGACCAAAGTGTATATGAAATGGCAGAGGCTTGTGTTTTCTTCTCACAAAGAGAAAGGGGCCAAGCCTTCTTCATCGACAAAGTAGGAATCGACATCAAAGGATAAGGAGATAGTTGAGCATGGGTTTGAGCTTATTGATTTAGAGGCGGAAGATCAGACTTCAATCATGAGATAGACTATCAGGGACAAGGACTACCAAATCAAGGAGCTGGCAATAAATCTGGAAATGGCAACGTATATTATATCATTCCTTGAAGAGGAAAACAGTCAACTCAAAGCAAAAGAGTTGATCCTAGAAAAGGAAAAAGCTAAGCTAATGCAGCAAGTCGGAAAAGGTAAGGAGATAATGACATAAAGTGAGCCTAAAGCATCAAAGGTGAAAGGGAAAAGGAAAAGACCAAGAACCAGAGGTCTCAAGGAAGCTTTGTAAGAGGAACAAAAACAAATATTTCTTAATGAAGACCTTGGCCTAGAAGAAAGGATTGCCCTAGAGGTACATCAAGGTAATGAATATTGGCTTAACAGGGTGAATGAACACTTGGAGGAGCTCCTTGAGAAGGTAAACAAAGACAATCAGTTGCTCAGATACATGGCGCATCACTATCAAGCTCAAAACATGATCGCCAATGTCAAAGTAAAACAACTTAAAAACAAGCTCAAGGAGGCCAAAAAAGATCAAAAGGATGAGGTAAACTTGGAGATGCTTGCTAAAGCATCCATGAAACAAGCTTATTTTTACACCTTCCCTCCAATTTTGAGCAAATTCTGAGCATTTTGGGTTTTTTGGCAAATTTTGGTCTATGTTCAGAAATTTAGCTGCTCCAGAAGCTTAGGCCTCCATTTGAGGAAAGGTCGACAGTTTTGGAAAGGTCTTGACATCCTCTAAAAACCCATTTGCCCAGATTTTGTAGAGGTGGCATATTTTTGGAGAAAAATTCAAAAAAGTGGCAAACAACTAGCATTCTGGACCATTTTTTGATAGGCGCTGCGCTTCTGGCGTGACCTTGGGAGAATGGATTTTTTAAGGTCTTCCCATGCTCTAAATTCATAAATTCAAACTGTTATAGAAACTAGACTTGAAGGGATAGTTGACCATTCTATCAGATTTTTATTTTGACCCCTGGAAGACACCTAAAAATCAGCTCAAAGTTGGCACTACGCTTCTGCACTTTCTGTGTTTTTATTTGTAAAATTTCACTGTGTAAAATTTCTAGTTTCTAGTCTGACTTGGTCAAAGTCAAGATTCTCTATGTAATGGCACAATTTATGAGGCTAGGTGACGTAGGCATGAATAGATGTATATCATAGGTTGTTTTTTATGTTTATTAGGCCTCATAAAAGAAGCAAACTCCTAAACAAACTCTTCATGAGGTGTTTGAGTTGCAACTTCTCACTCTCACCTAATGGTTGAGAGAATCTTGAAGTCAGTTTTTGCACCAAGGAATTCGACTCCTGAAGGTTGGAAAGTGGTCTAGGAGAGTATATAAGTACTATTTCACCTTAGGAGAAGAAGATTGAACTTTTTGTGAAGGAGGCTTGCATTGTAATCATCTTTCAGCTAATACAGATACAGGTTGCAGCTATTTTCAAGGAACTCTAGCCTAGTGAGTTCGTGGTGGTTGTACTTCATTATTTTTGTTTTCTCATGGTATAAACATATTTATCTACATTATATCTCTCTTTCTATGAATACCTTGTGATAAAATACTCATAATTATTGTTTTTCAAGCTCTGTTATCTGGTTTTCATAGTTATGTGTTTTGTCTTCCTAAGCTAATGAAATCATGTTTATTTATGCTCATTAGTTTCTTCCACACTATATCCTCTATGCTACACTGAAAAATACTCAAATTACACCATGGCTTCTGACATCTAGCTCCTTCTTATGTTTTCTCCTGCATTCCCATAGCCTAGACCTACTTGTGGCTCCAAACCCTAAGTTCAACAAATCCTTAAAAGACCAAATTTTCACAAACAAATACACATATCTATCCTAAAATTCATTTTCTTTAAAGTCATATCATTGATAAGAGACTTAGAGAGATCCATATCATGCTTAGTAGGGCTAGCTACTGAGCTGAAGTGGTTTGAGGTTACCCTTGTCGATTTCCTTTTCAGCCTAGGAGATTGTAAGCACTAACAGAAGGTAAATTGTTGATCATTGTACTTTATGTTGATGATCTCATACTGATAGGTGATGATCAACTGATCAAATATTGCAAGGAGGAACTTGCAAAAGAGTTTGAGATGAAGGACATGGGGCTCATGCATTACTTTCTTGGCATGGCGGTATGATAGGGAGATGGGGAGTTGTTTGTGTCTCAGGGCAAGTATGCCAATGCAATACTCAAGAGATTCCGCATGGAGAGAAACAAACGCATGGATACTTCTCTAGCAGGTAACTAGAGGAAGGAGGATGCTACTTCTATGGAATTAGTGGAAGCTATTGTTTATAGGCAGCTTGTGGGTTCACTCATGTACTTGGCGAACACACGACTGGATTTATGCTATGCAGTTAACCAGCTTAGTCAAGTGATGGTTAGGCCTACCAAGTTGTAATGGAAGGCGGAAAAGCATGTGTTGATATACCTCAGGGGAACTTCTCAATATGGATTATGGTACAGACGGATAGAGGTAGTGAAGCTTTAAGGCTTCATCGATGAAGATTGGGTAGGGAGTCCATCCGATCGGAAGACACATCAGGAGGGATCTTCAATATTGGGTCCGCGACAGCTTCTTGGTACAACAAGAAATAAAGATCGGTTGCATTCAACTCGACAGAGGAAAAGTACATGGCTGCGAGTTAGGCAACATGTGAGGCCATCTGACAGAGGAAAAGTACATGGCTGCGAGTCAGGCAACATGTAGTCTAACTTTGATTTACTGCGATAGTCAGAGTTGTATCAAACTCTATGCAAATCCAGTTTTTCATGATCGGTCCAAGCATATTGATATCTGATATCATCGTCTCAGAGATTGTGTATTGAGGTGGATCATGTTGTTAGAGTACATTCCCACAGAGGAGCAAGATGCTGACATTTTGAAAAAGGCATTTTCAAGATGTAAATTTGAGTTTCAAAGAGACAGGATCGAGGTAGTTGATAATCCCTTTCTTGTTGAGAGGGAGTGTTGAGAAATGGAAACAAGAAATTCTAGTTTAATTTGTCCTTGAATTAAACTGAGAATTAAAATCAAATTATATTCTCATAGCAACTTGTAAATTGTTATTTAAGTTTAATTAACATAATTAGCTTAGGAATTTTGAGTTGGAAGTCTTTATGAAGTCATGTATATGTTCTCCCTAAGTTTTAGGGGTCTAGTATGAGTTTAAATTGAGTTGTAAATTAGATAAATCAGTTTACTGAGTTATGTTCAGTTAAATTAGTTCCAAACTATTTGTGGAACTAATAGAGAGTTAACAGTTAGTTGGTGCACTAGTGCATCCACAAGTGTCACTCTAGTTAAATGAATATTCCCTCATCAGAAACTCATGCATGTCGATTCTGAGAAAGACCTAGTTGAGACTAGAGTGTAGGGACAATCTATTATGAGTTGTGTGATTTATTGAGTTGTAAATATCATTCATGCAATAGAGAAGGACCTATGTTTGGATTGCGCAGTTTTGGAAGAATAAATTCCTTTAAATACGAGCTATTCATCCTAGGAATTATGCAAGAGATTAGAGGCTTGGAGAGCAGCAATATTGGCTAAGTGTTGGCCAAGAGCTTTCTTGTGAGCTGAGAGAGTTGAGCATACTTGTGCAGAATTATTCTAGTGAGAACAAGCTTTGTATCTTCACTCATATTTCTGAGATATGCAATATAGATAACATGGTTTTGAGGAGTGCCTTTCCCTGGATAGATCTTGTGTTATGTGCCATTGATTTATCTTCTTCTTGTTCATATTGTTTTCATCGATCTATTGGCTTCCGCTGGTTGAAAGTAGAGGTATATTCTTGTCTTGTGCTTTAGTAAATTGCATGAGCTTGTGAATCTACAAGATTTTCTACAAACAATATAAGAAATATATGATATATTACTAATTATTGATCTTTAATTATAGACAATATAACAAATATATGTTTATCCTTCATTAATATTTTTTAGTATATTATTTAATTTATATGGTGATGATCTTGGAAGGAGATGAAATATTAAACATGATAATGTTTTTTCCTTAATAAAATTCCACCCCTTGAAGCTTGAAAATTCCACCCCCAAAAAATGCATGACCATATATTAGACTAAAGATAGTGGTGAAAGTAGTATAACACCAAGCCTGAACTCAAGGCTATATTATTGTAGTGGCATATCCCTATGTTGAGATGTTAGTGAACTAGTTACTTAGTTTTGGATCATTTTTGTGATATGTAGTCATATAAGAGTTCCACCATGTTTCCATACCACGGGTAGATATAAAAGGGGGTATTAAAAATGCCACGGAAAAAAATGGATACCTAGGATGTCTGGTAAAAATAGGGATTTTAAAAATTGTAAGTATCTATTGGAAAGGGGGGTCAACAAAATGAATATTAGGGGTATCTCTCAATATCTACTAAAATTAGGGGTATTCTTTAATATCCCACAGATGAATGTGCTATGACATAAGTTCATTAAGTGAATCCCTTGTGGCATTAAGGAGCTTGGCACTTGTGTTATACTGATTTAGGAGGAAAATCATGATTAAGAGGTGATCTTAGGGAACTATAAAAAAATCCTATACAAAACCCCATCCTAAGTGTTATGCATTAGGTCATATTAGGGTGCATGAGAATATTTTTGTGGTGCAACAAGAGCCACCTAGAGTACTAACCTCATTGCAAGAAATTGATAAGAGGAAGAAATCACTACTAAATGAGGATTCCATTTAATAATGAGGCAATTATATCAATAAATCATTCATTGAAGGACATGTAAAACAATGAAAAATCAAGGGAGAGTCTTTCTTTCATTGATTTAGTTATGCATTATCATGAAAGCGTTTAGGCTTGAGTCTAGAATGATTACTGGGTATGTGTTTAATCTCCATTATATCCATCGAAATATGTGACATTTTAGTTTGTTTAGCTCTTTTTATTTTCATTTTTTTCCACTCATGTACCATTATCCTACCTACTCTCTTATTCCCTCTTCATCACAGCTCCTTTTACACCTTTCTTTTACCTTTATACATTTTTCTTTGCACTGTTCACTCAATTTTTTTCTCTACTTTTCTCCACTTTTACACACACTTCATATGGATATTTTATTCCTCACATCTCTTCCCTTTCCATTTTGTGTCTTCTTTCCCTTACTCTAAACTTCCTTTTCTCATATTATCTTCCTTCTCCTCTTTCCTCCTTACCTTTCTTTTCCTTTATTTCTTTGTTTTCTCTGCATATTTATTTTACCTATACTTTTCTTCATTTTATTTTTCAATTTTTTACTCTTTATCCTTCTTTCAGTTTCTATTCTCTTGCCTTATAATGCCTTTTATTACCCTCTTCTCGTCTTCCTCTACTCCTTATATGCAACACCTCTTATTTTTCATTACATTAGTCATTTTCATTTTTACCTTCTCCTTTATCTCATTCTCATTTTTATTCTTCATCTTCTAACCTTAGAACAATTGTACACTCCATTCAAATGCATAGTGTAAGTAAATACCTAACTTTGTTTATCTTCAAGGCCCATCATTGGAAATGAATGGCGCATACAAAAGAAATGTATTGTTGCTTTATTGTTCATAACATTTATCTGATTAGAATCATTAGATAAACCAATGACCAACATTACAAATGTGGAGAATGAAGGCTAAGTATGATCATAAAATAGAGGAGGAAATAGATGTAACATTAGTCATCTCAAGGTAAACAATGGAAAACCCTCACCTCTTTCTATAATTTAAGTTATCCTTCCCAAATTTTGGCATCTTCCAACTTCAAAATCAACTTTTTCATGTTCAAACTAAAAGGACATGCGAAATGTAGATTCAAATTATCTAAGAAAAGTTGTGGTGCACTATGATATAAGTACATATGGCTATATTATATTCTTCACATGGGGCTAGGCTTGCATTTATATTTTTATAATGGTTTTAGGCCTTATTAAGTTGCATTTGTAAATCATCTTTACATAAACCCTAGTATTGGAAACCTAAGGAATTTAGCTTCAAAACCTTAAGAGGAAAATTTCAAACTATATTGATACTTTCCAACTCCCCTAAATCCTCAAATTTTGTACTTCCAGGGAATATTAGGACCATCTCCTTTTGACATTTTGAATTGATGAATTCTCTCAAAAACAAAGTTAAGGCCACTAAATTTTGAGAGTCAAATGAAGGAATTTTGAAAACCTATTTCTAAGGTATATTTTCATTGGAATCTACTTTACCATCCAAACTTGAATCACTTCATTTTGATATCGTATGAAAAAATTATTCCCAAATTAGTAATCTGTATCCTAAAATCTACATTGCTAAACTATGCCTCATAGATTGATCATTAAATTTTTTGACATATGAATTCAAAATATTTGTAAAACATGTTTTTACTAGATATAAGTGCATGGATTTACTTTAATCTCCACTTAGAACCATGTCAATCCACTATCAATTCTAAGCCCTATAAAAGCCCCATTTTAACCCTAAAATCACTTATTAAGCCTTAGATATTGAGTGATTACATTTCTAATGTTATATTGTTATGTAAGCTAGAACCCCTCATGGTCCCATTTTATTATAATTGTGCCCCTTGTCTTCCACACACACACACACACATACATATACATATACACATCCATACACAAATACATATACACATACACATACACACACACACATACATATACATGTACACATCCATACACAAATACATATACACATACACGCACACACACACACACACACACACACACACACACACACACACACACACACACACACACACACACACACACACACACACACACACATATCTTTGTGTGTGTGTACTAAGGAGACCTAGTCTTAGGATCATCAAATATTGTCTTGTACATTTTATTTATTGTAAAAGAAGGTTTTCCCATCAAAGAGGACTATAATTATTATTTTCTTATCATATTTAATGCACAAGGATAATAACATTTGGTGTCCGAGCTCGTGATCCTAAGGTTTTGCTACTTTAAATAGGCCATCATGGAATTTTCGATATAACTTTTTTTTTGGGCGATTTCAGACAATGAAACTTGGAGAATAGTGAGAATATATCTCATCCAATATATTCTTCAAATTTCAGATCTTTGGTCACTATATTTTCGGATTTATGATATAAGAAAGTTAGGGTTTTTGAATGCTCCTAAAATCAATATCAAACATGTCAGTTTGGAATTTTCTCTATAAATTTTATTCTGGGAAGTTTTTGTTGGTGAAACTTGGATAATATCGAGAAGGCATCTCGGAGCATACTGAGTTAAAATATTAGACGTTGTTTTATCATATTTTTTGAGGTATGTTCCAAGGAGGTTAGGGTTTCTAAATGCTCCTGAAATTTGTCTCAAATGGGCCAGTTCAACATTTTTATTTTACTTTTTTGTTTATTTGTTTGTGAGGTTTCAGATGGTAAAGCTTGGACCACATCTAGGAAAACACATGGTGGACATGCAGTTAAAATTTTAGATTTTGTTTTGCTATAATTTTGGATATAAGCTTTAAGGAAGTACATGTTCCTAAATTCTCTTGAAATTAGTTTTCAACAGGTTAGTTTGGAATTTTTGCAATAACTTTTTTCTATGATGTTTCAAATAGTGAAACTTGGACCACATTAAGGAGAAATATCGAGGAATCCCTCATTCAAATTTTATAATTTGGTTCACTATATTTTCAGAGTTATACCCTATGGAAGTTAGGGTTTGTGAATAGTCTTGAAATAAATTTTAAACAAGTTAGCATGATGTTTTTGCTATATCTTCCTATCTAGGACTTTTCAGACTGTGAAGTATTCAAGGATTATAGGAGGCATACAAAAGTACCTCGGGTATATATTTTGAATTATATTTGAATAATTGGACACACGACACACTATACAATTTTTCTCATAGAAAGAGGCAAAAAATAAGCTAGTTTTGGGAAAGTAACCATAACTTTGACTTGACACTGTTGGACCAAAGATCACATTGAGAGGGGGGTGAATCAATGCGAGAGCAATTTAACCATTTCACAACTTTTCATCAATGAACAATTATATATCAATGAATCATAACCATTTCATGTATATTATCAATAAATAAAACTATGCATTACAAAGACACCATCACATAAACAAAACATCAAGAAGCCATCATAACAACACAAACAAACACAAGATTTTACGTGGAAACCCATATGGGAGAAAACCACAAATTATTCTTTTTCTTTTCTTAAATTCATTACATATGTTTTCAGGCATGAACTTGTTGGCAGCACACACCCTAAAAATATCCAAGATGATACTTGCAATAGGATACAACTTGATTGAGGTACCAACCTCGAAAATGTGCAAGCTGTTATCCTCCAGAATATCCCAAGGCTGAGAAAGGAGATCGAAGGAGGTAACCTCAAACCACTTAGGGTTCAACAGCTAGCGTTGCTAAACCATAGAGGGATCTCTCTATGAACTTACAACCAATGACGACTGGAGTGGGAAAAGATGTTACACTAGATATGTTTAGCTCTAGAGTTTTGGATATTTTAGGGTTTTGTTGGATCAAGAGTGAAAATAAGGGAACTAGGTCAAAAGATCAAAGGTTTCAGTTGCAAGAGATATAAAGGAGCAAGGTAGGTATGCTTTTGTGATACTTTGGGCTTTTTTCGATGTAGTGTAGGGTGGAACAACAAAGATCAAAATGAGAATGAAAATCATGAATTCATTTATCAGAAGACAAATGACATAAACATGAAGTTGCTAACAAAACATAGGTTAAAATTAAGAATTATGTTTAAAACCTCTTAGGAAAATCACTGAAAATCATAGGTCTGGAAAGAATATGGAATTATAATTCATATAAGACTATAAAAAAGAGATAACATTATCACAAACTCACAACACAAGAATTCCTCAATAATAGCTGCATCTGTCCTTTGATTTCCTACAAAAAGTGATGAAGTACAAGCTCCAATATTTCTACTCATTGATGTCCAAAATGTTCTATTACTAAAAACTAGATACATATAGACCAAAGCCATTTTCCCTCTCTCAGTGTCGAATCCTTCAGTTTAGGACCTGATTACATGAGGTGTTCAACAAAACCCTAATGTCTAGGGAGCTTAAAACAAATCCTCCTTTCAAACTTTGACTGAACTGCTCCTCATAAATGAGGCCTAAATTTACATGAAAATAACTCTAAAAATCTTATTCACCTATTATTACATCATAATTACATCAAAGACAAGTAATTACATCATGAAAACTTGAAACTAGCTGATAGAACTGAGAAACAGGAGTTTCATGTAAAAACGTAGCGAATTCAGGCAAAAGCACAATGTGACAAGAGAAAACGTAGTGAAATTGGTAGAAGTGACTTTTGGAGGCCTTCCCGAGGTCCAAATCCTGATCTGAAAAATGCTAGAGATAGCTTTGGATGTATGATACATGATAGAATCCTCAAGAACTGAAAAATTCTGCTCCTATCCCTCTAGAACTTCATTCTCCCACATGTACTCCAAGAACGCAGCGAGCTCTTCAAAAAGAGGGAAAATAAGTTATTTTTGAGTGGTTTTAAGCTTTTTTCACCTACTAGAACTTGTTGAAAGTTTGCTCCCAGGGGCTTGAAGTGATGTACACGTGATAAAAAATCCAAATATGCAAGAAAATTGTCATTTCGAGCTTCCCATCAAAAGTGCATCATGGGGCACACTACCTTTTAGGAAAAAAAACTCTGTAAATTTTTTGGGTTTTATGCAAACATAGGCCTCAAAGATGCAATAATATATCTCTAACCATGAAATTTTTTCAAATCTAGGAGAGGTTTTTGTAGATAAGTATGTTTTGAAGAAATAACTCTTTGTGTTTTTGGAAATGGATTTTCATTTGCTCAGAATCCGTGCCACAAAAGCATGCCTAAAACAGGAAATTAATTTGACTTTTTTTTATTTTATGACCTAGGCCTCTAAGAAAGTTGCATATATCGCCAACTATGATACCTGTGTAAAAACAGAAGGAGGTTTTTGTCAATTGGTCTATGATTGACAAAATTGTCTTTCACTTCTGTCAAGTTCATCTCCATTTGGTCAGAAACATACTTTGAAGCAAAATTGTCCCTATGTGTGGCAAATGACCTCAAAACCCTAAAAATTATGCCAATCACCTCTGCTGATATGATGAAGTTTATCCCTGATATTGTGGATTTTCCTCTTTTCAATTTGGTGGAAAAGAGGCTTATTAACTTTGCATGGTATCCCACTTGCTGAATTTGCTCACAAAACCCTAAACAACCCACCTTTTGGAAACACTATCTCACAAATGTTGAACACCTCATTTCTTTGGTGTCAAGTGGCTCAAACCTTGACACCTGACCTCCTTTGTTGTATAGCTTCTTTCCTCCCTCCATTTTTTACAATTGTAAAGCAAAACCCTAGTGTAAGATATGGGAAAAACATAGTTTTTAGAGGGAGCAAGGGATTGGGATTATTGTACTTAGGTGAGGGGATGAAGGGGTTAGGGAGAAGATATGTGGGTAAGAAAAATTGGGGAGGTATGCAGGTGTGTTAGGGAACTTAGGAAGGTGGAAAATGACAAAGAGAGGGTAGGGATTAGTGTAGGAAATTTAAACACAGTCCTATCCCTAAAACTACCAAAAATATAACGTAGAAGATAGGGTTAGGTCTAGGACTTATGGAAATGAAGAAGGAGGGGTAAAGAAAGCCTAGGGGAGGTGCGTTTAGTGCGGAGAAGAGGTAAAATGAGTAGGGAACTAGGTTTTACTCTTTGAAAATAAAACAAGAGTGCTAAACCACAAAAATGTAGCATGGACCCTAGAAGAGGGTTCCCTACTGAAATGCTGGAGTAACTGATGAAAGGAGGTGCCTGTAGGATTTCACTTGTATGAATGATGCTGGAAACCTTGCTTACTGATGAAAACCCTTGGAGGTGCCCCTTTTCTCCCAAAACTAAAAACACAACGTATTGGAGAAAACACAATGCGGAGGGAGAAGACACAATGTGTAGGAGAAAAAACACCTTTGAGGGTGCAGTTCGATGCTGAGGTTGATTGGAGGGCATTCGATGATAGGTAGGAGCTTGATACAAATGAAATGAGTAGGGAAAATTTTGAATGGCCTTTTATAAGCTCAAAATCACTTTTGTGCATATGTTATGACATGACATTATTAATCTTCTTGAGAATCTGAAAAACAATATAGTGTGCAACAACTTTTACATTTAAGCATGCAGTATTAGATCTTCATAAAGGATAAAATGTACTTTAGGAACCCAATAGATCATTTGTCTCTATTAATACTCCCTTTGATGATGACCTAGGTGGAAATTATGAATTTTTACATTATATTTTGTATGCCTGGCCTAACGGAATGATGAACATCATGTTGACCTAGACACACTACTAAGAAATGATGACTTGACCATGAGAGAATTTATTGACCATGAGAATGGAGAGAGTAGTATTGACCTAGACACACCAACCAATGATCAAAGTTTTTTATTTGAAGACCTACTGAAATCATAAACTTGACCTAGTACCCTAACAAAAACTTTGAAAGAGCACATTTGATCACTGGTGATTGACAGGACTGACAGACACTAACATTAGCTCCAGCTGGAGATGGTAGCTCCTTTAGGAGGTGTCAAGAACACCGTAGACTAGGTAGCCTAATGTATTGGAAAATGGAGACAAAAATAAAAAACAAGAATCGAAACTGAAATGACTTGACACACTGAAAAAAATTGACTTAACACTAAAACTGACTACTGTCTGAACTTACTTATGGCAGTAGACCATCGAGATCTTATGGCCTTTACCTCGGGCTTCAAATCCTGATGATAACCGCCCACCCGCTGAAGATATATATATAATCATGTGAAATGATCCCTCCAATGTAACCAATCCAACAAATGACTACTTACTTGAATCCTGCTCACACTTTCCTTGAGCTGGCAAAAAAAACAAAAGATTGACCACTCCAAGTGTCCACTGAACATGTGCTCATGATCCATAAATATAAGAAAATTCATCTTCCAATATGGCTGCAACAAATTGGCAATAGGGTCTATAATAATCTGGAACATTACCATATCTTGAAAGTTAGAAGAAATGCAAGCACACTCTTCATTTTCTGAATCTAGAGGAAGATCATCATGTGCAAGAGGCTCTAAAACAACATCTTCTTTATCACCTCTCTCCTCTTCATATTCTACTTGCTATGTTTGATGATTATTATCTTCCATAATTACATTGTCTAAAACCTTTGCACATGCTAATTAAAAATTATGATTTGCATGAATCTTCCCTTGTAATAGTGCTTCAGAAAATGGATGAGATGGAGAGACATATGAGTGGTGAGTGTCTAGAGATCCTAGTTCATACATTTCATCAGAAACCTCATCCTGGTCTTCACAAATTTGACCTTGAAATAAAAACTCAGAGAAAGAACAATCTGAAAAAACAAGTGAATTACCATCTTCATACTTCTCATCCAAAAGACAGGGTTTTGGATGCTCATGGAAAACTTTAAATGCAACAACCACTTCAAGTATACTTGATTCCTCATGTGCTTCAACAGGAAGAATGTCAATTTGACTGTCACAAGAATCAAGGAAAACAACTTCTTTTTCACTATTTCTTGCAAAATTAGATGATCATTGCCATAATATGGTTCACTGCTTAAGTTTTCTGTACATGCAACTTCAGAATTCTGACATGGACCAATTTCTTATTGACTATTAGGATGCAGATCTATTTCTTCTTCAAGCAAAGAAGGAGTTGACATGTGCTATGAATGATCCTTTGTACTAAAGAATCTAATCTCTGTTATTTTCTGCTGGGAAGAAAATTCATAAAGGGCATCTATGATCTCATAATATATACATTCTTCATCACCAAAAGTCTCTTCAAGGTATTGAATGAAGTTTTCATAGGATTAATAACAATCTTTGAATAGTGATAATGAATGATGATATTTTCCATAAAACTCAAAGAATGTTGTGTGGAATTATTTAAGAGAGAATAAGCTACCTGGCTTCAATACTTCATACCATGATCTTGCTTTTCCCTCTAGGGTAGCCATAAACATTTTCATCAAACAATCCTCATGAAACCTAATCCCGAGCTTATGTATATGCCAATGAAATTTTATTAAAAGAAGAATAGCCTCATCCTCATTTTCATCTATGAATTTGGGCAATTAGTTTGCCAATCTATGCAAGGAATTCGATTTGGAAAATGAGGAATGTGAGCACGATTCATAGGAGCATACCTTCGAGTACTTGAATCCATTTTGAACATAGTTAAGTCACAAATAAGTTCAACAAACTATTGGTTTTTAAACAATGGAGTCGCCATGAAAATTCTAAACCTTTGGATTCTTTGACACTAGAGTCGCTAGGTGAATGATTTTAGCCTTCCCGTGTCTGATCACTATCCACCATTAATAATTAGGTCTGATCCTTATCATTCTTTCCTAGGGAAGATATGATCTTGTGTTTTCTGGCAATGACGCCAAAATGTTATCCTCAACAATATCCCAAGGATGAGAAAGGTGATTGAAGGAGGTAACTTCAAACCACTTAGGGTTCAACAGCTAGCCATGCTAAACCAGAGAGGGATCTCTTTATGAACTCACAGCCAATGATTACTAGAGTGGGAAAAGATGTTAGACCAGATATGTTTAGCTCTAGAGTTTTGGACATTTTAGGGGTTTGCTGGATCAGGAGTGAAAATGAGGGAACTAGGTAAAAATCTCAAAGGTTTCAGTTGCAAGAGATATAAAGGAGCAGGGTAGGTATGATTTTGTGATACTTTGAGGTTTTGTCGATGTAGTGTAGGGTGGAAAAGTAGAGATCAAAATGAGCATGAAAAGGATGAATTCATTAATCAGAATACAAGTGACATAAACACGAAGTTCCTAACAAAACAGAACTTAAAATTAAGAATTCTGTTTAAAACCTCTTAGGAAAATCACTAAAAATCATAGGCATGGAAAGAAGATGGAATTATAATTCATTTAAGACTATAACAAAGAGAAAACATTATCACAAAATCACAACACAAGAATTCCTAAATAATAGCTGCAACTATCCTTTGATTTCCTACAAAAAATGATGAAGTACAAGCGCCAAGAGTTCTACTCACTGATGTCCAACCTGTTCTATGATTGAAACTAGATACATATAGACCAAAACCATTTTCCCCTCTCAGGGTCAAATCCTTCAGTTTAGGAACTGATTACAGAGGTGCTCAACAAAACCCTAATGTCTGGGGAGCTTAAAACAAATCCTCCTTTTAAACTTTGACTGAACTACTAATGATAAATGAGGCCTAAATTTACATGAAAATAAATCTAAAAATCTATTTAACTCTTATAACATCATAATTACATCAAAGGAAAGTAATTACATCATGAAAACTTGAAACTAGCTGATAGAACTAAGAAACATTAGTTTCAGGAAAACACGTAGCGAATTCATGAAAAAGTGCAGTGTGCTAGGAGAAAACGCAACGAAATTGGTAGAAGTGACTTTTGGAGGCCTTCTTGAGGTCCAAATCCTCATCTGAAAAATGATGGAGATAGCTCTAGATGTATTTGACATGATAGAATCCTCAAGCGTTGAAAAACATTGCTCATATCCCTCCAAAACTCCATTCTCCCATAGGTACTCCAAAAACACAGCGAGCTCTTAAAAAAGAGGGCAGAGAGGTGATTTTTGAGTGGTTTTTGGATTTTTTCACCTACTAGAACTTGATGAAAGTTTTCTCCCAGGGGCTATAAGTGATGTACAAGTGATAAAAAATCCAAATATGCAAGAAAATTGTCATTTTGAGCTCCCCATAAAAAGCGCAACATTGGGCACACTACCTTTTTGGACGAAAAACTGTGTAAAATTTCTGGGTTTTATACAAACATAGGCCTCAAAGATGGAGAAATATATATCTAAACATGTATATTTTTGAAAACATAGGAGATATTTTTGTAGATAAGTATGTTTTTAAGAAACACCTCTCTCTGTTTTTGGAAATGGATTCTCATTTTCTTGGAATAAGTGCCACAAAAGCATGACTAAAACATGAAATTAATTTGAAAATTTTGATTTTCTGACATAATCCTCCATGAAAGTTTCATATCTCCCTATTTATGATAACTATGTAAAACTGGAAGGAGGTTTTTGTTCCTTGGTCTATTATGGACAAAAACCTATTTCACTTTTGTCAAGTTCATCTCCATTTCGTCAGAAACATACTTTGAAGCAAACCTGTCCCTATGTGTGGCAAATGACCTGAAAACCCTAAAAATTATGCCAATCACCTCTGCTGATATGATGAAGTTTATTCCTGATATTGTGGTTTTTCCACTTTTCAAGTTGGTGGCAAAGAGGCTTATCAACTTGGCATGGTATCCCACTTGCTGAATCATCCCACTTGCTGAATATGCTCACAAAACCCTAAACAACCCACCTTTTGGAAACACTCTCTGGAAAATGCTGAAGACCTCAATTCTTTGGTGTAAAGTGGCTCAAACCTTGACACATGACCTGATTTTTTGTATGGCTTCTTTCCTCCCTCCATTTTTTACAATTGCAAAGCAAAACCCTAGTGTAAGAGATGGGAAAAACATAGTTTTTTGAGGGAGAAGGGGATTGGGATTAATGTACTTAGGTGAAGGGATGAAGGGGTTATGGAGAAGATATGTGGGTAAGAAAAATTGGGGAGGTAGGGAGGTGTGTTAGGAAACTTAGGGAGGTGGAAAATGATAAAGAGAGGGTAGGGATTAGTGTAGGAAATTTAAACACAGTCCTAACCATAAAACTTCCAAAAAAGCAACATAGAAGATAGGGCTAAGTCTAGGACTTAGGGAAATGAGGAAGGAGGGGTAAGGAAAGCTTAGGGGAGGTGAGTTTAGTCCGGGGAAGAGGTAAAATGAGTAGGGAACTGGGTTTTACTCTTTGCAAAATAAAACAAGAGTGCTAAATCACAACAATGTATTATGGACCCTTGAAGAGGGTTCCCCACTGAAATGCTGGAGTAACTGATGAAAGGAGGTGCCTGTAGGATTTCACTTACTTGTATGAATGATGCTCGAAACCTTGCTTGTTGATGAAAACCCTTGGAGGTGCCCCTTTTCTCCCAAAACTGAAAACACAACGTACAGGAGAAAACGCAGTGTGGAGGGAGAAAACACAGTGTGTAGGCTAAAAAACACCTTTGAGGGTGCAGTTCGATGCCGAGGTTGATTGGAAGGCATTAAATGATAGGTAGGAGTTTGATACAAATGAAATGAGTAGGGAAAATTTTGAATGGCATTTTATAAGCTCAAAATCACTTTTGTGCATATGTCATGGCATGCCATTATTGATTTTCTTGAGAATCTGAAAAACAATATAGTGTGCAACAACTTTTACATTTAAGTATGCAGTATTAGATCTTCATAAAGGATAAAATGTACTTTAGGAACCCAATAGATCATTTTTCCCTATTACTACTCTCTTTGATGATGACCTAGGTGGCAATTATGACTTTTTACATGACATTTTGTATGCCTGACCCAATATAATGATGAGAAGCATGATGACCAAGACACACTACTAAGAAATGATGACCTGACCATGATAGCATTTATTGACGATGAGAATGGAGAGAGTAGTAATGACCTAGAGACACCAACCAATGATCAAATTTTTCTATATGAAGACCTACTGAAACCATAAATTTTACCTAGGACCCTAACAAAAACTTTGAAAGAACACATTTGATCACTAGTGACTGACAGGACTGACAAAAACTAATATTGGCTCGAGCTGGGGATGGTAGCTCCTTTAGGAGCTGCCAAGAACATCGTAGACCAGGTAGCCTAATCCATTGGGCAATGGAATCAAAAATAAAAAACAAGACCCAAACCTGAAATGACTTCATAAACTGAAATGACTTGACACAATGAAAAAAATTGACTTAACTCTAAAACTGACTATTGACTGACCTTAATTATGGGAATAGACCATTGAGATCTTAGGGCCTTCACCTCGGGTTTCAAATCCTGATGATAACCGCCCACCTGCTGAAGATATATATACAATCATGTGAAATGATCCCTCCAAAGTAACCAATCTAGCAAATGGCTACTTACTTGAATCCTGCTCACACTTCCCTTGAGCAGGCAAAAAAAACAAAAGACTGGCCACTCCAAGTGTCCATTGAACATGTGCTCATGAGCCACAAAAATAAGAAACTTCATCTTCCCATATGGCTGCAACAAATTGGCAATAATGTCTATAATAATATGGAACATTACCATATCTTAAAAATCAGAAGAAATACAAGACACTCTTCATTTTATGAATCTAGAGGAAGATCATCATGTGTAAGAGGCTCTAAAACAATATCTTATTTATCACTGGCCTCCTCTTCATAATCTGCTTGCAATGTTTGATGATTATTCTCTGCCATAATTACATTGTCTGAAACCATCACACATGCCAATTCAAAATTATGATTTGCATGAATCTGTCCTTGAAATAGTGCTTTAGAAAATGGATGAGCTGGAGAGACATATGAGTGGTGAGTCTATAGAGATCCTTGTTCACACATTTCATCAGGAACCTCATCTTGGGCTTCACAAACCTGATCTTGAAATAAAAACTCAGAGAAAGAACAATCTGAAAAAACAAGTGAATGACTATCTTCATACCTCTCATCCAAAAGACAAGGTTTTGATGCTCATGGAAAACTTTAAATGCAACAACCACTCCAAGTATATTTGATTCCTCATGTGCTTCAACAAGAAGAATATCAATTTGACTATCACAAGAATCAAGGAAAACAATTTCTTGTTCATTATTTCCTTGCAAAAGTAGATGATCGTTGCCATAAGATGGTTCACTGCTTAAGTTTTTTGTACATGCAACTTCAAAATTCTGGCTTGGATGAAGATCTGTTTCATCTTCAAGAAAAGAAGGAGTTGATGTGTTCTGTGAATGATCCTTTGTATCAAAGCAGCTAATCTCTGTTATTTTCTGTTGGGAAGAAAATTCATAAAGGGCCTCTATGATCTCATAATCTAGACATTCTTCATCACCAAAAGTCTCTTCAAGGTATTGAATGTAGTTTTCACAAGATTCGCAACAATCTTCGAACAACAAGAATGAATGATGAGATTTTCCATAAAACTCAAAGAGTGTTGTGTGGAATTCTTTAAGAGAGAATAAGCTACGTGGCTTCAATCCTTCATGCCATGATTTTACTTTTCCTTCTAGGGTTGCCATAAACATATTCATCAAAAAATCCTCATGAAACCTAATCTCGAGCTTATGTATATGCTAATGAAATCTTATTAAATGAAGAATAGCCTCATCCTCATTTCCATCTATGAATTTGGTCAAATTAGTTTGCCATTCTATGCAAGGATTATGATTTGGAAAACCAAGAATGTGAGCATGATTCATAGGAGCATACCTTCGAGCAGTTGAACCCATTTTGAAAACAGTTAAGTCACAAAGAAGTTCATACAACTATCAGTTTTTGAAGAATGGAGTCTCCATGAAAATTCTAAACCTTTGGATTCTTCGACATTAGAGTCTCCACGTGAATTATTTCAACCTTCATGTGTCTAATCACTATCCACATCAACAATCAGATCTGATCATTGTCGTTCTTTCCTAGGGAAGATATGATCTTACGTTCCCCGACAATGGCGCCAAATTTTTTTCCTCGACAATATCTCAAGGCTGAGAAAGGAGATTGAAGGAGGTAACCTCAAACCACTTAAGGTTCAGCAGCTGGCCCTGCTAAACCAGAGAGGGATCTCTTTACGAAATCACAGCCAATGATGACTAGAGTGGGAAAAGATGTTGGGCTATATATGTTCAGCTCTATATTTTTGGATATTTTAGGGTTTTTCTGGATCAGGAGTGAAAATCAGGGAACTAGGTCAAAAGATCAAAGGTTTTAGTTGCAAGAGATATAAAGGAGCAGGGTAGGTATGCTTTTGTGATACTTTGGAGTGTTGTTGATGTAGTGTAGGGTGGAAAATTAGAGATCAAAATGAGCATGACAAGCTTGAATTCATTTATCAGAAGATAAGTGACATAAACATGAAGTTCCTAACAAAAAACAGAGCTTAAAATTAAGAATTCTATTTAAAACCTCTTAGGAAAATCACTGAAAAGCATAAGCATGGAAAGAAGATGGAATTATCATTCATATAAGACTATAATAGAGAGAAAACATTATCACAAACTCACAACACAAGAATTTCTAAATAATAGTTGCAACTATCCTTTGATTTCCTACAAAAGGTGATGAAGTACAAGCTCCAAGAGTTCCACTCATTGATGTCCAACCTGTTCTATGATTGGAAACTAGATACATATAGACCAAAACCATTTTCCCCTCTTCAGGGTCGAATCCTTCAGTTTAGGAACTGATCACATGAGGTGTTCAACAAAACCCTAATGTATGAGGAGGTTAAAACAAATCCTTCTTTTAAACTATGAATAAACTGCCCCTCATAAATGAGACCTAAATTTACATGAAAATAATTGTAACAATCTCATTTACCTCTTATTACATAATAATTACATCAAAGACAAGTAATTACATCATGATAACTCAAAACTAGCTAAAATAAATGAGAAACAAGAGTTTCAAGAAAAAAGTAGCGAATTCAGACAAAAGCATAGCGTTCCAGGAGAAAACGTAGCGAAATTGGTAGAAGTGACTTTTGGAGGCCTTCCCGAGGTCCAAATCCTGATCTGAAATATGTTGGATATAGCTCTGGATGTCTGCTACATGATAGAATCCTCAAGCACTGAAAAAGGCTTCTCGTAGCCCTCCAAAACCTCATTTGTCTAGAGGTACTCCGAAAAGGTAGCAAGCTCTTCAAAAAGAGGGCAGAGAGGTGATTTGTGAGTGGATTTAGGCTTTTTTCACCTACTAGAACTTGCTGAAAGTTTGCTCCTAGGGGATATAAGTGATGTAAAAGTGATAAAAAATCCAAATATGCAAGCAAATTATCATTTGGAGCTCCCCATCAAAAGCGCAACGTGGGGCACACTACTTTTCTGGACGAAAAATTGTGTAAAATTTCTAGGTTTTATGCAAACATAGGCCTCAAATATGGAGAAATATATCTCTAACCATGAAACATTTTGTAAAATTGGGAGAGTTTTTTTTAGATATGTATGTTTTGAAGAAAAACATCTCTTAGTTTTTGGAAATTGATTTTCATTTTCTCGGAATCTGTGCCACAAAATAATGACTAAAGCAGGAAATTAATCTGAAATTTTTGATTTTCTGACATAGGCATCCAAGAAAGTTGTCTATCTCCCAATATATGATACGTCTGTAAACACTAAAGGAGGTTTGTGTTCCTTGGTCTATGATTGACAAAAACCTCTTTTACTTTTGTCAAGTTCATATCCATTTGATCAGAAACATACTTTGAAGCAAAACTGTACCTATTTGTGGCAAATGACCTCAAAACCCTAAAAATTATGCCAATCACCTCTACTGATATGATGAAGTCTATCCCTGATATTGTGGCTTTTTCTCTTTCCAATTTTGTGGCAAAGAGACTTATCAACTTGACATGGTATCCACATTGCTGAATTTTCTCACAAAACCCTAAACAACCCACCATTTGGAAACACTGTATGGAAAATGATGAAGACCTCAATTATTTGGTGTCAAGTGGCTCAAACCTTGACACCTGACCTCATTTGTTGTATGGATTCTTTCCTACCTCCATGTCTTGCAATTTCAAAGAAAAACCCTAGTGTAAGTGATGGGAAAAACAATTTTTTTAGAGGGAGTAGGGTACTATTGGGATTAGTGTACTTAGGTGAGGGGATGAAGGGGTTAGGGAGAAGTTATGTGGGTAAGAAAAAATGGGGAGGTAGGGAGGTGTGTTAGGAAACTTAGAGAGGTGTAAAATGATAAAGAGAGGGTAGGGATTAGTGTAGGAAATTTAAACACAATCCTTACCCTAAAACTGCCAAAAATGCAAAGTAGAAGCTAGGGTTAGGTCTAGGACTTAGGGAAATGGGGAAGGAGGGGTAAGGAAAGATTAGGGGAGGTGAGTTTAGTGCTGGGAAGAGGTAAAACGAGTAGGGAACTAGGTTTGACTATTTGAAAATCAAACAAGAGTGCTAAACCACAAAAACATAGCGTGGACCCTAGAAGAGGGTTCCCTACTGAAATGTTGGAGTAACTGATGAAAGGAGGTGCCTGTAGGCTTTCAATTACTTGTATGAATGATGCTGGAAACCTTTCTTGCTGATGAAAACCATTGGAGGTTCCCCTTTTCTCCCAAAACTAAAAACACAACGTACAGGAGAAAACACAATGTGGAGGGAGAAAACTCAGCATGTAGGAGAAAATACACCTTTGAGGGTGCAATTAGATGTTGAGGTTGATTGGAAGGAATTCGATGATAGGTAGGAGCTTGATACAAATGAAATGAGTAGGGAAATGTTTGAATGGCCTTTTATAAGCTCAAAATCACTTTTGTGCATATGTCATGGCATGACATCATTGATCTTCTTGAGAATTTGAAAAACAATATAGTGTGCAACAACTTTGACATTTAAGTATGCAATATTAGATCTTCATAAAGGATAAAATGTACTTTAGGAACCCAATAGAACATTTATCCCTATTACTACTCTCTTTGATGATGACCTACGAGGAAATTATGACTTTTTACATGACTTTTTGTATGCCTGACCTAATGGAATGATGAGAAACATGATGACTAAGACACACTACTAAGAAATGATGACCTGACCATGATAGAATTTATTGACCATGAGAATGGAGAGAGTAGTAATGACCTAGACACACCAACCAATGATCAATTTTTTTTATTTGAAGACCGATTGAAACCATAAAACCTTGACCTAGGACCCTAAAAAAAACTTTGAAAGAGCACATTTGATCACTTGTGACTGACAAGACTGACAAACACTAACATTGGCTCCAGCTGGGGATGGCATCTCCTTTAGGAAGTGTCAAGAACATCGTAGACCAGGTAGCCTAATCCATTGGGAAATGGAGTCAAAAATAAAAAACAATACTCGAAACTGAAATGACTTGACACACTGAAAAAAATTGCATTAACTTTAAAACTAACTACTGGCTAAACTTACTTATGGCAGTAGACCATTGAGATCTTAGGGCCTTCACCTCAAGTTTCAAATCGTAATGATAACCGCCCACCTGCTAAGGATATATATACAATCATGTGAAATGATCCCTCCAATGTAACCAATCCAACAAATGGCTACTTACTTGAATCTTGCTCACACTTTCCTTGAGCAGGTAGAAAAAATAAAAGATTGACCACTCTGAGTGTCCACTAAATATGTGCTCGTGATCAATAAATATAAGAAAATTCATCTTCCTAGATGGCTGCAACAAATTGGCAATAATGTCTATAATAATCTGGAACATTACCATATCTTGAAAGTTAGAAGAAATACAAGCACACTCTTCATTTTATGAATCTGGAGGAAGATCATCATGTGAAAGAGGCTCTAAAACAACCTCTTCTTTATCAGTGCTCTCCTCTTCATAATCTTCTTGCAATGTTTTATGATTATTCTCTGCCATAATTACATTGTCTGAAACCATCACACATGCCAATTCAAAATTATGATTTTCACGAATCTGCCCTTGAAATAGTGCTTCAGAAAATTGATGAGCTGGAGAGACATATGAGTGGTGATTGTCTAGAGATCCTTGTTCATACATTTAATCAGAAACCTCATCTTGGTCTTCACAAACCTGATATTGAAATAAAAACTCAGAGAAAGAACAATCTGAAAAAACAAATGAAGGCTATCTTCATACCTCTCATCCAAAAGGTAGGGTTTTGGATGCTCAAGGAAAAATTTAAATGCAAAAACCACTTCACGTATATTTGATTCCTCATGTGCTTCAATAGGAAGAATATCAATTTCTCTGTCACAAGAATCAAGGAAAATAACTTCTTGTTCACTATTTCCTTGCAAAAGTAGATGATCATTTCCATAAGATGGTTCATTGCTTAAGTTTTCTGTACATGCAACTTTAGAATTCTGACTTTGACCAATTTCTTCTTGACTGTTAGGATGCAGATCTGTTTCATCTTCAAGCAAAGAAGGAGTTGATGTGTGCTCTGAATGATCCTTTGTATCAAAGCAGCTAATCTCTGTTATTTTCTGTTGGGAAGAAAATTCATAAAGGGCTTCTATAATCTCATAATCTAGACATTCTTCATCACCAAAAGTCTCTTCAAGGCACTGAATGAAATTTTCACATGATTCACAACAATATTCGAACAACAAGAATGAATGATGAGATTTTCCCTAAAAATCAAATAATGTTGTGTGGAATTATTTAAGAGAGAATAAGCTACATGGCTTCAATCCTTCATACCATGATATTATTTTTCTTTCGAGGGTAGTCATAAACATTTTCATCAAAAAATCCTCATGAAACGTAATCTCGAGCTTATGTATATACCAATTAAATTTTATTAAATGTAGAATAGCCTCATCCTCATTTCTATCTATGAATTTGGGAAAATTAGTTTACCAATATATGCAAGGAATTTGATCTGGAAAACTAGGGATGTAGGCATGATTCATAGGAGCATACCTTCGAGTAGTTGAATCCATTTTGAAAATAGTTAAGTCACAAAGAAGTTCATCGAACTTCTGATTTTTGAACAATGTTGCCGCCATGAAAATTTTAAACCTTTGTATTCTTCGAGACTGGATTCACCAGTTGAATGTTTTCAGCCTTCCTGTGTCTGATCACTGTCCACATCAGTAATCAGATATGATCCTTATCGTTCTTTCCTAGGGAAGATATGATCTTGTTTTCCCCGCTAATGGTGCCAAAATGTTATCCTCCACAATATACCAAGGCTGAGAAAGGAGATCAAAGGAGGTAACCTCAAACCACTTAGGGTTCAACAGCTAGCCCCACTAAACCAGAGAGGGATCTCTCTATGAAATCACAACCAATGATGATTGGAATGTGAAAAGATGTTAGGCTAGATATGTTTAGCTCTACATTTTTGGATATTTTAGGGTTTTGCTGGATCAGGAGTGAAAATCATGGAACTAGGTCAAAATATCAAAGGTTTTAGTTGCAAGAGAAATAAAGGAGCAGGGTAGGTATGATTTTGTGATACTTTTGGTTTTTGTCGATATGGTGTAGGGTGGAAAAACATAGATCAAAATGAGCATGACAAGCATGAATTCATTTATCAGAAGACAAGTGACATAAACATGAAGTTCCTAACAAAACAGAGCTTAAAAATTAAGAATTTTGTTTAAAACTTCTTAGGAAAATCACTGAAAAGAATAGGCATGGAAAGAAGATGGAATTATAATTTATATAAGACTATAACATAGAGAAAAAATTATCACAAATTCACAACACAAGGATTCCTGAATAATAGCTGCAACTTTCCTTTGATTTATTGCAAAAAGTGATGAAGTACAAGCTCCAAGATTTCTACTCACTGATGTCCAACTTGTTCTATTACTGAAAAATAGATACATATAGAACAAAACCATTTCCCCCTCTCTCAGGGTCAAATCCTTCAGTTAAACTTTGATTGAAATGCTCCTCATAAATGAGGCCTAAATTTACATGAAAATAAATGTAACAATCATATTTACCTCTTATTACATCATAATTACATCAAAGACAAGTAAATACATTATGAAAACTCAAAACTAGCTGATAGAACTGAGAAATAGGAGTTTTCAAAAACATAGCGAATTCAGGAAAAAGGGTAGTGTGCTAGTAGAAAATGCGGTGAAATTGGTAGAAGTGACTTTTGGAGGCCTTCTTGAGGTCCAAATCTTGATATGAAAAATGATGGATATATCTTTGGATGTCTGCTACATGATAGAATCCTCAAGCACTGAAAAAGGCTAGTCCTAGCCCTCAAAAATTTGAATCTCCATGAGGTACTCCAAAAACACAGTGATCTCTTCAAAAAGCGGGCAGAGAGGTGATTTTTGAGTGGTTTTTAGCTTTTTTCACCTAACAGAAGTTGCTGAAAGTTTGCTCCCAGGTGCTATAAGTGATGTAAAATCCAAATATGCAAGAAAATTGTCATTTCGAGCTCCCCATCAAAAGTGCATCATGGGGCATGCTACCTTTTTGGACAAAAAACTATGTAAAATTTCTGGGTTTTATGCAAACATAGGCCTCAAAGATGAAAAAATATATCTCTAACCATGGAAATGTTTGCAAAACTATGAGAGGTTTTTGTACATAAGTATGATTTGAAGAAACACCTATCTCCATTTTTGGAAATTGATTTTCATTTCCTCGAAATCCATGCCACAATAGCATGGCTAAAACAGGAAATTAATTTGAATTTTTTTTATTTTCTGACATATACCTCCAATAAAGTTTCGTATCTCCCAATCTATGATACCTGTGTACAACCTGAAGGATTTTCTTGTTCCTTGGTCTATTATTGACAAAATCCTCTTTCACTTTTGTTAAGTTCATCTCTATTTGGTTAGAAACATATTTTGAAGAAGAAGTGTCCCTATGTGTGTCAAATGACCTCAAAACCCTAAAAATTATGCCAATCACCTCTGCTGATATGATGAAATCTATACCTGATATTGTGGCTTTTCCTCTTTTCAATTTGGTGGCAAGTAGGCTTATCAACTTGGCATGGTATCCCACTTGCTGAATTTGCTCACAAAACTCTAAACAACCCACCTTTTGGAAACACTATCTAGAAAATGTTGAAGACCTCAATTCTTTGGTGTCAAGTGTCTCAAACCTTGACACCTGACCTCCTTTGTTGTATGGCCTCTTTCCTCCCTCCATTTTTTACAATTTCAAATCAAAACCCTAGTACAAGAGATGGGAAAAACAATTTTTTAGAGGGAGTAGGGGATTGGGATTAGTGTACTTAGGTGAGGGGATGAAGGTGTTAGGGAGAAGATATGTGGGTAAGAAAAACTGGGGAGGTAGGGAGGTGTGTTAGGAAACTTAGGGAGGTGGAAAATGATAAAGAGAGGGTAGGGATTACTTTAGGAAATTTAAACACAGTCCTAACCTTAAAATTGCCAAAAACACAGCGTAGAAGTTATGGATAGGTCTAAGACTTAGGGAAATGAGGAAGGAGGGGTAAGGAAAGCTTAGGAGAGGTGAGTTTAGTGCATGGAAGAGGTAAAATGAGTAGGGAACTAGGTTTTACTGTTTTCAAATCAAATAAGAGTGCTAAACCACAAAAACGTAGCGTGGACCCTAGAAGATGGTTCCCCACTAAAATGCTGGAGTAATTGATGAAAGGAGGTGCCTGTAGGATTTCAATGACTTGTATGAATGATGCTAGAAACCTTGATTGTTGATGAAAACCCTTGGAGGTGCCACTTTTCTCCCAAAAATGAAAACGCAACATACAGGAGAAAATGCAGAGTGGAGGGAGAAAACACAGTGTGGAGGGAGCAAACACAGCGCGTAGGAGAAAAAACACCTTTGAGGGTGCAGTTCAATGTTGTGGTTGATTGGAAGGCATTCGATTATAGGTAGGAGCTTGATACAAATGAAATGAGTAGGGAAATGTTTGGATGGCATTTTATAAGCTCAAAATCACTTTTGTGCATGTCATGGCATGAAATCATTGATCTTCTTGAGAATCTGAAAAACAATATAGTGTGCAACAAATTTGACATTTAAGTATACAATATTAGATCTTAATAAAGGATAAAATGTACTTTAGGAACCCAACAGATCATTTATCACTATTACTACTCTCTTTGATGATGACCTACGTGGCAATTATGACTTTCTACATGACATTTTGTATGCCTAACCAAATGGAATAATGAGAAGCATGATGTCCAAGACACACTACTAGGAAATGATGACCTGACCATGATAGCATTTATTGACGATGAGAATGGAGAGACTAGTAATGACCTAGACACACCAACCAATGATCAAATTTTTTCTTTGAAGACCTACTGAAACCATAAGAAACTCAACTTAGGACCCTAACAAAAACTTTGAAAGAGCAGATTTTATCACTGGTGACTGACAAGATTGAAAAACACTAACACAAGCAACAACTCACTCAAGGCTAGAACTTGATTGAGCCACCAACCTCAATGATGAGCTAGCTATGACCTTCTCTAAGCTCCAACCCATTTGTGGCACTATTGACGATGCTAGTAGATGACAACATGCATATGGGGTATCCCCGATGTGAAGTCCCAATTGGACCTAACATCGTTTGGAGTAGGATACCCAACCAGAATACGACCAATTGCCAAATCGGTGATCTCAAAGATATGCCTTGGCTGCAATAAACACATAATATGATATATTCATGGCTTTGGTGATAAAAAGTCTATGAAATTTGTGAAATATCAAATGTAATGCATGAATGGTTCCATCACATCAAAGGGAAAGAACTGAGCCCTTTAAAAGAAAGTAATAGTACTATCTTAGAAGAGACACATGAGCAATACAACATAATCACTAATTAACCTACAAAATAATTCACAAGATAAAAATGATCGTGATATCATAAACGAAACATATTCAAAAAGATACACATTAAAGAAAACAAATTATTTCATTAGCGTTAGCATAAATGAAACAACATACATTGCAAATATATAAAGAATAGTCTTACTACATCCACAACATATGCATGAAGGGTTGCCAACTCTGAGAGCTTCTCATTATAAAGTGAAATTTCCAAGCATACAATTACATTGATAAGACACTAGCCCCAATAGTGGAACATGAAGCCAACACTTGCTTCTCCAAAGAATGATATTCCTCCTATGCTAGACTAGAGAATCCAAGGCTCCAAATCTCCGGTTCCAAGCCCTTTTTTTGAGTTATGAGGGTTTATTTATAACAAATGAGATGACCCTTCATCTCCCTTTGTGACCTTTGAGCTTCTCTCATGACTCTTGGACTTATTTTTCTTTATTCTAACTAATGACTATTCATATTCCATATTTAACTCTTAGACTTCCACTTACATGTTTTACTTTTAAATATAATAAGACAAAACCCATATAGGAAAAAAATGGGTAGAACATAATAAGACAAAACCCATATAGAAAAAAAATGAGTAGAACCTAATAAGACAAGTCTAATAAGACACACTAGATACATTAAGCTTGAGTTTGAGGAAACTCTATCTCAAAAACTTCAACTTGTCATTCTGTAGTCACATATTGATGTCAAGCTTCGTATTGTGTAATTGTTTCCTCAATCTTTGCAATAAGGTTAGGCTGAATACAAACTCTAGCTTCCATAAAACTTGGGTAGATGGTTTTGGAACCAATTTGTGCTTCATTATATAATAAGAACAACTTCATATTGACCTTAGCAAGACCACCTATGTACTTTTGCATATTGTTTCTGTTAACCTCCAAGTCTTATTTGGTAGTGACTTGCTTCAACTGGTTCAATTATTCCTCGATCTCTAGCTTGACAATGTTTCTTCCCTTTATCTTTGTAAATGACCCTACTGAGGGGATCTTGTGTGCTTGAATGAAGGAATCCAAACTATTGTATAACCATGCATAAGAAACTAAAATGTTTGCCACAAAGGTGTTGAGTTGTTTGTTGCTTTGTATGAGTATTCTAAGCTCAACCTTTTTGAACTCTGCTTCTTGTCTCGTCATCTTGGCTAATTTTGTTGGTGCACTCTTATACTTAGTTTCCCTTTCATAGATCATAGTAATGGTTGCATGAATGAATTTCAATGCTTTCACACTTTCCCGCGATTTCCTTTGCATATCATATAAGGGAGCTACTGCTTTATGCAAAGTGACCAACTCCTCATAAAGATGCCTCATAGTGTCTCCAAATGCCTGGATCTCACCATATATAGCTACTTGAAGCTCCTTCAAGCAAGCATGTGCGGAAGACAACCTTTGATTTTTTTCTTGGATTTGTTCCATTTGTTGCTTTGTAGCTTCCATATCATTTTCCATATTTGCCTTTGAAGCTCCTTTAAAGAATATGTTAGTTGTGGCAATTGTTTGAGGATTCCTTTTGGTGTCAGTGATAATCACCCTTTCTGTGTGAATGAAAACATGACATGCTAGATCATTGGGGAAATATTTCTTCCTTTCCTGTACAATTATATTATGGAGCTCATTAAAGGCTAGGTTAGAAATATCCATGATCAGGTCATCATCTAGAGGAGATATTTCTTCTTTACTACCTAGGGCTTGCCCATTCGTAGGGGGAGGTAGAGGCTGAATGACGATCTGTTTTGTATTAGGAATGAGGTCAACATTTTGGTTCTACTCCCCTTGTTCTACATCCATGTCTTGGGCTAATATCTGCTCCTCAATCTCTTGAACAAGCTCATGACCCCACTTTTATATGACCTCTTCTTCTCCAAGTTGTTTCTACTTTTCTTCTTTGGCTTGTCCTTCTTCCTTTGTATTAAGTTCTTTTGGTGCCTTCTTTTCTTCCTGCTACTTTCTTTCCTTCTCTTCCTCCTACTTCTGTTCTTCCTCTTGCTTCATTTCCATTTCCTATTGCTTCCTCTTCCCTTTTGTTGCCAAAACCACTTTTAGAATAATTGGAAATGCTTTGATCTTGTAGCTTTGCTTCTCTGTAGGGTTATGGGAAACCTTCCTTTTATACTTAATACTAACTGGGGTGTGTTCTTCTAGCTCCTTTACTTCTTGGTAACACTTCGTTCTGGAATTGCTTGGAAGGGCCTCCTTAGTCACCTAGTGCATGTGGCTGAGAGGCATTATGTCAATTCTTTATATTTTATTCCTTTAGCCTAACATATGTCCCGTATGGCCAGACAAAGTTCAACTTGGCACAATGTTTATTGCAAAATCCTCTAGGATTTTAGTGATGAAAATCTATCATACCAAGCCTGAGGCTTTCTAATTTTGTGACTTCAACTTCTGTAGCCTTCAAGTTCTTAATCTCATAAGATCCCACTCACAAGGGAATAACAGGCCAAGGTGCCTTCTTATTCCACTATAGTATCACAATTAGGCATATGACAAGATGATAAGCAACTGCTTGCATGACTACCTTGTCCATGGAATACCTTGGCAAGAGATGAGACTGTTTCTGACAACTAAACACTCTGAGCTATGTGCCATCTAGTGAGGCAAACCAATACGTAACTTATGACACTTAACTCATTGCATAACACGCAATGTAAGGGAATTATTTTTCAAAGATCATTTAGTATAGGACCTTATAGAAGTGATCATCCAATTTTCAAAGGTTCCTCTGTAGTTTCATTTTGCTAACAATTTGCAATGAATATGGATAGGAGGCTCTCTTGGTGTCCATTTCCAATCCATGCTAGGGAAAACATTATGAGCACATATTCCATCCGACGGGTAGGCATACATGTAGAATTGTTGTTGCTTGCCTTTTAATGGATTTTTTTCCGTGTTCACGTTAATATTTAGTTGTTGAGACACAAGATTAGACCAATTAAAGATATTCGCTTTTGAGGAAATATAGTATAGCATTTAAACACATCCTTCTGAGAAGGATTCAGTATTCTTGAGTCCATAACTTGACAAAACAACACTATCAAGTACTGAAACACCTTTCTGAGTGATTTGGTCTTGTAAGTATATTTTGGTGTCTAGTGAAACTTATAAGATAAAATAACTAAACTATTGGAACCCATGCTTTTGTAGAGGAATTGTAAGGGAGAATCCTCTGATTCCTCTATTGTTGATTATTATATTTCTCTAGAATAAGAAACTTGAATTGTGGAAATATTTCAAATGGGAATGTTTTTAAATTGTAAGAAAGGGAATCACTAAAATGTAGTTACACTAATAAGTGAATTAAGAAATGAAATGGTAGATTGCATACATACATTTTAAGCATAACATAATGATGTATTCTAGTTTAAAAATGATGTAACTGTGGCACAAAAATTATGATTATTGGTGGGCTCCAGTATTGCAGCAATAATTCTGCAACTCCTGGGACTCCCTTCTTTACTTTTATCAACCCGGTAGTTCGTAACAAACTTGGAAGCGACGGTGCTGTATGCACAAGTACTAGCTCTTGCCGCAACTGTCACTTGGTCAGCTGCCACAAGTCCGCTAGGGGCTTAAGCCAACTTCTATGAGCTCTTAGAAGAAGCTTTTTAACTGATGGATGAAATCTAACTCAAAGGAAGCTAATCTATTTGCGGAAAGAAACTGAAAGCCAAAAAGTAAAGCAAACCCTAGCAAACCCTAATTCTACCAGCTAGTCCTACTGATGCAAAGGAGAGAATGCAAACTACTGGAAGAGATGCCATTACTTCTATGAAGGTAAAATACATGTGTCTAGACTACCTCTATCTGAAGAAAACATCTTTTTGTATTTTTGAATAAGTTATTAGAATTATCATGCATGTGCTTTTTAACTGGCTTTTTACTGTGCAAGGGTGGATCAAGGAGGAGAAATGCTTGGAAGAGGTCGGGAAGGTTTAGAGAGGGTCTAAGGAGTCCCTACACCCTTTCAGAGAGTTTCAAAAATTCTGGCTATCAACAAACCTCATTTGTGAGCTTCTACAGGAAGTCTGCAGGGGTTCTACAGGATGTTCAGAGATTTCTACAGGATGTTCAGAAATTTCTACAGGATGTTTGAAACGTGGATTTTAGAGGATGGGTGAGTGAGGGAAGATGCATGAATGGATAGGGAGGTAGGATAGGGGCCTGGAGTGACCCAGGGACTGGTGGATGGAGTGGTGAGAGGGTGTAGAAGGTTGACTTGGCTTAAAGAAGGCTAAGACAATGATGGAGCAAGAAGGTAGGGTTACGTGGGCAAAAGGACAGGTGTGAGATGAGGAACCTAGCTAGGAGATGGAACAGCTGGCTCTGATGAAGCTTCAACAGATGAGAGAGTGGTAGCGATGCCCTGTACAGTGTACATTTAACCGAATCAACAACATCTTACAAATAATCAAAGTCCTAGCTAATCTAATCTAACTGTCAATAAAACGAATGAACAACAGCTTTATTTGGAAAGAAAACCATGTACATCAATCATGCAAAGAAACATTTCAGAGATCTGAACCCATAACTAACTTCTTCAAATGAAAACAGCACACTAAGGATTGCATGGTCAAGCAAACTAGTGTTTTTGTTGGGGCAGCACTGTTTCTTCAATTCCAACCCCTGATCCAATAAGGATGAGGCGAAACAGAGAGTGTTGTTGACCCTTTTCGTGGAGCGTTTTCCTGTTATTATCCTACCAATCCATTTTAAACATCTGAAGCAATTCTATTCATAAACAGTGACCTATTTAACCAACACAACTAAATATGCCCAACAGGAATACGTTTCAAATGCATAAAAGGAAAACAACGATGCATAAAGGAAAGGTAACAGTACAAAAAGGAAGCCCTAGGTTCTCAGGTTGGGCCCAACCCTGAGAGCTATGGCTCCTATAGAAAACTCAGAGTTGATATAAAATCGAACTGCTTCTCATTATCAAAAAATAGTCATAAGTCAAGAGTTATGCCCAAAATGGCTACAAGAGAACAAAGTAGAGCTAACAGCACTGTAGTGCAAAATATGCACTGGTTTCCAAAAGTCGCTCACGAAGGCTGAGGCCTTAACATTTATACACCACGAGGGCCCTAGCTGGCCTCCTAAATCTATGGGACTTGGCTTTCCAAACTGTGAGTAGACAGCCCCTTCCAAAATCTTCTTGGCTGCCTTCTAGATCCGGTTTTGGTGGGCTTTGGAGCTCGGAGTTTGGGGTGAAGATCTCGAGGAAGGCTATTTAATGCCATAAACAACCCCCCTACAAATCCTCACCTCAAGCTTGGTTGTCTTCTAGCCCATGATTGCTCGGTTTTGCTCCAACATGTGTCAAAAAACCTGAAATGAGCACGTGTTAGCCACCTAGGAAGAGTGACTACCCTTATTCGTACAAATGACATAAACATACTGAAAAATAATGCATAAGATATGAAAAATGAAGAATTGAAAAAGGACTGAACAGGGATAATTAGGCCAAATGAGCCCAACAAGTTACCAAATTTGGGGCTCATCATCACCCCCCTGCTAAAAGGGTTGCTCATTCTCTGAGCAACTAGTCCAGCTCCTCGTCTTTCATTGCTTTAATCGCCACCCTCACATCCCAGGCTTCTGAAGTAGTATCCTCCTCACTGTCATGGAATCCGGCCTTCCTTTCCACCTCTTCCCATTGCTTATGCTCTTCTTCTTCTATGCCCCCTTCTAACAATCCCAAAAGCAAAGGTGGACTTAGCTTGAGGCCGATCCAGCTGGCCTGGAGGTTCTGCATAGACTTCTTGTAGAGAAGCACTCGTGCCAAGGCCTCCCTCATTCTAGTTGGAGTGTGATATTCCCTGATTTTGAGGCTGTGGGACAATGTGTTCCACCTACGGGTGCAAGCATGAACACAATTGTCCCGTAATAATCACTCCATATCCTTGAAGTGTGCTATGGCCTGAGCCTGCTGATCCATGTACTCTAATAAAGCCTGAGAGTTGGTTGCTAGGTGCTGGTGAGCGGATATCAATGCTGTGGGGTCCCTTGGCTCTGCTCTAATCAGCAGTGGTTCATGTAGTTCTCGGTTCATGACATTTCTGACCTCTGCCGCTCTCTTTTCTTCGTGGTTTAACCATGAGGTCATTGCCATCAGCTGCATGTCCCCTACTGCTGTGTTGGGGTCCCATGAGGTTACATTTGGAAGGGCCAAATTATGAAGGTAGAACTCTGATAGCTTGGCCTTGTCTTCCAATGAACTGTTGTTACATAAATCCATGAACTGCTGGGGGTTTTGGATTTGGGAGATACCCCTCTGTGCCAATGTGTTGATTTGGAATTGCAGCCACTGATCCCTTAGGTATAGGCCATAGGATTTGGCCAGCTGCCTACATTGCAAAGCTTCCATTGCCCAACTGGCCATGCAGGCCAGTTGTGCCTCCTTTTCTTGCATCTGTTGTTTTAGAGATTGTATCTCTATGCCTGCCTGCAATTCCATTTCCTGTAGTTGCCGGTTTAGTTCCTCAAGATTAGCTTGGATTCCTTCTTTTTCTTGAGGTTCTGCTGTGGTGTCCTTGGCTGTTGTGTCCTCTTCTTCCCTCTATCCCTGTAGCTATAGCTGTTGTCTAAGCAGCTCATTCTCTTCTCTTAACTTGGCCTGTTGGCTTTCCACATGCTGTACTCTTGCCAAATCCCTTTGTGTTTCCTTGAGCCTTTCCTCTAGAGGCCCTATATCTGCTACCCCCTTGTATTTAGCGATCTTCATCCAAGTGTGGGTTCGTACTCTTTCTTCCTGTAGTGATAGAAACAGTGGCAATGTGAATTTTTGAGGAATAATTTTGTCGGCCTGCAAAAAGTTATAATAAGAGCCCAGGCTGGGCTGGGGGCTTGGTTCCATGATGACCTCGGTCTTCTCCTCCTCCTGTGGGGACTTAGTTGCTCTTTCCTCCATCTGCTCAGTTTCCTTCAGCCTAGCCAAAGTTTCCTGTAGAACTGCCTCGGCATCCTGTAGAGAGGCTTCCGGGTTGAATTTCTCCATCCTTTCCCTCCATGAGGATGTTTTCGGGCTCCCCTGCTCATAAGTAATGGATGCCTTGGAGGGGGACCTATCCCTTGGTATGGTAGGGGTATCCACAATTATGATTGGCTCTTTTGATGGAGGCTGGGGTCTGCCAGTCTTAATTCTCACACTCCTTCTTGCTTTAAAATACAGAGGAGTCTCCCTCTTTCATTTTTCCTTTGGCTTGGGAGAGGTACCTAGGGTGGCCAGCATAGCTGCTGCCTCCCTAGCTAAAATTTCGGCCGATTTATCCTTCTGCTGTCCTTTTTCCGGACTTCCTGTAGAAAGTCCTGTAGTGGCTGGTTTCTGGCTTCTTGTAGAAGCCGTTTTTAAACTTCCTCTAGAAATAGCCTTCTGGCTTCCTATAGAAGCAGATGGCACCGTTTTAGCCTGCTTGGCTGAGGGTGCTTTTTCCTTTAGCTTGGTTGAGGCTGCCTTAGGGGTGCCCTCACTGGCTTGGACTCTCTCAGTCCTTTCTACCCTGCTCTGTAGTCTCTTCTCCCTGGGTGTTGGTGTCATTTTACCACCCCCTATTTTGGCAGCTTGGCCTTTTTCTTGTGTTCCTTTCTGTTCTTTCTTTGGTGTTTTTCCCGGGGTTTCTTGTCCTTTATCTTTCTTCTCTGCCTGAGTGTGCTCTTTCTCCTCGCTGCTGGAGGAAGTGAGCTCCTCGGCCAAAATTCGGATGTCATCATCTTTAGACATATTCCGAAAAATTTCCCAGGAGAGAGGGACAGTGTAAGTGTGGAGTGCATCTTCCACGATGAGCTTGATAAGCCCATGATGGGCTAGTTGGTCTGGTGTCCCCTCTCTCAGTTTGGTGGCACACTCAATCATGGATTGCAGGAGGAAGTAAGGAATGCTCAATTTTTGTTTTGAGGGTAGGTCCATTTGGTGCCTGAGTTCTGTGAGCAACCGGAAATGATAGCCATACACGATGCTAAATCGCCCCTCACACGTAATATACTTCATAATTTGGAGGCTGACTTCACTCCAGAACGGTTGTAGGATATTTCTTCGAACTCCATTCTTGTCCTCTGAAAATTGTTCCTCTGGCAAGAAGAACTCTTTTTTAGCTTTTCGACCCAATTTTCTCTCCTCCTTATCTCAGGGTACCCCCATCGGTAGATCAGTTACTCTGCTAATGAGCTATGGGGTGAGTCTGAGGGTCAATCCTATAAAGTTGACAACGGCCAATGTCTTTGACTTCGGCTTCGAGGACCTTAGGAATTCTTCTGTAATTTGGTCGTCGTGACCTTGAAGCTTGTCATAGAATGACATCCAGTGTGCACGGGAAAACAAGTCCACCACCTCAGGGGTTTCCCGTAATTTCTTGGAGTCTGAAGGTTCTTTTCTAATGAACCCTCCCGGCATGGTAAAAAACCCTTCTTTTGTTGTTCTGAACTTGCCTGCTCGTGTACAGAAGGAGGACTTCTGGATTTCTCTACACAGAGCGCAGAGCTACGTCTCCGTTACACAGTCATATAAAATCCACAATTTTCCACCAGTGAGCCTTGACAGTGTCTCAATTTTTTTCTACAAGAGGGATTTTAATTCAGGACCCTGGAGAAAATCTCGCATGCAGACTACGAAGACAATTTCATGCAGCGATAAGAAAACGGCTTTTGAATTCATAAACAGACTTGCATTCACATTTTCCCTACCCCCTCAACACGTCGAATTCACCACCTTTTGAATTATTTGCATGGGAAAGTTATGTTCAGGCCTACCTCACTGAGAATTGCCACCCTCAACGTGAATAGTCCAAGATTCTTCGTAATGTCGGGCTCCCTGTAGCGCAGCTTCCTGTAGAAATTGTGCATGGCTTCTAGAGAACGTTACAGTGGTTCTGGACTTTCTGAGCAGCAACAGGACGTTGGAACAGACCGAGAACTCGGGCTAACAACTTGCAGAGGAGGAGGACGCGTACTCGGCTGCAAAACGGTTGTGAGTAAATGACTGCAGTGTATCATAAGTTATTCGACCGGCCGATTTTGAATTGCTGCGGAATTCATGGCGCGGGGTTGAGCTGTCCCGGTCGATCCGTTGGCCGATGTCACAGCCAACATTCGTCGGCATGTCCCTGACCGCCGAATTCTTCCCTCTGCATTCACCGCCGCCATTCCTGTTATACTGCCGCTTCTCTCCGACTGGACACTTCCCACGTGTCAATTGCCCGTCTTTTCGACATAACCAAGCCCATTCGGATCCTATGAGGCCGTCAGACTAGTTGTGGTGGCCAGTTGAATGGCTACTCGACTTGTTCAATCCGTCCATTCTCATAGTCATGCACATTTAGAGTATAGCTTATGTAATTTGACGAAATAAGGTTAGGCACTTACCTGTATGGCCATGGACGTGGGTTTTTTCAGGCTTCAGGATGAGGAATGCTGGATCTGCTTGCTACTGCTTCGTGCACGGGTGTTGGAGCTCCTCTTCATTGGCTGTTGTTAGCTACAAGACCTTGAGACCCGATTTCCTGGTGGTGAATGTTGCATGCACCGACTTCATGAGCTGCTAGTGTCTCCATGGTATGTGCTCAAGTCGGATCAGCTGCTACAAGATTCTTGTAGGACATCCTGTAGTCGTTTCTCCTCCTGGGGTGCATGCTGAAATAAATGAGTCACGGTCATAGGTGCAGGGTCCTGAGATCGGCTTGACAGGTAAAGTGTGCGAGCCTCTGCATGCTTTATTTCCCACTTAAAAACAAATTTTTTTATCTAAGAAAACAGAGTTCTGGTATGACCGTGCAGGTATATTCGACCAGATGGCAGCAATGGTGGTGAAAGGAGGTGAAACAAGTGGATGATGGAAGAAAAGAGTGGTTTCATGCCTCCTCAATGGACTTCAAGCTTCAAATCCTTCTTCATAATCGATCCTAGCCCGCCCAAAGGCTCTACAGGATGTTTCCTGTAGAAATACAAAACTTCCCGTAGAAAGTCCTGTAGCTTCCTGTAGAAGGCTAAACCATGACCAGATTGTGTCGAAACCTTGGAAAAAATGAGTGTTCATAGAGGGAGTGTATGTGAGGTTGCCTGGTAGCTTGGTAGGGACCCTTGTCCTTGAGTTTAGAGGCCTCCCTTTTGCATTGTGTTCCTGCAACCTGCAACAATTTCCAGAGATTAAACTTGTTTTTTTCTTTGTTTCTTCCTTCTTCTTTTTTCTTTTTTTTTTAAGAGACAGCAGGGGCGCCTCAATGAGGTTTTCACCCCTACTATCTGCCTTGGGCACCTCAGAGAGGTTTTCACCCAAGGATCTTTTTATTCCAATTCTTTTTCAGAGAGACAGTAGGGGCGTCTCAATGAGGTTTTCACCCCTACCATCTGCCTTGGGCGCCTCAGAAAGGTTTTCACCCAAGGATCTTTTTTATTGCATTCCCCCCACCCCTTTTTTATATATATATATGATGCTCAGGGTGTGCCCAAAATAGAGGCAGAACCCTTCTCTATGACCAGCACTGATTTTTCCACAGTTTTGATGAACTCTTGCCTCGAAAGAGGTTTCCTGTAGATCTTTAGTTGATGCCCATTGGCGAGCATGGGGATGGCTTCTTCATCAATGGTCCGAATAAGGACAAAACCATTATCATTACACTTCTCCACTGCATATGGTCCTAGCCATCTTGTCCTCAGCTTCCCCTTGAAATCCTTATGTCTGGAATCATACAGCAGCGCCCAATCTCCCGGCTGGAATTGTTTGTCATTGAGGTGCTGGTCATGCCATATCTTCCTCTGAAGTTGAACCACTTCTGAGTGGAGGAGGTCCTGCATTCGGTGTTCATCTAACCCATTCAGCTGCAATAACATTTCTTGTTGAGCATGGCTGAGATCTAGGTCCAGCTGAGCTGCCATCCTCAATGTGTTGTACTCAAACTCGATTGACAACGAAGATCTCTTCCCATAGACCAGCTCATAAGGTGTGAAACTAGTTGTGGTCTTCCAAGTGGTGTTTTAGGCCCAAGTGGCCTCAACCAGGAGATCTGCCCAATCCTTTCTGCTGTTGTTCACCACCTTAGTCAAAATCCCTTCTAATGCTCTATTGGTGACTTCCACCTGCCCATTTGCTTGAGGATGATATGGGGTGGAAGTCCGATGCTTGATCTTGTGATGAGCGAGCAAGTCTTCAATTAAGTTGGAGGTGAACTGGCTTCCTTGATCGGTGACTGACTCTCTTGGGTAGCCAAATTTGTAGAAGATGTTTTCCCTTAAAAACTCCGCCACCTTTTCTTCTGTTGCTGCTTTGATTTCCTTGGTTTCCGCCCACTTTGTCAGATAGTCTGTGCACATAATGATGTAAGACCTTTGCCTTGAAGGAGGGTTGATAGGACCCACAAAATCCATACCCCACTTCTCAAATTGCTCAAGAGTCACTTGAGGTTGGAGAGGCATTTCGTCCCTTGGAGTTGGTTTCCCCATCCTTTGGAATCGGTCACATTGGCTGATATAACTTCTAACATCTTGATGAAGAGTGGGCCGATAGTAGCCTGCCTGGAGAATTTTGAAGGCAGTCCTCTTGGCTGCAAAATGTCCTCCACACGTGACAGGTTAGGAGGATGTCAAAGACTTCCTCCTCCCTTACACAACGCCTTAAGATCTGATCAGGGCCAAGTTTGAATAGGTTGCCCCCGATCCAAGTGAATGAGGCACTCTTCCTCACGATTCTGCTCTTCTCCTTTGAGGATAGATGCGGAGGGAACTGTGCTGAGACCAGGTAGTTTGCTATATCAGCAAACCAGGGAGAGAGTACTTAGATAGCAAACAGATGTTCATCTGGCATCTGGTCATCCACTGTTCCTTCTTCACCTGCAGGCAAATCCAATCTAGACAAGAAGTCAGCAACAACAATTTCTTTACCTGGTTTGTCAATGATAGTCAAATCAAACTGCTGCAACAAAAGTAACCATATAATAATACGAGCATTCACATCAGGTTTATTCATTAAATATCTAATTGCAGCATGATCAGTATGTACAAATGTTTGATAGCCAGTGATGTAGTGTCAGAACTTGTTCAGGGAATGGACCATGACCAGGAACTCCTTCTCAGTTACAGTATAATTCAATTCTGCCTTGGATAAGTTTTTGCTGACAAATTATATGTCATATGGAAGTTTTCCCTCAACTTGTCCTAAGGCTGCCCCTATGGCTTTGTTCGAGGCATCAGTGTGGATGTGGAAAGGTAGGGCCCAATTTGGACCTCTCAATATCGGGGCAGACACCAACTTATCCTTTAATTCATTCAGAGCCCTCTGACAGTCGTCAGTCCATTTAAACTCAAAATCTCTTGCTAAGAGGCCAAACAATGGCGAGGCTAGCTTACTGGAGTCTTTAATGAATCTTCTATAATATCCCGCTAAGCCTAAGAAAATCCGAACATCTCTTACCTTCTGAGGAGGTGGAACCTTTTTTATGATAGCAATTTTATTAGGATCCACCTGTAATCCTTGGCGAGAAATGGTATGACCTAACACAGTCCCTTTAGTCATCAGGAATTCACATTTTTCAGGGCTGAGGGACAAGTTCATCTCAATGCACTTGCTTAAACTTTTCCCAGATTAGTCAATGCTTCTTGGAAGTTGGACCCATAAGGAGTAAAGTCATCCATATAGATTTCCACCGAATCATGAACCAACTCGGCAAAGATGCTCAATACAGCTCTATGGAAAGTGGCAGGGGCATTGCATAGCCCAAAGGGAAGGAATCGGTAGGCAAAGGTACCCCATGGACAAGTGAAGGTTGTCTTATCTTAGTCCTCTGGGATGATTTGGATCTGATTATACCCGTGAACCCATCTAGGAAAGAGAAAATCTTCTTTCCTGCCAGTCCATCCAGCACTTGATCTATGAAAGGCAAAGGGAAATGGTCTTTCTTGGTGGCTTTGTTAAGTTCTCGGTAATCTACATAGATTCTCCACTTCCCGTTCTTCTTGGGCACAAGTACTAGAGGCGAAACCCACTCACTATCGGAGATAGGGTAGATGAATCCTGCATCCAATAATTTTTGCAACTCTTCTTTGACAATGTCTTTAAAGGCTGGATTCATTCTCCTATGGTGCTTCCTGACTGGTTTACAATCATCTTTGATGTAGATGTGATGGGTAAAGACCGAAGGATGGACTCCTTTCATCTCCTTATAGCTCCAAGCGAAAGAATCTAAGTGATTGTTTAGTAAGCTACACAGCTCCCTCTCCTGGGAAGGAGATAGGGAGGAGCTGATCTTTAGAGTTCTTTCGGGACCAAACTCCACATTCTTAACTCTGGGAGAGGTTGGATCAGTCACATAGAGGTCCACTAAGGTGCTAGCTTGGGTATCTTCCACCAATTCTTCTAAGGAGAGTGCACTGGGAGGTGGATTTTAAATCAACGTCTCAATCAAATCATCCTCGGTTTGAGGACCTCCCCTAGTGGTTTCTATCGTGCACAAGGGTGCAGAGTAGAACTCATCCTCATCTCCTTCTTCCAACCAAAGTGGTAAGTCATGCTCTAACAGAGGTTGGGCAGGAGGGTATAGGACTAGCTACTTGGACATAGGACCATTTTTGATGGTCATGTTTCCTGCTCGGCAGCTTATGTAAGCATCCGCAGTGGCTAACCAAGGCCTTCCCAAAATGAGGGGGTATCCAGTAAGCTTTGCCTTGGGCTGAAGGACCAAGAAGTCCGCAGGATACTCCCAAGAGTCAACAGAGACCAAGACATCCTCCACAATCCCTTCGGGAGTCACGGTGGAGCGATCTGCCAACTGCAGGACTGTCGAGGTCTTCCTTAAGGAACTCTGAAGGTTGAGTTTAAGCATGGTGTCCCTGGTCATCACATTAATGGCAGCCCCTAGATCAATCAAGGTATGGGGGATAATGGTGCCATTGATGTGGACATCAACTACAGGACTCCCAGGATCCAAATACTTTGGACAGATTACTTGCCCCAACATAAGATCGGATAGTTGTCCTATGACATTGATAGTTGAGGCATCTCTCTTTCGCCTGCCTGGGTGCCTGAAACACTTTTCCTTAACCAATTTGTTGTATATTGGTACATCTTTGATGGCCTGGAGAAGTGGTATTTTCACACACAACTGTTTCAGTTCCCCTAGAAGTTCAGTCTCCTCCGGGTTTGGTTGTGTGGTTACTGTTAGTTTCTCAGGAAAGGGTGGAATGGCTTTGGGTTCACTTTCCTGTTTGTCTTCCTCGTCCTCTGGGGGAGGAGATTGGCGATCTGAAAGAGTCTTCCCAGATTGTAGGTTGATCTCCTGGATCTCCACAGCATAGGTAGGACATGTTGTCTCCCTAGTGTATACCTGCTGGGCCTATCGGTTGTTGGGGTTCGGGTTCGGCTGAGCAGGCATTTGGGGTTGTCTTGGAGGAGCAGGAGGTAATGGTTGTGGTTGAGCCGGTGGTGGAGGCAAAATGGCGGGAGGAGTGTTGTACTGGGGTCTCCACCCCGGTTGAGGTGCATTCCACTGAGGCTGTGGCTGGACATGTGAGTGAAACGAATGAGTAGTGGGTTGAGCATGGTATTGAGGAGGATAAGACCACGGAGGAGGTGCAGACCAGGTAGGATGAGCAGGGGGACCCCATGAAGGCATGTGAGTAGACTGGTTGGGGTTATAATAAGCTTGGGATGTCCCTTGCATCCCCTGCTGGTAAGGTCTAGGTCCATGCGGCCTCCTTTGGTTGAGGAAGTAGAGAGGTTCAGTGGGTGCCTCAGTCCCTTGGTATATGGCTTTAAATCTTGGTAAGGTTGGGCATTGGTTTGTGGAGTGGTCCTCCTCAAAAATGAAACATACCTCTACTGAGTGCAATGGACACTTGTTCTTAGGGTGCTTCCTCGTACATCTGGGACAGAAGATGGCCAAAGCCCTCTCAGCTTCCTCTTTCTTTTGCTGAATTTGGAAGATATCATGTTGCATGGCAATAGTCTGTCTCATCTCACTCTTGAGGTCTTCCATCTGGTTAGCAAACTCATGCTTGGAGAAGGTGGTACTAGGTGAAAGTGGGTTCCCCCACCTCTTTTCCGGGCTTCCCTAGAGTGGTTTCAAAACACAGTCTTTATGTCCTCATAAGGCAGTTGGTAGATGTCTCCCCTAGCTAGCATGTGAAGGGTATCTAGAAGGTCTTCAGGGACTCCTCGGAGTAGAACCAACTTTAGGGATTCAGGGTCAAGTGTGCACCTGGCCCGTTTATAGCTAAGTTGGAACCTTTCCTCGTAATCTTCTAAAGACTCATCGTTTCCCATGGTCATCCGAAAGATTTCTCCCTTGGTTTCCTTGGACCTACAGTAGTCCCTGTATTTGGTATTGAAAGCTTGCTGCATCTGAGGCCAAGTGGTGATACTGTTTCTAGGTAACCCCATGAACCAGCGTAATGCTGCATCCTTGAGGGTAGAGGGAAATAGTTTCAATTTTTTCTCATCTTCTGTATAATCATAGGTTCGACAGAGGACATCAAACTCAAACAGGAAGGTATCAGGGTCTTTAGTGGTCAATCCATGGAAATGAGGTAAGGCCGAGGGACTTATGTTCTTCATTTTCATGTCCCCGTTAGTCTCTCGGATGGGGAAGGTACCTAATATTCTCTCGTCATCGTCTCCACCATTTCTGTTGTCAGCCATGGTTTCAATAGGAATGTTTTCTTGCTCTTCTTCTGTTATAGGATCTTTGTATATCTCAGGAGGTTCACCTATAGGTTCTTCTGGATCACTGCCACCAAAGAAGAGAGAAGGGTGACTCAGTGAAGTGGTGGGGGTTTTAGGTAGGAATTTTCCGGTATTATCTTTGTTCCTATGAGGCATGAAAGGATTTTTGGTTGTTTTTTCTTTTTCTCTGCTTGTACCTGCAAAACTGAAACAGATGGAATTGCAACTAACTAGAATCTATCTTGCGGGAATGAAAATGCAGAATTGAAATGAAAGCAGGAAAGGACTAATCTACTCTGCTGAAATCAAATTGTCAGAAGGAGATACTAGACTACGCTTGCAAAATTGAAATTCTATTTTACGCTTGCAGAATTGAAATTCTAATCTATGAAAGCAGGAAATGTCTACTTTACTTTTGCATAAATGAAATTGCAGAATGGAAATGAAATAAACTATTTAGCAGAAGGCGAGAGTAGGAAAATATAAGAAAAGCAGCAATCACAAATACTCTGGCGCTTCCTCGGCAACAGCACCAAAAAGATGGTGGGTTCCAGTATTGCAGCAATAATGCTGCAACTCCTGGGACTCCCTTCTTTACTTTTATCAACCCGGTAGTTCGTAACAAACTTGGAAGCGACGGTGCTGTATGCACAAGTACTAGCTCTTGCCGCAGCTGTCACTTGGTCAGCTGGCACAAGTCCGCTAGGGGCTTAAGCCAACTTCTATGAGCTCTTAGAAGAAGCTTTTTAACTAATGGATGAAAGCTAACTCAAAGGAAGCTAATCTACTTGCGGAAAGAAACTGAAAGCCAAAAAGTAACACAAACCCTAGCAAACCCTAATTCTACCAGCTAGTCCTACTGATGCAAAGGAGAGAATGCAAACTACTGGAAGAGATGCCATTACTTCTATGAAGGTAAAATACATGTGTCTAGACTACCTCTATCTGAAGAAAACATCTTTTTGTATTTTTGAATAAGTTATTAGAATTATCATGCATGTGCTTTTTAACTGGCTTTTTACTGTGCAGGGGTGGATCAAGGAGGAGAAATGCTTGGAAGAGGTCGGGAAGGTTCAGAGAGGGTCTAAGGAGTCCCTACACCCTTCCGGAGAGTTTCACAAAGTTTGGCTATCAACAAACCTCATTTGTGAGCTTCTACAGGAAGTCTGTAGGGGTTCTACAGGATGTTCAGAGATTTCTACAGGATGTTCAGAAATTTCTACAGGATGTTTGAAACGTGGATTTTAGAGGATGGGTGAGTGAGGGAAGATGCATGAATGGATAGGGAGGTAGGATAGGGGCCTGGAGTGACCCAGGGACTGGTGGATGGAGTGGTGAGAGGGTGTAGAAGGCTAACTTGGCTTAGAGAAGGCTAAGACAATGATGGAGCAAGAAGGTAGGGTTACGTGGGCAAAAGGACAGGTGTGAGATGAGGAACCTAGCTAGGAGATGAAACAGCTGGCTCTGATGAAGCTTCGATGGATGAGAGAGTGGTAGAGATGCCCTGCACAGTGTACATTTAACCGAATCAACAACGTCTTACAAATAATCAAAGTCCTAGCTAATCTAATCTAACTGTCAATAAAACGAATGAACAACAGCTTTATTTGGAAACAAAACCATGTACATCAATCATGCAAAGAAACATTTCAGAGATCTGAACCCATAACTAACTTCTGCAAATGAAAACAACACACTAAGGATTGCATGGTCAAGCAAACTAGTGTTTTTGTTGGGGCAGCACTGTTTCTTCAATTCCATCCCTTGATCCAATAAGGATGAGGCGAAACAGAGAGTGTTGTTGACCCTTTTCTTGGAGCTTTTTCCTGTTATTATCCTACCAATCCATTTTAAACATCTGAAGCAATTCTATTCATAAACAGTGACCTATTTAACCAACACAACTAAATCTGCCCAACAGAAATACGTTTCAAATGCATAAAAGGAAAACAACGATGCATAAAGGAAAGGTAACAGTACAAAAAGGAAGCCCTAGGCTCTCAGGTTGGGCCCAACCTTGAGAGCTATGGCTCCTATAGAAAACTCAGAGTTGATATAAAATCAGACTGCTTCTCATTATCAAAAAATAGTCATAAGTCAAGAGTTATGCCCAAAATGGCTACAAGAGAACAAAGTAGAGCTAACAACACTGTAATGCAAAATATGCACTGGTTTCCAAAAGTCCCTCACGAAGGCTGAGGCCTTAACATTTATACACCATGAGGGCCCTATCTGGCCTCCTAAATCTATGGGACTTGGCTGTCCAAACTGTGAGTAGATAGCCCCTTCCAAAATCTGCTTGGTTGCCTTCTAGATCCGGTTTTGGTGGCCTTTGGAGCTCGGAGTTGGGGGTGAAGATCCAGAGGAAGGCTATTTAATGCCATAGACAACCCCCCTACGAATCCTCACCTCAAGCTTGGTTGTCTTCTAGCCCATGATTGTTCGGTTTTGCTCCAACATGTGTCAAAAAACCTGAAATGAGCATGTGTTAGCCACCTAGGAAGAGTGACTACCCTTATTCGTACAAATGACATAAACATACTGAAAAATAATTCATAAGCTATGAAAAATGAAGGATTGAACAAGGACTGAACAAGGATAATTAGGCCAAATGAGCCCAACAAGTTACCAAATTTGGGGCTCATCAATTATCATGATAGTTAATGTAATTGTGGATTGTGGCTATGTGTGAAGGGATGATTGGGGATGTTGAGGATGTAGTTACCTGTGGTGAAAAATCTTCACGTGGAGGAACATGGAAAGAGGATGCTTTTTGGAAGGTTGATAAATGGATCATTTGAGCTTCCATGAAGTATCAATTTAACAAATGACATTAATAATGGTGACAACATGGATGTAGTTATGAAATTTGTCATGCCATGACAACACATGGTATGAAGAGAATTGGGTAAAAGTCCATTTCAAATATACATTTGTGTCTTTAAAGATATTTTCATGATTGAATGCTTGTATGTCATGGATAACCCAATGGGGTATAGTAGAGGGAGGAACCTTTAGTATGTGAAAATAGATAGAATCTTTGCTATGCATTTATTGATAAGCATGTCATAATTGAAATTTATTAACAATGAATGTATGAACAATCACATTCATGATATAAATTGCTATATCCATTGAGGTCATGTGATGTGAATTGAGTGCATACATGATTTCATGGAAATGAATGCTAGTAGGGCTATGCCATGTGTGAGACTATACTAATGATGGATTTAGAGAGGCTATAGTGCCACACAAGCGTCCAATGGCCTCTTTGCTTGAATTGGGTCTTGTATTATAACCTACTTTGCAACACTAAATATCACTAGAAATAAGGATGAGATTCCAAGGGAATATGTGGAACAAAAGGAGTACATTCTTGGTGTTGTGTTGTGCTACAAAGTAAAGTGTCTAGGGGGTCAATCAAGAAGTAGGTAGATGCTTGGATATTGTGTCAAGGCATTAGCTTGGCTTTTCAAAGTCACCATGGTGGACAATAGGAGAATTTTTAGGTAAAAAATGAGCCTCAAACAAAAAATAATTGAAAAACTCAACCTTAAAAGAACCAAAAGGATTCAAGATCATGTTTCATCCCTAGGGGTAAATATTTTTCGGGGGAAAAGAAGAAAACAACATTTTAAATCATATTTTTTACTTATCCCATTATATGTTTACCTAAATGTCAAATGTAGGCAATCATTAGATGCATAATTTAATTCTGCATCCAAATGGTATATATTATGCATACAATGGATTCACACCAAAACACATTTTTTCATGTATTTTCAAATTTTCTTAGTGCAGGTCTACTCAAAAGTATACAAACTAGCTACTCATTAGATGAAGAATTTAATTTTGCATTGAATGAGTGGCTACATATGAAATTTGATTAAACCTATAAGGAAATATCTCAAAAATATAATAAAGAAGTCATTTTCTTTCCTACACTTAACATTTGAGTAAACCTGTCAAAAATACAATAAAGAAGTAGTTACTTTTCTTTTATTTTAAAAATTAATCTCTTATTTTTTATTTTAATTATTATTTTATTATTTTCCTTAGGAGTTTAATATTAAACCTCAAAATTCCCTGATACATGACCTACAAATATGGTATTATGAAAAATAATTATAGGGATGTAATGGGTGTATGTTTCCATGGATATTGGCACAACAGTTTATAGCTTAAACATTATTGCATTTTGTAAACATGTGTGTCTTGGGAATGCATACATTAGGAATGATCAATTCATTTTTCTTTCTATGCCTAACCATGGGAAGTGATAGAATTCATGATGTATGGGATTTTTGAAGGTTTTTTGTAAGCTGCTAAAAATGATATAGTAAAAGTTCTTATACTTACATAGACACATTAGATTGGTTGATTAGAAAATTTAGGTTGTAGGTAGAATGGTCTTAGACAGGAAAATGCCTATGAGCCCATGAGGAAGACAAGCATCCACTATAGAAGGAGCCAAAAATTACGAGGAGGAACCACATACTTAGGAGAGTTGACTTTCCATATGAAACCTACATGGAAATAGATTACAAGAGAAGCAAGTTTAAAATAATTTGATTTAAATTGTTATAATTATATCTCATGGTAATAGTTGGCTACTGTGCCAGAATCAACCAAACAATTGTGAACATTACAGTTAAAGATTTCTAATGAAATCAAGAATGGAGGGAAACAAGAGTTTGCTTCTTCCATCCAGAGTGTGCTTAGAATAGTTGATAGTGATCCAGGAGGTGTGCTTGCTCCCTTGCTGGTAGAGGCTGCGTTGTCTGTTGATGTCTGACCCAGTGCGCGCAACAGGATGTCCCACTGACTCTTGATCTTAGCCAAATTGAAAAAACTAATGTTTTCATGAGGTTTCTTCATGTCTTCCACAATTTTTTAATCCAGAGGGGGTAGACTCACCTAGGTGTCAGGGGTAAGACTGGTATTCGTGTTGTCTGACAGAGTGTTTTGCAATTTGCTGCTCATGGATGTGCTCTTGTCTGCCGCTGTCTTCCGGGCTTGCTTTGAATTTTTTGCTTTTGGAGAGCTGGTAGATCAACCTTCCTTAGCAGTTCAAGCTTTTGTTTCACTTCCCCAAGTGTAGGGGGAGCCCCATTACTTCTAATATTGTAACTATCATTTTTCTTTTGGGGCTGCTTCTCGGTGTTCATCTTCGGCACTTCTTGCGAGCACTGATACATGTTTACCAAATGCCTAGAGCTTGATGCCTCATTCGACGCAACATCTTTGTCGTTGTATGTATCTCCCGACTATCCCTGCGCACTGCTCGCTACATTAAGTGCGTGGTTGCATACTGAGGCTGCAACTCGCTTCCAGTCTGAACAAGACCCTTCCGAGTGATCATCTTCATGAAATGAACTAAATTCGTTGTTCACGCATTTTTCGATCTGGAACACCGATCTTTGCACAATTTTAGTCGGGAGATGATTGCTACCTGATGACATGCTTCCTTATCTCTATCTGGGCGGTCGACTGCTCGCAGATGTGTGAATGGTTCGTTGCTTGAGCTCGGACGCTTCTGTTGTCAATTTTTGATGAGATGAGTAAGGTTTTCAATATCACTTGTTTCCCTATCCTTACCCTTGCTCATCACAGCCTGTGGCTTCTTGCTCACATCTCTGGAGTCCTTTGTTGGTTCGTCATCCTTGATGACTCCAATCGCATGCAGGTCCTTTTCAACAACGATTGCATCTTCGCAGTTTTCTAACAGTGTTGGTTTCGCAGCTTGTTTAACGAACTGCACAATGCTAATGTGTACTGATCGACAGTGATGGAGTCATGAGGTTTAGTGTCCACTGATTTTTTTTTCAATATGTGCAGAAATCTCTGATTGAAATCTTTTAACTTTTCTTTCCTCTCCACCTTTTGGCTTCCCAATTCTTTGACTAACATGGCTGGGGTCTTGTCATCAACAAACTTTTCCAGAAACATATGTTTGAACATACCTTAGTTCTGTATGGATTTGACAGGAAGGCTATGATACCATGTAGCTGCGCGACCATCCAAGGTATATGGGAATAGTATACATGCAACATCATCATAGCGTACCTCAAGTGTCTGCAGCTATAGGTAGAAGCTGTCCAAGTGATCTTCTGCCTTCATTGTGATGCTAGGGTTTAACTTTGTGCTCATTCTCTGCAACTGTTTCGGCATCTTGTGCAAAGCACCCAAGAGAGCTAATAGTCCCCGAGTCAACCATTCCATATTTTGCTCAACCATGTCTTCTTTCTCTTCGTCCTCCTCCTCTTCTTTAGAATCTGACGGTTCTGACTCTAAGTCTGTTGGTTCGTCTTTGCCTCCGCCTCCTCCACTGCCTTCCCCTTCACCTCTTGTACCAAAGTCTGAGGCCAAGATCATGAGGGTGTCTCGTTCTCCCTGTTGGAAGACCGAAGGTTCCTCTCTGTTCTCAATAGCTTCTTCCATAACTTCAAGTGTGGCAAGAACTTCTTCTTCCACTGATGATTCAAAAACCCCTGTGTGAGTGGTTTTTGGATTTCTTGATGTGTATGGAAGATGCTGTATTCCTGGGATCAGTCTGACTACTTTCGTGAACTGACTGGTGATGGGACAAATGGATCGAAGATGTTGATACAAAATTTTGTGTTTACATCTAGGAGGTGAGAAGTAACCAACTTAAGAGTCGCACATAGGTCAAAGGGAGTGCAAGTTACTGCCTTGACCATATGATTAATGAGTGGGGGTGAGAGGACATTTAGCCAAAAACAACTAGCGGGCCTTCTTCTAGCACTAGAAATGTTGACGGTGCTCAATCCATCTGTTATCACAAAATCAGACCCCTGATAGGCTGCTGATCAGGTAGATCTTGTGTAACTCTTTCAGCCTCCTTAGCCTGAGAGGGCTCTCTAAGAGGATTAAAGGTTTTTGATTATGATCAAGATGGCTAACTCTTTGTAAATAGGAATGAAGCTGGTGGAATCAAAATTAACAAGCATCCATTGGGCTTATGGAGTCATATGTCCTTTAGTATTAATAGTAGAATTGGTTTTGCAATAAAATCAAGGCATTTAGATTTCAATATAGTTATAGTACACCAAACACAAAGAGGATAGTTTACGAGTATATGAAGGAAATTAGAACACTGCAAGTGATTTCTAAGTAATCAAATACTCATAATATTGTAGGCAACATGAAAAGACAACAATAGGAACACATACATTGAACTCTCTATGATTCTTGAGCAGCAGAAGGCAGTACTGTATTACCAAAAGAAACAGAGTTTTTACATAAGCTTAATAAAAGAGATTTTTACATAAACTTACAGCCCTTATTACATTTCCCTTTCTCCTATTTATAAAGTTCTTCTACCTGACTGAGATTCCTCCTCAAACCTGAGGGGAACTCGAAATCTATTTCTAATGACACTTGTTCAACTTTTAACTGCCTATTAAATGTAACAAATTGTAACTACACTTTATAGAGATCTAAATCAAGTAGGAGTCTAACTCCTTCTTATGCTAATAATAGCCTTGATTACAATCATTCTCGTTCTTTGACATCTGGTCCCTTTTTAGTTTGGCTGTGGTGAATGTTCAAAGCTCCATGCTGGTCTTCAATGTCACATCTTCTCCATTGCCCTGAAACATAGGAAACTACCCCTGTTTATCGGTCTTTGGTTTGCCTCAAAATGTTCGAATCCAAAGAACCATGCCCTTTATCTTTGATTATCCAAAATATAACAAATTTCCACGTCTTTGATGTGCTATCAACCTCTTTTATGTGTAAAGGCAAAAGCTCTTCCATGCTGTCTGACATATCTTGGACTGTAGTAAATGTGCTCACTTTATGACAAAAAGTTTAGAGTTTGGATTCGAATACATGTTTCCTCCACCTGTCTTGACCTTGTTGAAAGCTGATAGCTTCAGATGATCCCTTGTAGATATTCCCTTTTCAAAATTCCCGCTTGTATTTCAAAACCGGTTGACTGATATTAGATTGTTTAGCTTCAGCAGTTTCGTAGTGCGCTACGAAACCGCTGAGCTTTAGTCATCATCTTCATCTATTTCGTAGTGCGCTACGAAACTGCTGAGCTTTAGTCATCATCTTCAGCAGTTTCGTAGCGTGCTACGAAACTGCTGAGTTGTTCCAAAAATCACAGTTTCAACCCAAAATTTTACTATTTGAGCCTTTTGTTGTTTAAACATTCTTTCAACTGCTCCAAGGCCTTCCAAAACTGAATGGAAATGTAAGATTCTTCAAGAAAGATTATACCAAGCAAAATCATCAAAATTTGAAACATAGCCTTACTTGAAGTGGGATTTCTTTAAGGAGATTCCTTCAGCTGACTTAACTGTATCTTTAAGTCTTCAATTTGTTTCTTCATGACCTTGATCCCAGATCTGAGGTTTGTATTGACCTTTCTGATAAATTGAGCTTCCTTTATTGCAAGAACAGTCTAGCTACGGAATTGAACACTAAAATCAACCACCTCGGGAATTTGAAATGTTTGGTCCTCCCACCGAGCTTGCATTTGATTAAAATAAGCCTCCTTAACTACAAATTTCCTAGCATCTTTCTTCAATTTAGCAATTTCAAAGTTGGAAGATTACAATCTCCTTTTCAAGTCTTCCACACTATCTTCTTCTTGAATAGCAACTGCTTTGCCTTTATCCTTTCTTTCATGATGCCGTGTCACCTCCTCTATTTCATCTGCTCCTGGCAATACCTCCTGTACTTGTTTAAACTTCCTTGTTATGGGTCTCCTGGGCTTAAAAACGAATTTCTCAACCTGATCATCAAACTGGAGTTTTTTTGAGGCTTTGACCCTCTTAGCCTTCTCTTTTCCTGACTCCATCAAATCAGCTTGAACTAGTGGGGACTCTTCAATGTCAATGGCTTGCAATAAATCATTTAAGTCTCCCTTTGAAATAGGGCTTTCTTCAATACTTATTGAGTTACCTTTTTCTTTAGCCACCTGGCTCCTAGTCCTTCTTCTTTGAACTCCTTCACCTGTGCTTGATTCATGTGCAGTTTCTTTGACCTGAGTTTTCTCTTTAAGGGACTGCTGGGGTGTATCCTAAATAGTCAATGGCTTGGTAGATTCTTTTACTTGCTTCCTTGCCTTTAACTTTGAAAACCTCTTGGATCTTGTTTCTGCATAAGGACCGGTTGTTGTTGAAAGATATTTTGCAGCTTGAGGGCTGAGACCAGTCTTGCTCTTGAAACCAGACATGAATATGAATGTGTCCCGGTCTCTACCTACCCTCTAGAGTTCATGTAGAACAATCAACTTAACCAAGCCTGTAGAAATTTTGAATAATATGACACATATTCACAGAGATTATCCTGATTATACACTTATAAGCGGAACATGCATAATACATAACCTCCTCTACGTTGATCATCAATTTACAGAAGCAGAAACATTCACAGGTGTACATAGAAGCATCAATCACACATATCAACATAGTATTTTCCTAGGGAAAGCATCTCACTAAAAACCCCAACTATTTGTATATTATAGTGATTGAATCATGTAACAATACATAGTACAATACTCCTCACAAGTACTCAGTACTATCTCCACATGCTACACACAAAACATCTCAGATTTGATCTCCAAATCTCCCCCGCTGCTTGCTTGCCTCCACAGCTCAATACCTGCTCAAGAATTTGATGAGAATGGTTTACCAAACTCGTATTTAACCTGCAAATAATCACTCACACTGTGTTGGATGTGAGCACAAGCTACAATTCTTGGTATTGGCCAATTCATTGGCATACTCAATCCCTCTAATTATGAAAATCATCATGCACAACTATAGTCACAACTGATAGCAATCTGATCCTCTAACACCTGTCCCCGCTGAACTGAACATGCACTAACATGCAACTAAGTTAACTGATGTATTCTATAGTTGCATTATGAGTTAATAACTTGTGAATTAATTAATAACTAATTCACCCAACTCATCTCTAGTCTATTTTCCAGTTAGACTAAATACAACCAGTTTAACAAAGCTAAACTGAACACAACTCCATCAACTGCACCTCCAGTCCACTAAACTCAACTCACTTGAGTTCTAACTGAAGTCCTGCATGCAAATATTAGTCATCCCATAGGTAACCACGTATTTCCTTCTGGGATCTGCATGTACCACATCCATAGCTCATCCTGAAGTGCTCCAAGAGAATAAGATCAAGTTTATAGTCCAAATATTATTATGAGACAATAATATTTGACTTTTCTATTTTTGACAGCCAGTCTAAAAATAGAATTTGATCACTCATACTATGATTAATCATACTATGGTCACCCATACTGTGGTCACCCATACTGTGATCACTCATATTGTGATCACCCATACTGTGATCATCCCTGCTGGGATCAAAAATAGAACTTGCGCCATAATTTGCCTGCGGGCCCACTTAGTGAAGGCGACTCTTTTCACTAAGCTCCATCATCTTGTTGCATTCTCAACAAGCATTTCTTGTTGCACACTTTTCAACACTCCCTCTCAACAAGAAAGGCTTCCTTTCAAACCCGATCCTATAACTCTGGAATGTTCTCCATGCAACACATCTGGCCGGTCCACTCACTACAACAAAACCAGCGATTTGCGCCAGATTTAGCGCCAGATTTTAGTGCATCTTTTTTGTAATTGTGATGAGCAACCTGGCGCTAAATCTGGCTCTATTGTACAATTTTTAAAGCGTCCTTTTTTGCATCTGATTTTGCATCCTTTTTCACGCTAGATTTTGCATCATTTTTTACACCAAACTATGCATCATTTTTTGCGTCAAATTTTGAACCAAGATTTGCATCTTATTTTATGACAGGTTTTGCTTCTAGTTTTGTGTCATTTTTTGCATCTATTTTTCATTCTCTTTTGCTTCCTATTTTGTGTCATTCTTTGCTTCCATTTTTGCACCATCATTTGCATCAAGTTTACACTGTATTTTGAATCCAATTTAACGTCTTTTTATGCATCCATTTTGTGTCAGTTTTTGCATCTAGTCTTACGCCAGGTTTTGTATCTAGTCTTACACTAGTTTTTGCTTCTATTTTTGCACCAGCTTTGGTGCCTATCTTTGCACCATGTGTTGAATTTAATTTAGCACCAAATTTTTCATCCATTTTTGTGCCCATTTTTGCATCTTTTTTTGGACCATTTTTTACATCCACATTTATGTTTGATTTGTCTCCATTTTTCCCATCTCATTTTGCACCATATTTTGCGTCATTTGTTTCATCCAATTTTGCATCATTTTTAACACCATCTCTTGCATCTAATGTTACATCATTTTGAGCATCCAAATTTGCATTTATATTTGCATCTTATGTTGAGTCATGTGTTGTGTCCACCTTTGCATCTTATTTTGTGTCTAATGGTACATTCAATTTAGAGCCATTTTTTACGTCTACTTTTGTATTTGTTTTTGCACCAAGTTTTGCATCCAATTTTAAGCTATTTTATGCCCCTTTTTGCACCATTTTTTTGTGTCTACTTGTGTCCAATGTTGCACCATTATTTACACCGACTTTTTCATCCAATTTTGCATTTTTTTGGTGTCTAGTTTTACATCGTTTTCACCATCCAAATTTGCATCTTTTTTTGCCTCATTTTGTGTCCACATTTGCATATAATTTTGTGTCTGAGTTCGAGCCTAAATTTGCATGTGATTAGGAATCATTTTTTACATCCAATATGGCATCCTTGGTTTCACCTTTTTTCAGCCCCATTTTGCATCTTGTTTTATGTCTTTTCTTACATCTTTTTTTTTTCCTTTTTTGCACCCAAGTTTGCATCCCAAATTTACACCATTATTTGCATCATCATTTGGCATATTTTGTAACGTTTTTTGCTTCTTTTTAACGCTCAACTTTGCATCTTATTTTACATCTAGTTGTCTTTTTTTGCATCTAATTTGGTGCCCATTTATGTGTCCTTGTTTTTGCCCAATTTGATATCCTTTTGTATGCCATGTTTTGTTCCCTTCTTTGTGTCAACTATTGCACAATTTTTCACTTCTAATTTAAAACACTTTGTATGTCAATTGTTTGCATTTTGTATTAATTCCTAGTTTAACATCCAATTTTACTTTCAATTTTGCATCCATGGTTACATCCGCATTTGACTTCTTATATAGAGTATATTTTTCTTTACATATATGACCTCATTTATAGATTCATAGTGAAATATATGATAGTTTCTAAATATCATTAAAGCAGATATCACAATTCAAAATCATTTGTAAAGAAATTTAAGAGAAATTGACAACATCCATCCAAAAAAATAACAATGTGTCATTAACAATTTTCAAAACATGTATAAAATAGCAACATAATACTAATAAAATCAGTATTATTTTTAATCAAAACAAGTAAAATTCAAATATGATTAACAAATCAAAATATTTCATGAATATCGTTATTCTACGATAAATTAACAACATACATAAATCAAACTCATCGTATGATTACAAAATCAAAATGTCTCATTGATATAGGGTAAATTCACAACACCCATCTAAACATAACAATGTCATTCTACACAATAATTTCTTCATAAAAAACAATGCATGTGCATGCCTAGCTACCACCACCAAGATCATCCTCATGATCATCTTGACCATCCTCATTACTCTGATCCACATCATCACCAACACCGCAACTATCATCATCATCTCCTCCTTCACCACCATCATCCTCATCCTCATCCTCATCATCTCCTGATATATGTTGAACATAATTTGGATCATCGTCTTGGCAATCATTACCTATAGCATTCTGACAAAAAAAAATCAATATTACATGTTAGTATTAATTACATAACACAACGCATGTTTTTGTTATACAATGTTAACCATAAAATGAGGTAAGATATACTAGCATTTGCACCAGATGTTGCAAAGGAAACGCCGTAAGGCATAAATTGAAAAATACAAATACAACAAAAGAATACTTTGATAAAGAATAAAAATATATTGAATGCTCAAATCAATGCCCCATTAACTGGAAGCATTTAGTAGACATATCTATCAACATTAGGATTATACACAATGATCAAGAAATTTTCCATATACAAACAACAACTTCCACAACAACCTTTTGTCACATCCACATTTTAAGAAATGCCTTGGAACGTGATCAGAATCTTCCATATTGCCTTTTTCATTATGCAGATAAATCTTCCATATTGCTATTTTCATCATGAATATTGTTAGTTCATTGTTGTAAAGTGTTAGTGTGTTAAATTCAATACTATAAGTTCGACAAGTGAAAAACATTCCTCAATTAGCATAATATACATTTTTCTCTCACCGTGTATTTTTCAGTCAAAGAGCACAAGTAACATATTAACATGTATTTTCCCTTCATTATTTTCATCATAGAGCCAAGAAATCTACACCTTATCTATAAAGTAACAAAAACATTTTGAAATAAGTTTAATATTTCAAGCCAGTGTCTAACCTATAAAGTAACAAAAACTTTTTGAAATAAATTTAATATTTTAAGCAATTGACTAACCTACTTTAATAATTGAAAAATTCTCAAAGATGAATTATACTCCATAATAAGAGAGCCAACATTGGAGCCCATACTTTCACTAAAACCAAAAGAAACACAACCACTTGTTAAGAAGAAATTCAAGTAATAATAATAAAACAAAAATAATAAACATTAAAGTATAAAATGGTATTTCCAACACACAAGTATAAATATACACGCTCTATGTCCATTGTTAGATTAAATGGGTGTGGAGAAAATTAGTAGAGAACCCAAAATTGTATTTCTAATTAGGATGGGTGGAGAAATGCTTTAAATGCGGGTTGTTGTCATTCTAATGAAACCCTTTGCAAAGGGGATGTTAAGATTCTGAGAGAAAAGCTAGGCTTGGTAGAGAACACCTTCCTTGTTAAACATTCCCCTACTGTAACCAAAAGGAAAGGGCAAGAGAAACAATAATTAGGTTTTTGTTCACAAGTTCTACAAAATATATAGGTGCTATTGATGTTTGAGTGAATAATGGGAGAGACTATTTATGAAATTGTGATAAGGCGCACCTAGTTTTGTCAGAAAGAGGCATATTAATGACAAGTACATCACATTTAGGTAGCATTTCGTCAAGATTTGTCTCCAATGTTGCTCCAGTTTCCTTTTCCAATTCGGGTCCAATAGAAAGACGGTCGTGGTAAAGAAGCTTACAATTGAAGGGCTGTACAAAGGAACGCAATTCAATTCAACATCATGTAATGTTTATTATTATTAGATTGAAATTTTGAAACAAACAGCATGCATGCGTAAGAATTATGGAGCACTGATTTTTGAAAAGAAGTTTGCAACATCATGAAGTAGTACTAGATCCTAAGAATGAATACCTTCAAACGCTTAAGTAGTTCTTTGCCAATACGCCCTGCACCAATAGAACCAATAGTTTTCCCTTCTAGATCATATGACCTGTAAGAAATTGCTGCCACTTTCCAATCACCCTCAACAATTTGCTTATATCCAGGCACAAAGTTTCGCATCAATATGAGAATGCGCATTAGCTCATCTTCTGCCACAGACACCACATTACTTTCGCTGATCTTCAACCAATGATGATACAAACAAATCAATGGAATTAAAAAATATATCCAATATAAATAAAATGCGTTTTTTTAAAAGTAACTCCTAAAGTGAGAAAAATAAAGTTAAAAAATATAACAATGACAATTGTGTAGTTAAAGTGTAACCAAAACAAAAATATATATACAACAATAGAATAAATAAAATGCGTTGTTTTAAAAGTAACTCCTAAAGTGAGAAAAAATAAAGTTAAAAAAAATATAACAATGACAATTGTGTAGTTTAAGTGTAACCAAAAAAAAAATAAAAAAAAAAAAAAAAATAAAAATATATATATATATATATATATAGAATAAACCTATCAAGTGTGGATCAAGCAGTTTGTGTCGGATTTAGCCCATAAAATGTCATTTTCAAATTTAACAATAGAATAAACCTATCTAGTGTGGATCAAGTAGTTTGTGTTGGATTTAACTCATTAAATGTCATGTTCAAATTTAATGGAGAGGGGTCGATTTAATGGAGAGGGGTTGAGAGTGGGAGCCACTTGTGAAGGGTAAAAATTATTCCGTAAGGCACTTAGTGAGACAGAGCCTTGCACAAACCTATTGACAACATCCTACAATTAGACAAATCATTCTTCCATCAACCATTGGAGTTGATCTCAACCTAAACGTAGGTCACCACGGTTAAAGAGAGGACATCATAACGAAACAACGAATTAAACATGGAACCGTCATTTCTAAAGGAAACAATGGTACCTAAAGCTATTCGAAACGTTCGAAGGAAGGAGCAAAATGTCATTTATAATAAAATAGTAAACTTCGTCCACAACAACGCTACTTAGGGTGGAAATTGTTGGGAAAACCACCACAAGAAAGGAACAAAAAATGGGAAGGCTAGAAATGCAATTATCTTTGCCCTTGAAATGTCTACTAAAAGGAGAGGAGAGTTCGAAGGAAATTAAGGAACTCAAAAGGCAGTCCTTGGAGTCATCATTGCCCGATTTGAGAGAGCTTCCATTTTTTGAAAGAGTTGTTTTACTTGCACCTCCCCTCTCCATTTTGTTAAAGAGTTGTTTCACTTGTTATGATATATATGAATGTTACAGTGTGCAGGAGTATGATTCAATTCCATACGAAAATACAAAACATCTGATAGGATTTCCTTATACCTCATAGGCAAACAACCATTGTCCCTTCTATAAATGAGCAGAATAAGTGCTTGGTTCTCTACACTAAATAAAGACAAAGTATAGTACTTATTGCTGACAAAATAGGATTTAAATCGCGGTTCAATTGCTTGACATTCAGCTGGTCACAGAATTGTAGAGTGCATAATCATAAGTGATGTTGCGAGCCTCATTGCTCAAAGTCTAAGGGTCTTGCGAGCCATAATCACAGCCATGTATGGCATATCTTGTGATTATTGCATTTTATGAGGTCAATTCTTGTGAAGACATTTCAGTTTATAATAAATTTTGAACCTCAACAGAGTTTTGGCAAGACCTGGCTGAGCTAGGACATCAACAACACAGCTGATATGAATGACATAATCTAGCCTCAAGAGGGAGCCTCTTTTGTTTCATCACTCTAACAATCTATGAAGTGGTGGAAAGCATAACAACTTCCCCTTGAATATGACACCTAAACTGAGTACAAATCCTAAATGATGCAGCCCTTGGTGCATGTCTCTCAAAGTATCGATATTTCAAATGTTGAAAGCTCTTGTGCCCATTTGATATGCATTCGATTGCAATTCCCCTGAAGAAAGAATCTTATAAAGGTGAGGCCATGGCCAATATGTTAGCCATATCCATTAGAGTTGCCATTGCTTGACAAATTTAGTGTGATCAGTCCCACCATGATTCACATGGGCTTCTACTCAACACTGGCTGTTGCTATTGTAAGAGTCTTCAAGCTCGTTGAACCCATAGTATTGATAAGTGTATTCTTTGGGTCTCTGGTTTTCAAATTCTGCCTATGTTTTCCTCTCAGTATCATTATTTCAAATGTTGAAAGCTCTAATTCCCATTGTTGTGTATTTGATTGTGGTTTCCCTGAAGAAAGAAGCTTATAAAGGTGAGCCCGAGGCCAATATGTTGGCCATATCCATTGGAGTTACTATTTCAGCTTATGGGGAGGCCAAGATGAATGCATGGGAGGTGATTCTCCAGTTAAGTGCAGTTGCATGTGAGACTACCCAATTGGTTCTCATACAAATTCCACGAACATCAAAAGGGATTAAGTTGAATCCCATCACATCTTTGTTGCTCCTTGTTGCCTTGTTTTTCTCAGCACCCCCTGGGCCTTAGTAGAATACCCATTTCTGATAATCAGGGTCTCTTCCTTTGATTTGGATTACATGACATTTCTGCTTGTGCCTTGGCTCTTAATCTTGCAGTGTTTCTTCTGATAGGAAAGACTTCAGCCTTGACTATGAATGTTGCTGGTCTTGTCAAGGACTGGCTGCTCATAACATAATCTTTGTCTGTAATAAATGAAAAGGTTACAGTCATAAACTTGAGTGGGTGTGGACTGGCTTTTCTGGCTGTCTGTTACTATAATCATTTGAAACTTCAAGCTCTCAAGTCCAATGACAACCAACCAAAGTACCTCAGCAGTGCAGCTGATGCCAATGATGAAGGAGAAGGTTTGATAATGACGAGTGGGAGATCCTCAATCAGAGATTCAGAACCAGTAGAGAAAAATCAAACTCAAGCTTCATGATTAGGTATTTAGATCATTAATATTGTCTTGTGCTAGAGATTACTGTTCTTGGATTGGCTCCTCTATGCCCAGATCTATTTGCAGGGAAGAGGCCAGTCATTCACAGTGAAGAAGATAATGACAAGATTAGTGTATAATGATGGACAGGATGGTGCCATGGTGCCAACCTAAATTTCAAGTAAGGAGACATCTGTTCATCAATTTGTCAAGAAGCATGGCCTACAATTCAATTGCTCTAAGCCTATCACTTCTTCCACCTGTCAAATAAATTGTTTCCTGTTTGTTTAGTTGACTATGGTTCTAATAAATATACTATTGTTTGATGTAAAAAGACAAAACAAAACAAAAAATATGGAAAGTTGTGACCCCATTTTCTAACTACAAATTGAAATCGGATTACCATAGTGACCACCTCTGCTTATTGGAATCAAAAAGGGGGTGGGTTATGCACAATCCTCCGTATCATTTGCTATTACCAGAGATAATTAAAGCCACCCTAAACTCAAGTCTTAACTATGCTGATAAGTGAATAAGTGCTTGGTTCTCTACACTAAATAAAGACAAAGTATAGTACTTATTGCTGACAAAATAGGATTTAAATCGCGGTTCAATTGCTTGACATTCAGCTGGTCACAGAATTGTAGAGTGCATAAAGTTATAATTCCAACAGATACCTACCAAATTTTAGGCAAAATTAACTGGAAAATATACCCAAAAAAAAACTAAAATGTAAAACAATTAAACTATGCTTATGTTTGGACATGAAGCTATATAACAGCTACATGTACCCTAGTGGATATATACATGATTTGGACTTTTATTGTTTGGTCAGCAAAAAGAATTTCTTCAGGGGACGTCTTCCTGACTCTGCCATTTTGTCATATCTTCTTTTAATAATAATATTTCAACAGTTTTCTATAATAATCTTATTATCTTATTTATATTTCTACAATGTGTTTTTTTGTTATTCTTTCTTTATTTTGGAAGTTTCTCAGCACAGTCATTACTCCCATGACGCAGTAGAACACATAATTACTATCACTCAAGCAGATGAACCATCAAGCTTTCAACAATGACTGTGCAAATACCAAGAACATTTGACAGTATTCCATTCCATACATTAATTGGATAACTTGTACATGACAAGAAAACCCATGTACATACTACAAATTAATGTATAACTTGTACATTACAAGAAAACCCATGTAGATGACTTGTCAAGCCAAAAAAGCAGCTAGGTTTAAAGCCAATAGGTTCACTAAAATGAAAATTTCCAAACTCATGGACTTTGCAGAGGTATCTTCGAGAAACATAAACACAATACCCTTCTCTGTAGCTACTACGCCAACAAGAGAAAGTTGAAACGTTTCCCAAAGGTCACAAGCAGTTATGTCAGATAAGAATAGAAAACTCACAGGTAAAGAAGAGTTTAAAGGCTATAAAAAGATGGAGACAACTCCGTACGTTATATGTCCATCGTAATGCTCTTTCAAGCTAGAATAGGCTCCAGGTCTGTTAGTAAAAGGCAAGAGACCAGCTAAAGGCAACAGGGGCTGATGGAAGCTTTCATTGGTTCTCTAGGCAAATCCATCAATGATATAAGTGTGAGGCATAGGAACCAGTAGACAATTGTAAAAATAAAAATCACAATCATAGCACTGTACCTAAGTCAAAGGTATAGTTGTAAGTTACTGTACACTGTTTTCCAAAAATAAACTAAAAATTTCAAGAAACTATTCATATCCTGATTAAAAGAAATGGCAAGCTACAATTTCTCATTTAGAAAAACATTCCAAAAATGTATCAATTAATGACTAAGGATACAAAAAAAATGTTCCAAAAGTTGTTAGGAAAGCTTTCTTGGGATTTGGCTTGTCTGGAGCAGGAAACATGGGCTGCATATATCTTTTTTTGTAACTGCCTAATGTAAGACATTTTGAAAGGGAGATTCAAGATGCTTCATCAAGGGGCTTGAAATTTTTCATGTATGGCCATTTTGAAAGGGAGATTCAAGCTCGAGGGGCTTCTAAACATCATGGTGGGCCTCTTCATATTTGCAGTCAATCTCCATTGTTCATTTCATGAAGCTTCAAGTGCCTAGAAATTCAAACCTATGTTATCACTGTAATTGGTTCTTACTGTTTTCGGATCAAAGCCACGAGTCTCTTTGTTTGTGGAATTTGATACATCTTCGGATCTTCCTCTAAATCAACGGCCTCATATAAAATATCTGGGCTTCCAATAGATTCTGATATCGGGTAGTGATCGTTAAAACTGTGGGCTGGGATTTCTCCATTAAAACACATTGAAGATGCATCAGAAATTCCAACCCGAGGTGAAGGTCTAATAGAAGACCTAGGAACTGTGGAAGAAGCCAAAAAAGAAACACGGCAACTAAATTGCTATGTTACAGATTACCTCAATATAAATGAGGATCTTCTAACACTTGCCCAGCTGAAAGAGGAGGAGGTAATTTTGAAGCTTAAGAGTTTTATTTTGAAGGATTATTTTTATTAGCATCAATGGTAGAATACATCATGTATTAAGCCCTTTTATACACGTTGCAGATGAGCTCTTTAGCTGAAAGAGTGGAAGGCTTGCAGATGGTACTTTCCAAGAATACAGAGGATAATATCATTATGGGTGGAACATTGAGAGCTCTTAGAGTCGAAATGGCTGATCTCAGACAGCAACATCTGATACTTAGGCAGCATTATGATGTTACTCAAATGAAGCTTAGGAATAGTGAATAGTAAACCATGGGCTTGCTTCAAGGCAATATGAAAGTACTGGTAGGGTGAAATAGGATGAAGCTCTAGAAGCCTGGAATCTAATTCAACAAACACAGAATCTCGCAGGGCATTATTTGTTCTTGATGCACTATTTGCTAGAGAACATTTGGTGCACATGATCCACAAAATCCCACAACCCTGATGCAGAAACTCTGCAGGGATGCAGGATTGACAACCTTAATGATAATCTGTTAAACTAGAATAAAAGAAAATTTTATAAGCACAAGGCACTTGTATCGTTCTCTTGCTTAAGAGAGAATCTGGTTCAAGATCATTTTCCTCCTTTTAACAAGTGCTCAATAGATTTCCTAGAATCAGAGGTCTGAAAAGAAAAAAACCAAGAGAAGAAATAGACGAGGCCCCAAAGCTAGTAATACCACTGGGATTCTGTAGAAGTTCAAAATGCAAACATGCAAATTAAATATAGGGTCTGTCAATGGTGTGAAAAAAAAACCAAAAAGAAAAACCATCTCCACGAGGTCTTAGATTATATGAAAGTCATCAAGATATAGAACTCATTCTCAAAGCAGAATGTGATTATGAAATTCATCTCTTTTCTTCCCCTTGAGCTTGTAACCAGTCGGCACTGTCCTGGTAGTGGTTCCCCTGAAATGAACACAAGGTGGATAAAACACTGGTCTAAGAAAACATGGATATTATACTAGGAAGTAAAGAAGATGGTATAGTAGCAGTTCTTTGTCAATGGAATGTACAGTTTAGCAACAGGTTATTTGGTACATAAAAGGCCTCTGTGTACCATTATCTCCTGCAGTCTTTTTTTCCCAATTGTATCCAACTTCGGGTCATCATGGTTTACGAACAAATTATAGATAAAGGAAAAGAAAGAAGAGAATATCTAAGAACAAAGAACATGGGAATGCATGCTACAAAACACTATTTTCATGAATTATGTAATTTCCCAAAAATGCCACGAAAGATAGGCAGCTCGTTCCATCACAGAATGTCAAGTTAGATTTATTTAAACCATAATAATGTAAAGATTTGAGCGTTTAGAACTTTTAGTCAATATGATGCATCATTTACTACAATCTTCCATCGTACTGAATACTGAGATGGAGATTGCAAAACGTGAAGAGTCAATGGGAAAGTTAACCCGAAAGTTAACAGCCATTGTTGCAAACCAAGATTTGCTTTTTGCAGAAACTGAACACCTGCAAGTGCATAGACAATTGCAAAATGCCAACTACAAAAAGGTTGAAACTGAGGCTGAATTGATACATTCCAAAAATCTGATGAATGATTTGAAAGGGAAAATATGTCATATGCATGATGAAATGTGCAGACTAAGGGCCGAAAAGAGTGATATGATCAAGCAGAATATATTGCTTAAGCAAGCAGCAGAAGCTAAAGACCAGGTTATTCTAAACATCCGGAATGAGGCAACTGACTTGTGGCACAGAGTACAGGTTTTAGAAGATGAAGTCATGGAGAAAGAAGGTCAAATTTCTATATTAAAGGGATCATTCTCTGAAGAGTATTGGTATTAACAAAGCATAAGAGCATGGATTCACCATCAGATTGGCCTTTTCTGTCAGGATGTTAGTAGGAAGAGAAGGAGATACTTGTTTTTGACCGCTTGGCAATGCAAGTTTCAGGTTCAAGCACCCCTCTTGATCCATATGGAACTGAACAGAGAACTGCTCATCCTCTGCAGATTGATTTATAGTCATAGTACAGTGCTTGAGGACATTACATTACAACATCTCTACCACACTGAGCTTGCAAAAACAGTCTAACGATTACAGAGCCCTACAAGATATCCACTCGTGTCAAAAAGGATTTAAGCTTGTTTGCAGATATTTTTGAGCTTTCAACTGTTTAAGTTTTGGTGGCAATGAACTCGTTGAATTGAACTGAACCTTTCAGACTGCCCAAAAAGAAGTCACGTGAACATCAAAATTCTCAGTTAAACTGCCCTAAAAAACAACAAAAATGTCACATGGACATCAATAACATTCTCAGCGGAACAATTGTGTAGAGATCTATCTCGTATTATGATGCTGATCTGGGGAAACTCAGGTGTCAAAGGAAAGCGCTTGTAAGGGAGAAAAGAGATACCAGTCATTCAGGGAATTGACAGCATCGGAGAATATAACTCAATGCTTACAGAAAACCCATTCTCACTATGCCTTGAAAGGTTTGCAATGGCCTCTAATGCATAGTCACTGCTATAAGTTTGGCTGCCAGCACATGATGATACTCTCCTAAGTGTAACTGCTACTATTTCCCAACAAGTGTCTAAGTGCACTCTCCTAATCACTCCCTAGAATGATTGTTAGAATGATTGTTTAGCAGTTTAGTGAACAGGAAAAGGCCATTAGGGAAACTGGTGGATTGAATTTTCATTAAAGCCATCGAACAACTAAGTTACTAACAACTGGATCAATTGAGTGTAAAATATGGTTTCGTCTTAACCTCTGATATCAAAAACTTTGAGGTCTGGTCAATAAATTTGTGATTAATGTGGATATATGCAACACTAAAACGATATTCCCTCCACTCAAATACGAAACCAAGGGGAAGCGCGAAGAAACAGACCAATAATCAAAGAAGAATGCAATACCCCAATTATCGCAAAAACATTTGACTGTCACATCAATTATAGAACGCTAACAAACTTATGCAAACGAGGGAACTGGTTGCCACTAAATTATATTTGAGCTGAGGTATATATACATCAAGTACACACCAAATTGCCTTATCGGCCTCGGACAAAATAAAAGGGCAGGTTGCACACGGCTATTAGTAGCAGCAACTAAGGCTGGTTTAGTTTTCGGCTCTCAAAGAGCCCAATACTCAAGGTAATGACCTAAGTGGGCGTTGAATATTTCAATCCATCTTTTCTACTGCTTCCCCACCACCGTTCCTGACAACAGTTGCCGCGATGTTTCATAATTACTTAGTACTCAAAAGAAATATGAAAGTTTACAGGAGAGGCATATCACAGTATAAATGAAACAGTCTAGGTCGGTGGCAGTCGGAGTTGGCTTGTGAGAGTTTTGGGTAATTTTGAAAGCATAGATGCTCCTCTAATTGCTCAACTCTGCTTCTATATTAGTACAGATCCCGGATAACAGACCTTTTGCAGAGCTCGTTCAAGGAAGACCTTTAAAAACCAGCAAGTTCAAGTAAGAAATCCAAAAATTCAGTGCAGCTCATGAGGCATACGTCAATTGAGTTATCTCGGGCAGTAGAGTGGAATGGCATTTGTCAATTGAGTTATCTCGGGTAGTACTGCTTACAACAGGAGAATGACAAGACCGTATAGCAGAGAGTTCAAAATCGGCATACATGATACAAACAAGGATTAGAAGAGTCTAAGAACAGTGCTCACTGTCTACAGAGCCAAGACGAATGCAGAAGAGTTCTTCCTTCAGTTCCCCATCTGAGAAATCAGTTGCATGCCAGACCCAAGTTTTATCACTACCTGCGTGCTCCTGAAGTGACATTGGGGAATGAACTGCAAGGCAAAAAGTTGAAATATTTCCAGAAAGTTGAAATATGGCAAATTTTTCCAATCAAGAACTCTAAATAATTTCATTAGGACAAGGCGTAGAGGATTCATGACGGCGACAAGAAAATAATGGCGCTTTGCAATTTTAGCACTCTCTTGCAGAAAAATACCTTTTCTGAAATCGTTTTGACCACGAAGAAACGCAGATGAACTGTTGGAAGTCGTGCAGAGAGAGATCTGGTGGCTCGTGGATCGATTCTGGGGCAATGTTTATGCGATTGCAAACCATGATTGTTCATATGCGAGCTACTGAGCTCGTTGAGAGGGATACGCGCAATGGCGCCAAACTACCAAGAGGATTTGAATTTAAAGGCGGGATAGAATATCTACCGTCCGATCATGTCATCGACGGGCATATATTTGTGTTTCAGTAAAACGGATTTTCAAAGAATTTGAAATATTATACATTTTATAGAATGTGAAATATTATACATTCTATTATTTAAGCTGAATAATAGTTTTACTTTGGAAAATTAATTGGGCACATCAAATAAAATATTGATGTGACGGACATAGAACTCCGAAACAATAATGCACCTTTCTCTTACTCCAAAACAATAATGCACCCTTCTCTAGCTGATGTGTCAATGCTTTCTTTGAAGTGGAACTTAAAGAATTAAGTAATTATTCATGATTAAATTGGGATTTTATATAAATTAATTGATTATTTATTAATGTTAATTTCATTTTATAATTTTATAGTAATTTTTAATAGATTTTTGTTAAAGATCATTATTTGAGCTATTATTGTATCAAGATTTTTGTTGTGTCTTTTATTATTATATTTTAATCCACTTTAAACATGCTCAAAATATGTTTTCATCTTCATTTGTGGAGATTATCTACTTGCATATTCAAAAAGTTTTGATGTAGTTTTTGCCTTGAAAAATGATTATTGTGATTGTAATGGTGAGAAATTATTCTATAAAGAGTGTTAAGTGTTATTTAGAATAAATGAGAAATTCTTTTTGAATATATAAGACTAATCTTTGAGACAATAGATATATATTCCCTAATTATCACATAAACAAGGGGTTAATCTTGCATTTAGTGCTTTATCTCTGTAGAGTTTCGCTAAACAAAGGGAATACCTCCTCCTGCATGACTTCGATTGTCCCTCCCTCTTACAGGATTGCAAAGCATTAAGAATTGAATCTTCTTTATTTTAAAGATGTAGTCTTGTCGAATATACCAAAAACATAGTAGGATTCTTTCATTATTGACAAAATCAAGCACATGTGCAAGGGAAGTATTCATCTATGGATGGTTAACAAGTTCATTAATAACTGCAAGCAAACGCTTCAAACTATGTATTTAATGATCTCTAGTCATCATCTAAAGAGTTCAAGAATCAAATCAATTCCAACCTAAGTTCTAAGTATATGGTAAACCTCTACTCTAGAGGTTCTATTATTGTAAAATTTCACAACTATGGAAGTTGTGGCAAGGTCTCAAAGGAGGGACTTTCTTTTTGGGGCAAAACTAACCTTTTTTCAAAAGATAGTTTCTATAATTGAATCCATCTTCAATATCCATTTCTTCAACCCCACTCTGCCGGATTTGAATATTGAATCCCCCCTACTTATTTTGTGGATGAGATGATCTTTCAAAAGCCAACATAAATATATTGGGGACTTACAACAATATACAAACTAAGCAAGGAAGGGTATACACACATGTGTTAGAATTTGAATTGAAGTTGACTTGAGCAAAGGTATAACAATGCATATTTAATTAAATATTGGTGATTTTAACAACCACGTCCATTAGATTAAAATAATGATACTTTATGTGTATCTATATGCAAAGACAAAATACTTGAAAGGCACCTTCCCAACAACAAAGGTCATTATAAGAAAAATGGAAAAATAACAAGTTGATGGGTGGTATGATTGAATGAAGAATCAAAGGGCAAGAAAGAAGAGACATCCAAGTTTAGTCCTAATAAAAGATTTTATGGCCCCTTCCAAGGAGTGTGTTATTAAGAGGGACACAAACATGATCATGGAGTCTGTGCTAAAGTCTTATGGGAGAAATAGGAAGCATGTGAATGAGATATTATGGATTTCAAAAGAGAAATCATGTTATTCAATCCAATAGAAGCAAGGGGATTGGTGCTACTTGAGACTCCATAAGCTCTAAATCAATTGGTGAAAGCAAGAAGTCTAAAAGATAAATGCAAAGAAAGGAATATCCATCTATGTACAAATCTACAATAAATAAATTCAAAATTATACAATGTTTCCATATAGACAATGTTAGGTCCCTATAACACTAGTGATTCCCCCATTACTAGTGTCATTGTGGCCCTTACTGTTATTGTTGTGCCCTTATTGTCCCCATATTGTTATTATTGTGCCCCATAGAAGCCCACTATTGTTATTTTTGTGCCCTTATATTATTATTGTTATGTTGACTTTGATTATATTGTGACCCCTTAGACTCCTATATATAGAAATGAGGCTTTGTCATTTGTATCATCCAATAATTGTTCTTTTGTGTAATGTAAAGGAGGTTGCCCCCTCGAAGAGGCTGATTTCTAAGTTGTTGATCTATCTTTTCTATCTTTTTGTGAGTTGGTTTCATAACAGACAACCTAGGTTCGAACCCTAAAAAGTGTAGGGTCTTTGTGAGTGTTTGTGAGGGAATGTGTTTGACATCACATAATTGGATTCCCTTCATCATCAAAGAGACATGTGTCCCAAAATTCAATTTGGTTTAAGTGGATGTTAATATGATACATTGTATATTTTCTGAGGGTAGTAGCACAATTGGAAAAAAGCATGTTGGCAAGCCCTTGTGTATCCAAGTGATCGAAAGTTCAATCCCCCAGACATATCTCACCAATTGAACTTAAAAAAAATATGATACATTGTATATTACAAAGCCATTAAGTTAAGTAATGACCTTGGCTAACCCAAATACTTAATTAGAATTTAAGCTCAAACACAACATTAGAAATGAAACCTTCACTCTAGATCTAAGGATATAGGGGTCAACATTGGATATTGGATACAAGACAAGGTGATCAAATGTATCTCTTGGACTAGCATTATTTACAAAGGAATACAAATTTTAATGCTTATATTAACATGTATGTATAATATAATAATGAAATAGTCACTCTTTAGTTCATGGATAAAAGTGTTGGTGTGGAAGGAAATCTCGAGGGATGTGTCACTATAGTCATAAAAATTGCATTTATTGTGGCATATGGAGAACTTATTAATTGGGTGTAGCTTTAAAAATGGATAGGAGTGTTATCCTCCCCACCTAACTGCAATTCCTACAAATGACATATTTAGTGATTAATGAGTATATTGTTGTAATAATTTTGAACCCTGTGTTAAGAAATCCCTATGCAATCCAATTTAACTTAGGTACCATCCTCAAAATGAGTAGAAGTCATTTGTGGGTTTCCTTAGAATGTGTATTTCAAGGAAGAATGTGTACTTTGTCGATATGTTGAAAGGTTTTACGGTCTTTGTGTTTTAGTGTACCATGTCATGTTTGGCATTGAGCGTTGGGTGTGTTGGAAGCCAACTCTTGGTAAACTCAAATACACTTGTCCTAAGGAGGGAGTTGGGGTTTTAAGGTTCTCTAGTTGTAAAAGCTTTCAAAGTCAATGTTTTTCATCCTCTTCTTGCATATTGCAGCCTCAAGGCCATTCGATGAGTTGGTGGTCATGCTTAAGGTTTTCATCCTATTCTTGCATTGTGCTTAAGGTTGATTGGTACCTTGTTCCATGAATTATGATCAACTTTGGGTCCTCTTTAAGTAGACACCTCCTAGCCACAGTATTAAAGGCAACATATTGGTTTCCTTTACTAATTTTAGCTTGTAATAAATTTATATGTAATGGTTGTCACACGCGTTCATATACAACTACCTCATAACAAAGCTAACACAAGCACTTCTACCCATGCCTACATCACATCATAGAGGAGGAATCAATCAATATTATTCAATATCCCGCATTCGAGTATCCCTCCTTTGAGGATTCAATCCAACATTTATGGAGATCAGGTCATCCATTTACAATAACTAGCTTTGCCATATAGCATGTTCATATTCCTATTGTCATGGCCGAAAGTACCACCGACATATATCTTATGCAATACGAATAAATAATTAGAACGCCTCAATGGATGCAATTCATCCTATAATGCATAATGCATATATTAGATAACCCGAACCATAGGCTCTACCGTTTCAAAACAAAATCATTTATCATACATAATCAATAATCCGTCTGCCATAGTTGCATGACACGTTAACATGTGTATCTTAGGGATTATGCACAATTAATCAGAAGCGCAGCATTGGATGCATAGCACAAATAACTTGTACCATAGTTTATACAGTCGAGCCTTAACCATAGTTAACAAATTTGCATAGCGGCTCAAGCACGACTATTCACTATCTTAACAAAAGACAGGTTAACACCAATTCTACATAAGATCCACATACTATGACTGTAATTAGAATTTCATTTATGTGCATCCATAAAATCATCTCATTAACGCCACATGCAGTGCATTTAAAACTCAAGCAAATTCTCTCATATGCTAAGGAATTTATAACATAGAGGGTAAGAAACCAACATACAGAACAATCCACGCAAGTGAGTCAAACTAGATCAAAAGAGAGAACGACACTTGGAAAACAGAGCACCGCTACCCAACCTAGAAATGACTCTTCAGTTCACCACCGAGTCGAGGTTCTTGCCATGGATCAACCGCCTCCAATTGATCTATGCAATGGGTATTTAATACCTTCTTTCATGATATGGTTTCCATTAGCGGTGTCTCGCTTTTATGGATCTTTTTATCCATTTGCGTAGGCTTATCTCATAAAAGCTCACCTTTCTCTCCCATGAGGATTTTCCTCATAGAAGATTGCCTTTCTCTCCCGCACAACTTTTATGTTTTTCTCAATGGATATTTATCTCCAATCCATCCAACTTATCTAGAATTAAATCGAGAAGCTTTACCATGAAAGAATTATCCTTTCCCATTCACCAATGTGATTTGGCAAGAATCTCATCTCTTGGTGTCTTGCTTTTCCAAGTGATTAATTTATTAATAATGTATTTACTTTTTATATTACACATCATACCTAGCTTTTCTCAGCTTAGGTTTGCAAAGTTTGACACACAAGGGAGGGGTGTTACATTTTGGATCCCTCTCTTTCCTTAAGATCCCTCCAACTGCAGCTAGAGTTCTTAGATGACTGTAAGGAGGAAGCCCCTATTGGAAAGGGACAGACAGTTTGAAGGTGTCTATCTTGTTGGTAATTCCTATATCGAAAAGTTGTATTTTCATAGTCCAGGGGTTGGGAATACACAATTCCCATCCACTTGAGCTCAATTTTATCTCGCAAAACTTCATTGGGATCTACCTAAACACATATGCAAACATAGGTGAAAATGCCTTTCAAAAGTCTTTCCCTGTCTACTTTGACGAATCTTCCAATAAAATTGCCCACTTTTTCTAAGAGATCTAGATGGGTAAAGTGAATGGGAAAACTGGGAATCTTACCCATACTAGAGTAGTCATCGGCAACATAGTGAGAGGATTGAAGTTGGGAAACCATGGCTTCACTAGAAGACCAACTCATCCCCAAAACCATGGACCTTGGTCAAGGATTTTTTTCTTATCCTCAAGACATTTGAAGATCACCACAAAAAAACATGGGTCTACATCCACCCAAACCGGCATTCATCCAATCCTATCATAATCGAACAGAAAAATGCTACTTTTTCAATAGAAAATGGGGAATAAAAGTATCACCCAAGGATAATGACCATCGCATCAAGCGCTCAATCATAAGGGAGGAGCAATAATTTGACAATCACACGTCCTTCATTTCTATTGATTTAACTCTGAACACTCACGTAATATTCTCTTGCTTGGCGAATTAAACACCACTGCATGGAATGGACGAGGATTGAGCCGAACCCTGGATGAAGCCCACTTCATTCTCATCTAAACACAAAACTATATATACGTCAAAGCTATTACAATAGATTCTGACTGTCAACACCTCGAGGTTCTGTTTATATGTGGCTACCTTTTATGGTTACTATTGAATGTGTGATTGGCAATAGTAATGGCAACTTAGGGCTGCCAAATTTCCTTCGATTCCCTCACTACATCCTAACGCAAATAGTTGTTCAATGCCTTGGTTGTCTTTCAAAACTGGTAGGCAGCGTCTTCTTTGATATTTCTCGATGGTTTTAATTCCACTACAATCACAACTTTCATTTACATAAACTTCGTGTTTTCGCACGAGCGACGATTGTTCCAAGGTGAAATGTCACTTGGATGGTTTCAATGTTGTTGACCCATCATAACTAACTAACGGATATGCCCATTACAATTTTATACCACCCCATTATCAATATCAATTATGCATGGGAACCAATTGAAGCAACTTTTCACATTAATTTTATATGAGCATGAGAACATGTGTTAACAAGCAGCCCATAAAGCCTCATTTTGAATGCCATAGTCACTTAGAAGGAATTCCTCTTGTAGTAGCATCCTCCCTACTAAACTTTGCTAGTGCTAACATTAGAACCACCATTACAACAAGATATCTTTCTAGTGTTGATAACACCATTATAGTAAGATACCTCAAGAGAGACAGAAAATTTAAAAAGTATGATAGTAATACGTATCCAGAAGATGGTATTGAAACTAGTAATTGTTCACGAATCCATAAGATTGTAAGGTCATTCTCATTATCATAATCATTGTCATCATCATCACCATCATCCTTGTCATTGTTATTGCCATCATTACATTATCATCATAATCACCATTCATGCCATCATCATCATCATTATGGACGTTGTTTGCAATTGTTCATAATTGTAGATGTTGTAAGAAATATCATCAACCCAAAAAATGTGATCAGTGCTAGAAAAGGGTTGTTTAGGACACATTGATATACGTAAGAGAAATAACAACTCTATTTTTGACAGATGATCGATGATGATCATCATCACCACCATTATCATCATCATTGTCATTTTTATCATCCCCATCATCATCATTAATGTAATTTCTATCGACATTGTTGTAATCATGCATCATCATCATTCATGCCATTATTGTTTTTGATGATGACCTAGATGAAAATGATGATCATGACACCAAAGATAATGCTTATGATTATGACAATGACAACATCTAAAATTGGGAAGATTCGCCAACGTCATTAGCATCATCATCATCATAATCATTGCCATCATCATCATTGTCATTGTAACCACTATCGTCTTTATCATCATAATCACAATTCATGTCATCGCCATCATCTTCATTTTCATCATTGTCAATATTATTGACATTGTCATCAATTGTTCATAATTGTCAATGCCATAAGGAATATCATCAATTCAGAAAATATGATGAGTGTTGGAAAATGGATGCAAAAGCGAACATAGAAATGGGGGCAACAATAGAAGTAAAATTGGATGAAAAGTGGATACAACATAAGTAGATGCACAACAACATGAAAAACCTGACACAAAAGTGGATGCAAAAGTAGATGCAGTTGTCAATGCAAACTTGGATGCAAACATGAAGGCAAAAGTGGAAGCAAACATGGGTCCAATGGTAGGTGTAAAACTTGGCACAAATTGTGGTGAAACAAATGTGGATGCAACAACGGAAACAAAAGTATATGAAAAAATGGATGAAACAAAAGTGGATGCAATAGGGGATGCAAACGTGGAAGCAAATGTGGTTGCAATGGTAGGCGCGAGATATGGTGCAACAAAAGTGGATGTAACAATAGACAAAAAATATGCAAAATAAGATGCAAAAATGGATGTAAAAGTGGAAGCAAACATTGATGCAACAGGCAAAACAAAATTGGATGCAAAAAATGGATATAATGTAAGTAGATGCAAAAGTAGATACAAAACGAGATGCAAAACCCAATGCATAAACCTGACATAAAAGTGGATGCAAAAATAGATGCAATATTTGATGCAAAAGAGGATGTGAACATGGATGCAAAATTGGAAGCAAACATGGATACAACAGTGAGTGCAAAACATGGTGCAAATTGTGGCATAACAAAAGTGGATGTAATGATAGATGCAAAAAAAGAATCAAAGTATGATGCAAATGAAGATGTAAAAAGGGATGCAAAAAGTGAAATTTAAAATGGGTGCAACAGTGGATGCAAAATTGTGTGCAAAAGTGGATGCAATAGAAGTCGATGCAAAAGTAGATGCAAAACGAGACACAAAACCCGATGCAAATCCCGGTCCAAAATTGGATACAAAAAGGGATGCAAAAATAGATGTAGTAGTTGATGAAAACCTAGACGCAAATGAGGATGCAAACGTGGATGCAAAATTATAATCAAAAGTGGGTGCAAAAGGAGGTGCCAAACTAGGCGCTAATTGTGGCACAAAAATATTAGATGCAATAGTGGGTACAATAATAGATGCAAAAGAGGATGTAAATATGGATGCCAAACAAGAGGGCAAAGTGGATGCAACAAAAGTAGATGCAAAATTTTATGCAAAACTAGACACAAAACACGATGTAAAACTTGGCGCAAAAGGGATGCACAAATGGATGAAAAAATGGATGCAAAAAATGATTTAAAAAAGGATGCGAAAGTCGATGCAAAAGTTGATGCAAGTGTAGGTGCAAAAAGTGGATGCAAATGAGGATGCAAAAGTATGTCAAACAAAATTAGGTGCCAAACTTGATGCAAAACCTGGAACAAAACCTGGTGTAAAGGATGACACAAAACTTGGCATAAAATTTGGTGCAAAACGTGGTGCAAAACCTATTGCAATACCTGGTGCTAAACTTGGTGTAAGATTTGGTGCAAAACTTGATGCAAATTTTGTGTCAAGTTTTGCACCATATTTGATAAATGGATGCAAATAGCACCAAAAATGGGTTCTAGATGCAAAAAAAGAAGTACAAAGGGACGCTAATCGTTGGTTTTGTTGTAGTGACTTGCTCTGTCATCAAAGTCTCTGACTACTATTGCCTATGTCGACTGAAAACTATGCATCTCTGTGCTCTTCAGTATCTGACTGCTCTAGCCTCTATCACTTTGATCTCTGACTGCATCTGTGCTACTGCTAGTTCTATCTCCCAGCATTGCATCCGCACTGCACCTCCCAACTGACCTCCCTGTTGGACTAGAAACATCCTCTGATGCTGAAGCTCTACCTGTTGCTAACAAGTGCTCCCTCTCTAACATTTGCGCTACTGTAACATCTCCATGCATCTCGCACCATTGCACACCTCTTTGTGGCACCTAGCACTGTGCAAAACACTTGTGCCTCTCTTATTGCTGCAACCTGCTAGCTATGCGCTGTCCCGAGATTCCCTGCACTGTCGCTTTCTCTGCCGCTCCATCCGCATCTGTCTCTACCCAATCAGTCAGTTCCTGCTACTACACATCGGGGCTCCCGTAGCAAGGTCTCATCTAAGAGGTTGGGTACCTCAAGGATCCTGCCCCTCCTCCTTGGGACGATCAATCCACATCACCCCACCTCCTACCTGGAGGTATGGCTGCATGCGATCCCTCAGTCCACCTGGCTCGAAGTTTCCCCCTACAGGAGGTCTCTGGATGAGTAGATATCTCTACTCGATCTCATCTCAGCTTCCCCTGTTGTGGCTGCTCCACAACCTCCTGAAGCTGCTGCACCAATTGTGGCTCCTCCACAATTGTCTGAGACTTCTTCTGGTTCTGCATGTTGAGAGGTAATATACGCTCCCTCTCAACCACTAAGTCTCCATCATGACAACAAAAGCATCACACTTTCGATTTGTCAACCTTCTTCCCATCATTGGAAGAACAAGATTTGAAAAGAGAAACCTTCTCCTTCCCCTTCTTCACCTTACTCGCTAAGGCACAGTTCTCCTCATCCTGCATGGATGAAGAACCGTCTCTGGTGCTCCGTCTAATCTCCTCTTGCACAAGATCTGACCAAAGTCTCTCCCATCCTGGCATTTTCTCCCGACCATTGACAGAGTCCTGATAGGAATGCCAACTCTTTGGAAGACCAAGGAGTGCTAGACTCACCATCCTCATCCGAAATTCACCCCCACATTTCCCAGCTCATCCAAGCATTGGGTGAACCTCGTGAGATACTAGGGCATACTGTCTCCATTCTCACACTGAATGTTTCTGAGTTTTATCTCTTGCTTTGGAATTAAATTCGAATTCCACCAGCTCAAAAACTCAACCACTTCCGATCTAGAATTCGTGAGAACAAAGTATTTCTTGTACAGAGATCGACTGTATGGGCATTCACTGGATATCTCACCTTCCAAAAGAAGGATGAATCCAAAGGCTACATGGCCCGATTGCAGACTCTGCCTGAAGAAATAAAATGTAAACACTTTCTGAATAGTACATCCGATGATCAATCCTCGCTTGATATCCTATAAAAATCTCTTCTACAAATCAAGCAGCTCTGATACCATGTAGAAAATTTTTCTACAATTATCTAGCTCTGATACCATGTAGACATTTTGAATAATATGACACATATTTACAAATATTATCCTGATTATACACTTATAAGTGGAACATGCATAATACATAACCTCCTCTACGTTGATCATCAATTTACAGAAGTAGAAACATTCATAGGCGTACATAGAAGCATCAATCACACATATCAACACAGTATTTTCCTGGGGAAAGCATCTCGTTAAAAACCCCAACTATCTATATATTATAGTGATTGAATCATGTAAAAATACATAGTACAATACTCCTCACAAGTACTCAGTACTATCTCCACATGCTACACACAATACAACTCAGATCTGATCTCCAAATCTCCCCCGCTGCTTGCTTGCCTCCATAGCTCAATACCTGCTCAAGAATTTGATGAGAATGGTTTACCAAACTCGTATTTAACCTGCAAATAATCACTCACACTGTGTTGGACGTGAGCACAAGCTACAATTCTTGGTATTGGCCAATTCATTGGCATACTCAATCCCTCTGATTGCGCAAATCATCATGCACAACTATAGTCACAATTGATAGCAATCTGATCCTCTAACACCTGTCCCTACTGAACTGAACATGTACTGACATGCAACTGAGTTAACTGATGTATTCTATAGTTGAATTATGAGTTAATAACTTGTGAATTAATTAATAACTAATTCACCCAACTCATCTCTAGTCTATTTTCCAGTTAGACTAAATACAACCAGTTTAACAAAGCTAAACTGAACACAACTCCATCAACTGCACCTCCAGTCCACTAAACTCAACTCACTTGAGTTCTAACTGAAGTCCTGCATGCAAATATTAGTCATCCCATAGGTAACCACGTATTTCCTTCTGGGATCTGCATGTACCACATCCGTAGCTCATCCTGAAGTGCTCCAAGAGAATAAGATCAAGTTTATAGTCCAAATATTATTATGAGACAATAATATTTGACTTTTCTATTTTTGACAGCCAGTCTAAAAATAGACTTTGATCACTCATACTGTGATCACTCATACTGTGGTCACCCATACTGTGGTCACCCATACTGTGATCACTCATATTGTGATCACCCATACTGTGATCACCCATACTGTGATCATCCCTGCTGGGATCAAAAATAGAACTTGCGCCATAATTTGCCTGCGGGCCCACTTAGTGAAGGCGACTCTTTTCACTAAGCTCCATCATCTTGTTGCATTCTCAACAAGCATTTCTTGTTGCACACTTTTCAACAAAGCCATGATGGAACAATGAAGTTTCACAGGCTTCTTTTCTTAGTTGCACCTTGTCACACATTTTACTTAAGCTGTGGAATAAGTAAAAAGGTAGATCAATAGATGTCTTCCCTGTGAAATGCAACAGAAGTTTAAAATGGTATGAATACACTTTGTTATATCTCCCTTCATAGGTTAGGTACTTATGTATACAGGTAAGCAAATGAGCATATGATTCTTTGACATAACTTCTAGGAACATACTTGCTTAAATATGAGTTAATGAACTCCTGCTTAAATCTGAGTTAATGAACTCCTGCTTTAGAAATTCTTTGCATGGGTTCATATCAAATTTGAAATTTTTGAACCAAATTTCTTGCCCACTTGGAATCTCCGTAACTGTGGATATCATGTCTGGTGAGACCTGCAATTCCAACATACCAACCTTTGAGTTTAGTCCTATGAAATTCAGGGCAAATTCCTTAGTAACTTGTGCATGACCTCCTTGGATCTTCTTGCAAAAATTCCAACATCTAGCTTGTTTAAATGCATGCTCGACTTCTCTGTTCTTCAAGGTTATGTCTAAACCTTCAGGCTCGTTTCTCAAACATTTTCCTGATCTGTGGTCTTTCCTTTCTGCCGATCCCTCCATGAAGATTCAGTGTAATGGAGGTTGGAAATGCTAGCGCTGCTCAAACTCCAATCTCTGCCTCGCTTGAATGGCTGCCTCGCTTGATAGCTGCCTCGCTTGATGACAATGTTTTCAAATTGAAATCTTGCAGACTTGTTTCTCATGCAAGGCATACAATCATCATTAAGACTATGCATACCTGGCTTTTCTTGGAACTTGTAATCCGTGTGTATCAACGTACCTAGTGGTTGTAATAATGGAGATAAGCGGTTGGACATGATATGTGGAGTGCATAAACTGACAATGAATGACGCAACCATAGATTAACTTGACGGATTTGACAGTTGGGAAAGATTCATTGCGGAATGCACAAATCTCCTATTTCACAGTGCGGTCAGTGTAAATTTTGAATTATGCGCTGTGAAATCACCTAAAGGACTTTTGCGCTGCGAAACTGCTAAAAGGATTTATGCGCTGCGAAAACACTTCAAAATGGTTACATGCGCTATGAAATCCCCTAAAAGGCTTTGTGGCACATAGAAATTTTTAAACCAAACTAACACATGGCTATTAGACCGGTGATGAATGAGAATGACTAGTGATGAATGAGAATGCATACTTGACTCAAGACCCCCTAAGACTCAGACTCTAAGGAAAAACAAAATCAAACTTAGACTAGCACCGACCTTTATCCTCAAGCTAGTATGAGAAATTTTGGCATTATAATTCTTAAGTGATAACACCACCAACATTCAGGGGATCTCCTTGATATGAAGTCCCAACTAGACCTCACACCATTTGGTGTAGGAGTCCCATCCAGTATGATGGCGCAGTTTCCATTATCTTAAATGTTTGCCTTAGCTCTTGATTTTTAGCACGCGGGAGTGGTCTGATTTGTCTTCAAACAATGAGATTTGCATGCCTAGTGAGTGCTAGTGTTACTTGTGTTAAGTTTCTTTCAAAACAGAGAGAGAGGGTGGGAGTGAGTCTCCAGTTGGAAGGGAGGAAGTCCCAACTCTGTTAGAGACACACAACACAATAGGACACGCACAACTTCCGGAGGAGAAATCGACATGGGTGCGATAGTCACAACAAACAAGGGAAGATATCACATACAACACCCAACGAGACAGTCCACGAGAGTGCAACGGTCGTTATAACAAGTTTACGTGAAAGGTTTTATCTGATGTTCGGGGAGGTAACTAACACGGGAAAGACAATGTTAACAAATTATACAACACATTTTCATAAATATATGTATTAGAACAACTGAATGAGTTCAATTGTTTAACACAGGTTAAGGTAACATGTATTACAAGTGTTCAAGATTAATCTTACAAATAGTTACCACACGTGCGAAAACGTGCTGGCCTGTTATCAGGCTTTTGTGTTAAGCAAAAGTTCCAAGACACATCGATACACCATACATCACTAACCCAGTAGGTGGGGTGTTGCAGCCACTACTCACTCCTCAAAGAAAAGATTACAGACTCTTAAGGCTATGTGGGAGGAGCCAAGGTGAAAAGTCCCAAGCATGTACAAATGAGGGGGTATTTATAGCCAAGGGTAAAACTATCCCTTGTGACTGTTCGACTTCCCTCATGACTGTTTGACTTATTTGACTTATTTGACTCTTCAGCTTTACATGAATCTTTGTATGACATGTGGGTCTCTTGGACTTCCATGTTACATTACATTGATTTTCACAGTATGGCTGACATTAGTGATATGGCCGACATGACTCATGACACGACTTGACATGACAATACTGGTATTTTCATGTTGCTAGTGGTGTGCATGTCGAGCTGCAATGTTGCTGAGTGATGGATGTTCTCTTGGTGTATCATAGCTTCACCTCTGCATGGCAAGGTGTGCAGAGTCTTCGATGGTCATTGGAGTTCACTTAATGTCGTATGTCTACGTTTCTCCTTGCTTGTACTTTGGCATGCTTGACATGTTCTTCCATTCGCAAAAATTTCTCCTTGCAAGTTTTTTCGTTCGCGAACACATCTCGCATGCATCGTTCGTTCATCCATTCATGAACACATCCTCTTGCATGTACTCTCCTTTTTCATCCCATCTGTCGTCGCGTCATGTTTATTCATGTACTTGTATCTACAGTCGCTCATGACGAGATGACATCAAATCCATAAACCTCCTAGTCTGCCATGATGCATAGTCATTCGCTTTCGGATGCAGGTGACTGGGAGAGAGGACAAGGCTGCAAAAATACACAAGGCAAGTTTCAAGCTGGGATGCGAGCTCTGGGCATTGCTGGTGAAAATTGCGTAGAGGTCACTGGGAGACTGAGATGGACAACCCGGATCAGCAGTGACTGTTCGCGGGGTTTGGCTCGGCTAGAGGGAAAATCTGCGCAATTTCTTGAGGGAGGCAGTGCGAGCAGCTGAGGGGCTTGGAAACAAAAAACTGTGAAATTCCTTGAGGGAGACGGTAGCGGGCAGTGGGAGCTTGGCAACAAGAACTACGGAATTTCTAGAGGGAGCTGGCAATGAGATACAGGATTGCTGGTGACAAAAACTGTGCAATTTCTGGGAGCCTACCCTGCTGAACACCTCTGCACAGTTTCTGAGCTGAGTGGGATGCTGGGATACTGAGGGGCTTTCTCATGAAATCTACGCAGTTTTCTGGGTGAGAAGCTGGTCGACTAACTGGGTGGCTGGTTGGGAAAACTATGCAATTTTAGAGGGGAGATAGTGACGGACACTTAGTGTCTGTTTGGCCTGTCTGTGTAGTTTCCTTAGTTATTGGAGCGGGCAAGGTCCGCAGCTTCTGTACAATTTTTGGGGGGAGTGAGTCCCGGGGTCACTGCCTGGTTAAACTCTCTGGTTGACCAGCAGGAGGGTTGGTTGATCAGCTTGCGGGTAGGAGGGTTCAGTTTTGGGTGACAGTCAGTCGAGTCAATTGCAGGGTGGAGGTCCGTGTGTTAGAGGGTGATCCGGTTGTTAGAACTTCAACAAAATTAGTAAGTGTGTGAGCGAGTGAATTTGTGCATACACGAGCTTGAAAACACACAATAAACGTAACTTGACGACAAGGCGCCTCAAACCATCAAGACAACAGATGCTTAACAAGACTAACCGACGGTGTGAGCGACAAGTGCGACGCTTGTGATGGATCATTGAACGACCGTGACGATGCTTCTGCGACAGTGCATACAACTTCGTGTGTGAGTGCGACAAATGTTTACATAGCGAACACAACATGTACACATGAAGTGAAGACCTTGTGCATGGCCAAAATATGGTTACAAACGTGACGTTGTGACCAACATGCAAAAAGCTATCCGTTGAACGGTCAAGAAAGGAGGGTGCAAAGACTCAACACAGGCCCACGAGGTGAGCCCGAGTGATTGCAAACATCAAGTAAAAACTCAATGGAGGCTTCGAAATTGGATGCAGGCCAAAATTTTGAAGGGTGTTGCAGCCGCTACAACGGAATCCTAAAGGTGAATACTCCATTAAGAATTCTTATTTATAACTATATATCTTTTAAGATATCAATCTAAATATACTCATTATCTCCTTTCTCAAATGAAATTGGGAGTATCAATCTAAAATAACCCACAAAGTTATAGAAAATGGAGAAGGAAAATTATATCTGTGTTATATATGTGTACTAAAAGGCCTGCTACAACCATTGTCAAAGTTTTTCAATATAGTAAAATAACCTTCCTTATTTTCACCCTGCAACGTATCTCCATAAATATAAATGTTTAAAACATGGGGTACAATATATATGGTAATAAGGATTCAAGGTGAGAATCCTTCTCAAATAGGAAAATGAGAAGAATATCCTAAAGATGAGAAAATAGGGAATTTGGAAACAACATTGAAGATTTATTCTAGAAAGGTTCACAAGAGCACTCCATGATTTCGATAAAATAAGTTGATTCTTCCCTACTTGACATAAAATGGTTTAGATGAAGGAATTAAAGAGAAGGAATGTATGATTATATGTTATATAGTTATTGATTTATTAATCATTTCACATGTTTTTTCTTCAGGTTTATATCAAAATCAATATAAATCACGTAGTGATAAATCTATGAGGACTTTAACAATGAAAAAATCGTGTATTAATATGTAGGATTAAATTCTTGACATGAGAGGTAAACTCGTGTTTAATATATTTGAATTTCAATTCTTGCAACATTATGTAAACTAAAAGGAGGTCTTATGTGCATGTGTAAAATGTTCATTACATCTTTTTATGGACCATAAGAGAAATAAATGGGCTTACATATATGCATGAGAGCTTTTAATTTTTTTTTCATGGATAATGGAAGAGTTTTGACTTTTCTCTTCAATTGTAATTATAAATAAAATTTGAATTAATAGATATTTTATGGCTAGGAATTAAATGATAAATAGTGTTATGGTAATTAAGAGGCATTTGTTTGACTTTCTAATAGACTTGGTGATGCATTTTTCTTTCCTCTTTAGATTATGTAAAATAAATATCTAGTTTTATGTATTTATAAGTAAATTATTTAAAATAGACATGTCTTTATCATCGTAAATATGATGTATTAGCTAGGAGAATTGTGGAAACATGAATTTTAGTGACTCTCGTGATAAGTATGTGGAAAAAATAAAATTTCTTGAGTTCTTCATTAAGAAATAATCAAATATATTATTTGTCAAAAGGTTAAATATAATATAGTATAATTTTTGTATTATTTAACTCATATATATTATTAAAAAAAGATAAATTTAAACCACAATAGAAAATAAAGAATCAATATCACACCAAAATGTTATAGCTCTATTACTAGAAAAATGTTCACTTAGCCTCTTTAAGGGAGAACTTCCAATAGAGCAAATCCCCAACTACAAGTAACTTCACAAGCCTTATTTTACATTTCTTCCTCATCCTTAGAGAGAGAAATTTCTAATTTAAATTGGTAAGATTTGCTGTAAATATTAAATTTAAATTGCTTGAAACTTTCATAATTTTAGTGATAAATTAAAATTTATTAAAATATAAATTTTAAGTTATATTAAATCTAAATTAATTATAAAAAATTCTGACTTAAGTTTTTTTTTTTTTTTTTGTAAGCTTCGGTGGGACCCTCTCATTCTACAACCTCCGTAGGATTCGAACTTGGCTGGGCAGTGTGAAAGCCATCCGCCCCAACCATTACATCATGCACGTCATGTGCCTGACTTAAGTTTTTTAAATTTAACAATAGATTGAATTTTATAAACCAATATAGAATTTTATAAACAATTATAGTTTCAACCATGTTAAACTTTGTAATTTATAAAAATATCTTTGCATTTTTTTAAAGTAAGTAATTTTGCATGTAATTTCATATATAAAATTTTGGTCTAAGTTCACCAATATATAATCTATAATAAATATCATTTCATAAAAATAAACATTATTATGATAACCATCTAACAAACATAAACAACATCTAAAATACACATTCAAATTCGCTAACATCATCTAATTATATACACCTCTAGCACATATAAACGTCATTAGCTAGCAAAAAAATCTTATAATCTAACACGGCACCATCATCATGATGGCATCAAACAAAACAAAAGCATTGTAATCTAACATCATCACCACATACATCCTCAAATATACATCTCATGTCAAATAATTGATATCACATACACATCTATTGCAAGCACATTAAATGAACACATCTAACATGACCTAACAATATACACATGAACACCAACATATAAAATAAGTACATCAAAATCAAGAATATATATATATATATATATATATATATATATATATATATATATATATAGATATATATACAAACAAGTCAAATATCTGATACAATAGTAGTAGTGGTAGCTTGGTCTATAGTAGAAGACACTGGATGGTCAATTGCCTCAACAATCGAACTATGATGTGGAGGAGAAGGTGGACAGTCTTCTCTTTGAGGAGAAACAAGAGGAAGTGGGTGATCATGAGGTGAATGATGAGGAGGTGGAGTACTACCAGAAGGACCACCTACACCCTGATCATGATCCGATGGGGTAGTATGTCTGGGTGAAGAATGTGTATCTGGAGGATCACCACCCTGATCATCGGAAGGATCACCACCCTGATCATCATGATTCGATGGGGTAGTATTGGATGAAGAATCATGTGTAACTACTGCATTCCCATACCTCCTCGCTACCAGTAGCCTGGTAGCTTTGACGATATGATGCATAAGACTCATCGTATCACGCGGACAATCCCTCAAGAGCTTGAGAAGCCCAAGATCTGCCCTGATGTCTCGAGTTGTCGCAGGTCGAATCCCTCCTCAACCAAAGGTCTAGAGAGTTGGTCACAATACTCCATCCTAAATTTGACAGTAGACCTATGTGGTCGCATGCCCATGCTCATTTGCATCTGAGGATTTGCCTCACCCGCCACGACCTTAGCCATCTCTGCATTTGCATCTAGTGGGGGAGGACGCATGTCTCGAAAGAATGTGCCAATATCTACAAAATATATGGTACATAACAATAATTAGACAATTTCATTAAACAATTTAATAAAACAAGTTAAAGAATGTGTTAGAATAAATTGTATTCTAATTAATTAAGACAATAAAATGAAACTAGATTAATATAAAGAAAACACTAATATTACCTTTATCATATACATGCTAATCTGGTGTGAAGAGTATGTTGGGACATTGTCGCCAATGCATCTTTACGTAAGGACACAACATCAAGAGAAACATGTGGTCAACCTCACTGGCTAGTATCCCCAATGCCTGGGTGGGAATTGTGGTCGGATACTCTGGCTGCTCTCTCTTAGACATCATCTTGCCCCACATGTGGACCCACACCTTAGTCATCAGCCTAGGAGGGAAATGTTTAAAAGTATACCTCATCTTCGAAAACCTCTGAAAAAATAAACAAAAAAGCTATGAAGAAAAAGGGAAGTTCGACCTCCCATGTAGCATAACATGAAATCTATCTAAATCCATACAAAACTATTGTAAAAAAATGGCAGACCATCTGATACATCATGGCCTCTACACCAAATAATTGACATAAAATAAAAGAGGGAAACTAATGCATTTCCCATCACTATTATAGTGTGCAATGGTACTCACTAATAGTGAGAGGCACCTAACCTCCTCTACACCAAAATAAGTGATCCGTAGCTGTCCACCAGACACTTGAAAATCTGCTGGATACACTACATGATCCCCAACATATCTTTGAGAGTAGGCAAGATGATTCTTTGCTGCAACACCATGTGGGACATCAGGGAACTGGGGAAAATACTCCTTTCTCTTGGATAAGCCAGTGATAAAATAAATTTCCTCCTCAGTGGGTTGATACCATTGATCAAGACCGACATGGAAATCATGTTGGTGGAAATACCACCGATGGATAAGCTATTCCCACAACCCAGAGTGCCCCTGGCAGGGATGTAGCCTCCTCATAGTAATTAAGGAGGCCTACATTCCTTAAGAGGCCTTGGATCAATGTGGTCATAGGGCGAGGGTATAAATATCTCTCCCTCTCTTGTGCCTCCCATGGTCGCACCATATTTTATTGGTCTACCCTTTTCTCCTACTGTTGTTGCTCCTCCCTTTGTTGATGTCTCTACATGATTGACATATAAAATACATAATCCTCATACTTAAAGCATATTTTTTTTTTAAATGAAAAATGTGTTTATAAATATGGACATATAAATTTCAATTAAAAATAAAAATAAATCATCCTTGGTGCGTAAAAAAAAGGAATGCACCAGATACAGTACACCACAAAAACAAGAAAGAATTGCCCACAATGCGTAAATCGACTTGATGCACTGGTTTCGGTACACATACATACAAACACATTGGTTATTTTTATTTTTCAACGTCGTGCGTTGACATAACATGTCGCACCAGGGTACATCGATAACTTTTTTGCACAGAAACAAAACGTTCAAGTTAACGAACGCACCAAGCTATAATTTTTTAATATTGTGCAAGTAGTGTGTTTGGTAAAAATAAACACAATGGGAAGTAACTTTTACCAAACACACCGCCTTAAAAATTATAACTTTTCCTTGTGTGTTTCAATTTACCAAACTCACTGACAAAACTATGGTGCATTAACCGAATGCAACGATTTGCGGTGCACCTTGTAAATTTACAGGCCGCATCGTAGCCGATGTGAGACTAACCTGTCGAACACTCTGAATTTGAAAAAGAAAATGGATTTTTTTTACCTAATTTTCAATTCTACTGCACTAAAAAATTAAATTAGAGAGAAACATAAACATTACCTAGACATTTTTTCATTGGGGAGGCAGGGTTGCCACGTAAATGAAGAAAATGAATTTTACCACCAATTGAGAAAATTTGAAAGCCACGATGTGAACAACAGATGAAATAATGGAAAACAAGGGAAGCACATGCGACAATGAACTTCACAGAGGCAAGAGTAGCACCGGTGCTTGAGAGATCGACAACACTGAAAATGGTAAAAATGAGTTTGATCACTAGTACGTTTTTTTTATTTAACCTTGTTCTGATGTGCTTGAGTAACTGCACTAGTGCGTACGATTTCCTAAGCGCACCGCTATTTTTAAATTAAAAACCCTACGACAGTGCACCTTGTTCTTTATGCATTGGGGAATTTCAATACAAGAATAACACCAGTGCTTTGTGGGAGTATAACACCAAAATGATGAAAATGAATTTTATGATCGACATTTTTTAAATTTAACCTTTTTCTAGTGTTATTGATTAGTATATTCGTCGATGCTTTGGTTTCACCTAGAGCATTGATATTTTTTAGATTTTAAGACCCTATAGCGGCGCACCTTGTTCTTTATGCACTGGGGCATTTCAATACAGGAATAACACTAGTGCTTCATGGGAGTATAAAACCGAAATGGTGAAAATGAATTTTACATCCAACATTTTTTAAATTTAACCTTTGTCTAGTGATATCGAGTAGTATACACATTAGTGCACTTGATATAGGTAGGACACTATTGTTTTTATATTTTATAAAAAAAAACCCTACAACAATGCACCACTTTCTATTAAGCATCGAGGCATTTAGTTTAACGAATGACACCAATTTGTATAGTATTATAAGCACACCACTATTTTTAAGTTAAAAACCCCACAACGGTGTGTCATATTGTTTATGCACCGGGGTGTTCGTATACGAGTTTAACACAAGGGCTTTATTAGAATATAGTACCAGATTGGGAAAAGTGAATTTTATGATTGACATTTTTTTTTAAATTTAACCCTTTTCCGATGCTATCAAGTATTATATGCACCAATGTGCATTGTGTACTTAGCGCATTGTTATGTTTTTATTTTTATAAAAAATTAACTCTGTCATGGTGCACCATATACTATTAAGAACGGGTGCATATAATTGCGTAATGCACATGTGCATTAGTGTATTATAGAAACACCATTAAAAAAAATCTGCTAAAACATCTGCCCACCCAACTCTGCTAATGACCTCCACTACAAACAGATTTTTGGGCTATTTTTATAGGGTCTTCTGCAAAAACCTCTACTAAAGGGTCTTTTCCTAGTAGTGATAGCGTGTTGCTACAATAAAGAAGAAACCATTGAGAATGGTGTTATTCCAATGCAAAGGGGATTGTAACATCCCCAATGTTAACCCCCATAATAAATTTTAATGAATTATGCTAATATTTTCTTTTATTATCAACATGAATATTTAATTATAACGTTGAGATGATATAGAAATATTAATACTGTAAACATTACTATCCATCAACTAATAAGAAAATTCCAGCAACTAACTTATATAGGAGCACTTATAGGGAACATGATACCATGAGTGAGAAATAGTGATGGGGATAAAAAGGGGTTAACCTAAGGAACCATAGCGACCATTGCCAAATATTTTGTTACCCTAATAAAATTGTGAGAGTTATCCTTCATTTCGCTCGACTAACTTGACAAAACAATCATTTAGGTGGAAGGGCTACCTTTCAAAATTATGGGATAATGGGTTGAGTACTTTAAAAAAGGTTGAGTGGGTAAAATCACCCCTCTAGTAGCTTTAACCTTGGGGGAAAATCACCTTGGGAATTGTGCCCGTGAAATGGAAGGTCAGGTGTATGGATGAAAGAGATCACCATTTCAATAGAAAGAGATATAACTGTGCATGAGTGGGAAAAATAGAATGAGTGTGTGCATAAAAAACAAAAACCATCCTTTTTGTGAGCTAACCATTTCTTGTGAAACCAAGTTATTAAGCCCCAAATCAAGGCCCTAAATTTTCATAAGTCATTGAAGTTGTTGCAGGAGGGGTTTACGATTTTGTTGCAAAGATCGACACCCAGAAGAAGCATGAGGGATGGGAGTAGTTTAGGAACTATATCATAGTGAAGGGACTCACTCTAGTGCTATGAAAGCTATCAACATAACACCTAGAGGTTGTAGAGACCCTAGACTTAGTGAGGGAGGAACCCCTGTTGAACTCATACCTATAAGATGGGTTTCCATTTGACCATAAGTGTTTGAGTGCTACTGAATTCACCCTAATCACTATTAGGGTCTGGATAGGGGGTGGCTAGTTGTAGAAATAGCGAGTGCAATTGAGCCTACAGTTAGGTGGAAAATTTCTCATCCTTAACCAATTTGTTCGGAATCTTCCAATGTTTAGTTTAGTTTTATTGAGTTATTCAACCTTATTTAAATTCTATTTAATGGAAGAAAATATATATGAAATTGGATGTATTAAGATGCGATTGTGTTGAAATGTATGAGAAATAAAACGCATGTAAATCATATGCAATTATGTTTCTACAAAAGTAATGGAAATTTGTTTTCGTTCTTAGGATCTTAGTGATGTTTTTTGTGCATGTTGTCCATGACTTTAATTTTCAGGTAGATCCCTTTGTAAGCCCCTATTTATGGATCTTATGCTTAAAATTTGATATGATATACCCTTAGGTGTAGCAATCCATAGGAATTTTAAAGCTAAAGCTATCAGGTAACTTCACTCTAAAGAACAACCGTGTTATTAGACTTGAACTTACTTAAAAAGGGAACTTGTGCATGTGAATTTGTTATCTACATCTATTGGTTTATTGTATTCTTGAATTCCATGCCTATAGCCCCATAGTATGTTCATCTTAGATGGCGGTGATACCTTGCCTTTCTTTCTGTTCAAAAACTATGAAAATTAGATGTGTAATGGATCTATAATGGATCAATTAGATGGCTAAGATCATGATTTGAACCCATGAATAAAATACTTTGTGATTGTAATCTTAGAAGGGGTAGACCTAGGGTGGTATTACATATGAGTTGTAGCATGAAGGTTACAACTCTATATAGGAATTGGTTGAAGTAGTAATATATGTGTATTTAAAGGAGAATTTTCTAGGGTCTTTAGATCTTGGTTAATTAGCCCAATCTCCACAAAAGATCTAATTGGACAAATAATTATATTCCTTTATGAGTATATACATCTAGTCCTACAGATTTGGGATTCTATGTCTGAAATATTGAGGAAATACAACCACTTATTTTGAGTACGAGGCTCATAGGTTGGCCTAAAGTATTATTTCTAGGATCGATTGCAGTTAATTGGATTGATAAGGTGTGATTGGGTATTAATTATAAATATGTTTCTAAGGATAACAAAGACTTGCTATTTATGCTATATTATGAGAATGTCATTTTCCCTACAATCCCTATGAACAAAATGAATTCTTGTAGACTGAGATTTTATCTTGGGAAACATTGTATGGGTTAAATGGCATCGGGAATCCTTCTCATCATGATAGATGTTATGAAAGTTGTATGCTTACCTAATGATATTTTATGTTCAAAATTGATATGGATGTATTTATGAGGTTGTTGCCAAGCCCTTCATAATTTAAATGGGTATGTTGGATGGTACATATTACTTAGTTGAGGATACATGTAAACATAACTAGATGGTCATGCCTTTTTCCATGATAAATGATTAATTATTTTTGGGTATAAGAGGACTTATAAATCCTTTGAAGCTGGAGGGTCAAATTGTAATATTAATTAGAGTGATTTGTTAATCAAATATAATACTTAAGATGGAGTTCTTGGATCTTGGAATCCCTAACATCCTAGAATAGTTTTAGAAGGGTGCACTTATATTTATTGATGCTCAAAATCCTTGGATGCATAGCCAACCTTGTTGAGAAAAGAATGGCATGAGCTTAGCCTCTTACTAGTAGTCCATTACACTTGATCAAGTTTAATTTTAAGGATTTATATTTCTCTTGATTCTTTGTAAGAAGTCAAGGGGAGTGTTAAAGAAGCACATTTCCACTATGGAGAACACTTAGAAAAAAATATAAGAGTTTGTAAGAGTTTTGGAGGCACTAGAGGCAATTTTGTGGATATTGCTTGACGTTTGTTTTCATGTGATACTACCTATAGTACATGAAAATAAACTTCATGTGATATAGTGTAAGTTGCAACAAAGTTAGAGGGAAGGTGACAAGGTTTGGTTGGAGGTTGCAATGGAGAAAAGTGTGAGTTGTGTGATGTATCACACCACAAAATTTTGTGGTCCAATACATCTCACGCACAAACTCTTATGCACACATGACGGGAGGTCATGGCTAAAGGAAAACTAACATCATGGTGGAAAAGGTTAGACAAATGAATGATTTATTGCATGAAGAAACTTTTTGGCAATGCAACATATCTCATCCACAAAAAAATTAGATGTGGTATATCATGTTGGAGAAAGAGTCTAGGGACGTAATAAAAAGAAAATGGACATGGACGAATGGACATGTTGTATGGAGAATAAGTTTGAGGATGTGACACATCACATCCTTAAAATGCTTGGATGCGATATGTTGCATCATCAAACTTTTCGAGGATGTTATAAGGGGAAGGAGATGGACATGGTACGAAAAGGAGAGGAAGGATGAAGATGGGAAGAGATGGAGAAAGGTAAGGAAGAGAGAAAGGGATGGATATATAAAGGGGAATGAAATGGACAAGGAGAAGAGAAGAGTTAAAAGTTGGAAAAAAGAAAGGAAAAAACATGCAATGTGACATATCGCACATTGAAAATCTTCCCGTGATATGTTACATGATTCAAAGTTTTATAAGTGCTATAGGGAGAGAAGAATTTGTTGTTGAATAGGAAAAGGTGTTTCCACCTTTGATATGATAAAATCATTGGGCATTATTATAAAAAGTTTGTAAGGGCACTAGACAACACATTGAAAAGTTTTCCCCTGTGCAATAAGCCAAAAGAAAGATATTTTTTCCTAGGTAAATGTGAATTTCACGGGTGACCATACAAGGTATGATGTGGAACTTCACAAATGACAAACAATCTCTCCTCTACATATGATGAAATGGTTGAGATAAAACTCTTGAATTTTTTTTTAGAAAAAGATAATTTCATATTCAAAACTCAAAATTAAGCAAAATACAACTATTAAAAAATCCAAATTCAAAATTGATTAAAAATATAATAGTTAGGAAGTTCACCAAAAAAATAACCCACTACCTGAATAACTACAGTTATTAAAAAAAATTAAATGTATTAAAAATATAACGCCTGCGATACCAATATAAAACCAATTAAAAACACCACTTCTCTTTAATTTTGAGAAATATCCAAATTCCACCATACTCCTAACAAATCTAGGGCTTAATGGTGCTCTAATATCCGTAACCACACTAATAACAATTAATTATTGATAACACAATCTATATAAAAATCTTCAACCGTCATTATCCACAATACAATTGTATATAAATACATATAATACAAAACCATCATTATTCACAATACAATTTATATATAAATAGATATAATATCAGTACAAAACGATCCGATGAGATCGGATCTGAAGGAGTCTGATAGGAAATGACAGGAAAAGTAAAAAATATAGAACACGAAGTGAGTGGGGTATGAGTTGACTTACACTGTTCTTAATGCAAATGCAATAACAATAACAAAACCATACCAATTCCAACTAACAAAGGAAAGGAAAGGAAAGGGCAGAACATTATTTTAAATGTATAATGATGAGAGGTAACAGGCAGAGCTAGAAGAGGTGGTGATGTTTTTTGCCCTCTGCTTCCTTTTCTTCTTTTTTGGAATCCTTCTTCTCGTGATGCTCGTGGAAGGCGTAACCCCCTGCTCCCACTGCACCTGCTGCTGCAACTTCCTCCTCGATCTTGTGCCTGTGGGCCTGCTCTGGATCGTTCTTCGCTGCGTGCTTCTCGTGCTGCACATGACAAACAACAACAATTTATCAGATCTATTGACACTATCAGAAGATAACATGATATATTATTCTAAATAATAAAAAGAGAGAGATGTTAATTACCAATCCAAAGGCTCCCGTGGCCACAGCGCCTAATCCACCCGTTTCCTCCATATGCTTATGATGCTTCTCCTCCTTTTTTGCCTTCTCATATTCACCGGACTTAACATTCCCCTCATCACGAACATCTGCGCTCTCACCATCTTCCTTTTGGTGGTGGAACAGATGGTGGTGCTGTTTCTCCTCAGACATTCTGTGCGCTCAAACAGAAATTTGATCAAAGTGATACTCACGATTCTCAGAAATATGAATACTAATGGCTAGGTATACAGATGAGATAGTTGGTGCTTTGTTTATATAGGTCAAATTGGAAGTTGAAGAAAGGTTATACATACTATAATAATATGAGGTTTATTTTATAAACATTTTTCACTACACAATATCGCCTTTGGATGTTAACAGCGCCTGGAAACCGCGTTCATCGGTAAGTTGATGATAGAGGGCGGTGCCTCTGGTGCAATGATCAACTCGTGACTTCTTCATTTTTTTATTTCTCCTAAGGTCGGTTTAATCGAACACTGCGCGCCATTGATGGTGATTGGGCGAGGAGCTGTCATCATAAGTGAATGCCACAGAGACTAAAATGTGGAGAACGAGACGGTATGTCTACTGCCAGTAACCTGTCATCATATGTGAAGATAATGCATCCATCCTCAAAAAGGTGATGCACCCCACATTCCAAACGTGCGTGTGACGCTGGGTCGTGATCGATATGTCATAAATCGATCAAATCGTGAATTTAGTAATCAAATAAAATAGAAATTTTACTCTACACAAGTAGATCATTCTTAACTTATAACTTCTCACTTTTTTCAGTAAATATAAATTTATGTTAGGACATTGATTTTTTAATTTATTTTAAAATATAGTCGTTATTATTATTATTTAATTATAAAGTAATGTTTTATCATAAATATCGTATAAGATTTTCTTGTTGGTAAAACCTATTATCCATCTGGATATATGATTCGACGATTAAATTTACAAAAGCATCCCTACTTTACCCCTCTCTGGATTTCCAAAAGCATGGTAAAATATTTTACTTTCATGTATGCCAACCCATGAAAATAAATAAAATTCACCCCAGTAAAAGCAACCCAGGTGTTTTAATTATAAAAAGATTTCAGAGTTAAATTGCATTAATTTTTTATATTTAAAAGAAAAGTTTATAGTTTATTATATTTGATTTACTTAAATTTTATAAAATTAAATTATTTATTTTAAAAATAAAATTATTTTATTTTAAAAATGGTTAAAATTTTAGAGAGATTATACAAAATTATTAAAAAATTGAAGGCTTTAAAAAATCTTAAAGCTATAAATTTTTTAATTTTGTCAAGTTTGAAAAAAGTAAATCTCGATCTCATGTATGGATGTTGCTTAGATTAAAATACTTGAGGAAACCCATGCCTTGCTATGGAGTTCTTCAAAAACATGTACGTGCATAACATGGCGTGTATATCACTCATGGGACCATGCCCCTTTACCGACATAATTTGGAAAGTCTTTCTTATTTATGGAGGATGTTTAGGTGTTAACCGATAAGCCTGGACTATTCTTTGTTTTTTTATCATTATTATTTTTATGATATTGTTTGTTTGTCTCTTTCTTTTTAATTAACAAGGTTTATGCTAAAAATATAAAAGGTTTTGGGAGAAATAAAAAGAATCAGATCATTATATATATTTATGATATTGTTTGTTGGGCTCCTTTTTTTTAATAAACAAGGTTTATGATAGAAAAATAAAAGGTTTTGGCCAGAGATAAAAAGAATCAGATTATATATATATATATATATATTTGTTATTTTGATTATTTTATTTAATATATAAATTAAGTATTTCATGTTTATTTTTTAATTATAATTGGGTGATAATTTTAAGTAAAATATACTTATTTATTATTTATATTTTATATTTAAGTGTATAAATAAATTTAAACATGACATTCTAACTATATAAATTATTTAAGAAAATATGATTAAAAAACCAAATTTTAGAAAGAAAAAGTTAGATTATAACTTTATAAATTAGGTAGTAAAAATAGTAATAAAATTAATAAACTTATATTTTATGAAGTGTTACACCTATAACTTTATAAGTTAGGTAGTAAAAAAGAGTAATAGAATGAGTAAACTTATATCTCATGAAGCGTTAGAACTAAAAATATGAGTCCAAATTGCAATTTTGAAGGCAATATTTTCAACAACATTGCATGAGGACATATGAAATTTGGAATCTTGAATGTTAATGGTTAACTTTGTATTTGATTTATGATGCATATCCATGTGGTTAACTTTTCCGTTATATTGTTGAATGATGTTTAAATCTTTTTAGGTGAACTTAATGGTTGAGTTAAATTGCGCATGACACATCATGTCACTTTTAAGGCGTTTTACTCTATATTTTTATGGATATTTCTATGTGAATGTGATATTTCTCATTTCCCAATACATATTTCATATTTGGATAAATAACTCATTTATGGGTATTAGAATGCTTCTCCAGGGTATGTTTTTAGTTTTATAAGAGGATGTCTTACTTTAGAGGTGGTTAATTGGGTTATTACCAATATGGATCTATCTTAAATACAGATCTAACATGAGCTTATATGCATCTAATAGTTATTTTTTTTTTTAGATTTTTCATAATTTTTATTTTGGTGGACATGAAAAAAATTTCAATTCAATTTTGATGAAAAACGAACAACGTTACACATCATATTGGAATGTAGAACTCGGGTTAATAAATTTGTAAGAAAACCAATAATCAATTCAAGCCTGCTTTTACACATGTATAAAACAACTAGTTGTTTTAAAAGAGCTTTCCACCCCGTGAAGATTTTTCTTACTATTTTTGGTAAGTATGTTAATAAACATTTCTTCGGGGAAAACAAGTATTTATGATGAAAATAAATGGCAAGTTGGACTTATTTTAACCTTCATCTAAGGAATATTTTTCTTTCCTTGTAGAATGTTGTACATTTAGTGGTACATTTAGCAAGAATGCATGTTTTTAAAGGAGTGCTCTTCATTAGAAGAATGTGTAATGGTTTTTTTTTACCATATTAAGAGGTCCAAAGCATGGAAAATGCACAAGGATAGAGGAGTGATTCACCTTGGAGCATTATGTGGCATAACTAATGGAAAACGAAATAGAAAGCGAATTGAAAATTTATAGTAATTAAGTTTGTTAAAAGAAGTGTCAAAATGATAAAATTGATATGATGATTTATAAATTAATGTGGATATTTTTTGGTTCAAGTCATTATAATAAATCTCATAAAAAATTATTGAACTTAAAAATCTATATTATGAGGGTTAATTTTTTCTTAGATTTGTGGTATTATTAAGTAACTGTTTACGTCATGTGCATGAAAAATATAAAATTGCAAAAAATAGAGAACAAATGGAACAATCATTCATAAAACCACAATAACACAAGATATGACCTCATAAACCATTTTAGTAGAAAACTTAGCTAGAAGGTGAGGCCACTTTTCTCTCTGTCTCTCTAAAATGGAAATGGTGCAAATAAAAATTCACAAAACCACAATAACACAAGATATTACCTCATAAACCATTTCAAAAAAATTAGCTAGAAGGTGAGTCCGCTTTTCTCTCTATTTCTCTGAAATGGAAATGGTGCAAATAAAAAAGAGTGAGACTTGTAACCCATCTGATTCGGGTTGTGAGAGGAATGAGAAAAAATATTTTCACAATAGAATATGTCACAAGTGCATAAAATAATAATGTAGAGGGAAAAAATAATATGAAAAGAGAACTAATTCTTTTTATTGAATGATAAAAATGTCATAAGACTACATCATGAAAAACTTCATGGGCTTTTACAATGGTGAATTCCCATATTTATATTATTTACGAGTGTCTTTTCACCTAAAGTCATGCACTTTTGTTATATTTCAAATACCATGGGTAAATACTTAAAATTGAATAATGCACACTCATTGAATTGTATTGATCAAATAATATTACATATATACATGAGGTGTTGTCTAAATATAGGGAAACTGTCTTGGACATACAATCAATTGGTTGAGAGAATTTCTCAACCACACACCAATCTAGGAAACATCTAGATCTTAACAACTCCTAAGGAATAGGAACAGACTCCTTTACATAGAAAGAGTCACAATTGAGACAAGTAGGAATAAAATTTCCAAGTTGCCCCCTTAATGACTACTTGTCTCAATCTCAATATGAAAAGTCTCTTTGTGGTCAAACATGACAAAAGAATATGCTGACATCCATATAAAGGAGAAACCATCCACCAGAATGCATGGGTGCCCAACCGCTGCAACCACCAGTCTACTAGGATGCCCTTCACATACATGGTTCTGTCAACCATTATAACTGCATACTTGTACCTGTACTTGCAAATCCCCCTCCATCATCATCATGGGTCTTCTCAAATTACCCATAACCATGCTCTAGGTTTTATCGACTTACTATCAACCATGGCCAGGGGTTTTCTCGGCTCACCCTAAACCATGCCCAAAGTTTTGTCGGTTGACCCTAAACCATGCCCAAGGTTTTGTCGGCTGATCCTAAACTATGACTACAGGAATCCTGTCCACTTCACTTTCACACATGGTTTCTCGCTGACCAAAAACCTGCAATTACAAAGTGGTTTTAAGATTACCATGAACTTTATGGGGGTACACATGCCTCATGAGGTTTACATTACACACTCCAACTCTTGGAGTTACCAGACACATACTTTACAAAGATCACTACAAAACATTACATAGACTTGCTTACTAATACATGTATGTGACACATACTACATGATCATGAGTCTATTCTACAAACCCACACAAACTTTCAACTAGCTGTCCATCATCCCAAATTTTCACTATAGTTATTGCACAAAATCAATATTTGTTGAACTTCATCTTTGACCACCGAGTGCCTTTGGTCTCTTCTTTCTTTTTTTGGTTTAATTGTCTTGGATTCACCTGTACGATTTGTTAGATTATCTAATTCCAACAAAACGACTCCATTGAGTTATCTAGCCTCAATGTTTCTAATTCCAAAACATTTATAAACACCAATATTGGTTCTTCTTTGGAGTTTCTAAACATGCAATCATAACCATTTTAATAAATATCATTTCTACGTTGAGTTGATCAAGCTCAATGTATTTATCTTACCATACTCCAAGTAAATTCAAAAAGTTGAGGTTGCCACATCCCTCAGGCCATAGATTTCTGATAAAGTCTTCAATTTGGTTCACCTCATTTTCCAACCAGAACGATTCCTACCTCGCCGAAGTACTGGTATCTCATCCACCATCCTCGAATCCAAAAAACGATTCCAGAGGATAATTCCTTTTTCTCCAGAGCCAACTCGAACAATCCACCGCATTGCTTCTCGACCCTCTCCCTTACATTGTAAAAAGAGCTAATATTTGACACAGGTGATTCTGCATTATGTCCCTTATGATCCCATAGTTGTAAAAGTTCCCTCCTCAGTCTTCAGTTCCAAAATCCTAAGAGGAAATCAGTTGCACATTCCTTATATATTTGCCTTTACCACAATGGTTTGAAAAACAAGATTGGGAAACCGAAGGACACAAATATTTTCAATGAGTTCCATTCCTCAATCAGCTCTTCACAACATTCAGAGCACTCGACCTTCACAATCGGCCTCTTCAAAAAAAAATCAGCCTCAATTGACCTCTCTAGCCAAAATCAATCTCTTACTCTACATAACAAACTCTAGTTTCTAGTTGGTACATAGATCTTAATAATACACCTAAGATCTCAATGCAGTTCTGCAAATAATATAGGTGAGGGCTACAGGGCACATTATCTAGCTGTGCGAGACTTATAAGGCCGAGTGTTCTATGACTCATAGATTTAATTCTCCTTCAAAGGCACAAGCCAATTCGACTCTATACTTGTCTACGTCTACACATTTTTCAAGGAAAAAATAGGAACATATTTCCTCAATTCATGGTGATGAGACAACCTTTCATCTAGTTAGTTTCGTTAGAGATGCAGAAGATGAGCTTGATGAAGCAGAGATCCAATTGAAGGCTTATCATATCCTTCCACATAGGGAGTTCTCCACGCCAGGATCTACGAGTCAACTAGTCCCCACAACTACAATGACGAGGACCCAACTCTTTCAATGCTATTTGGAAAGTCTCAAGTCGCACAACACTCCTTCACTTTATATGCTGCACGATGGGTGACAGTTCCAATGAACAAAAGCTCCATCTCATCAATCAATCGACTCAATTTACATTCGACTCACTTCCTTTACATTTCTAATTGCCATTGCAATTGCAATAGCTCACCAACAAACCTTCCCACTTGAACTCTGGTCCTTTATGGAAAAGGGATCGATTCTCACATGCAAATATATCATGAACAAAAAAAATACTAAAACAATACAAATATATTTTCTCATTTCCCTTGGTCCAGGAAGGGCTAAGGCCCAAGCCCATACGGGCTCTGATACCAACATCAAATTGAATGATGCATTCTCACTGAATTATATTGATCAAATAATATTACATATGTACATGAGGTGTTGTCTTAAGATAGGGAAACTGTCTTGGACACACAATCAATTGGTTGAGAGAATATCTCAGCCACACAACAATCTAGGAAGCATCTAGATCTTAACAACTCCTAAGGAATAGGAACAGACTCCTTTACATAGAAAGAGTCACAACTGAGACAAGTAGGAACTAAATTCCAAGTTAAATAACATGGGTTAAAAAAACCATGGGTGAATACCATAAATCGTTATGGTAAAAAACGAATGAATGACTATACATGGTAAAATCTAATTGTATAATTAGATTTTTTTTTTCTTCCATCTTTCAAATACCATGGGTGCATATCACGATTTACCAAAACCATGGGCTTGTAAACCACCAACAATATTTTTTTTATTAAATGTGGTAATTCACCAACATCCACCTAGACCATTGTGGGTTGCTATAGAACACAAAACCTCTCTATTATTCCATTTCTCTATCCACTCTCATCTATTTTTCTCTACTATGGAACAAGAATGAACTAGAATAGAATCAAACCCCTTTTCCTCCTAGCCTGATTATAACATAGCCTAATAGCCAACTAGGCGTTAAATTTGACCCATTCAACCATCAACATGAATTACAACTTGACTTTTTAGAGTCTTCTTCATCATGGTCATGTGGCTAGCCCCTTTTCCATGAGTAATGGGCTAACATGGCATCATCTCAAATCATGGTGGACAAAATAAGAAGGTCAAATTTTGTGTGGCATACATTTTGCATATGGACTTTGTTTGAGGTTATTATTGCATTGTTTGAAAGGTATTTGAGTGTAGAAAAATGCTAGGGGATCTGACACAAGTGAGAGTTTTTGGACCCCAAAAAATTTCATTAAATGCCTCAAATTTCCTTTAGAACGTTTTAAACCCCAATTCGTCATACTTGAATTTTTTAGTAAAAATGGTCCCGTGAGCCGATTCCTCCAAATTTTCCACTTTGAAAGCATGGATATGGATGAAAAATAATATAATGATCCAATCCAGATCATATGCTCAAGTCTTTTTTAGGAGAAAATAACCCCTCAAGAAAGATCACTATTCTAGAAGACAATAAATATATTTTACACATATGTAGAAGGCCCTATAAGAGGAGTGCTTCACATTTAAAGGGATTTAACTATACTTTATTGCATGATGAAGGATCCTAATTAATAAGTGTGTATTAGCTTCAAATGATATATTAATTACCATAACCCATCATGCACATGTACCCACTTTGATTCTCATTTGATGCTTGTAATGTAACTTGAATATGAAATATGAATTTCCCTCTTGTTAAATAAATGCATAGAATGTAGTGTCAAGTTCACATCGATATGGCGTCAAAAATCTAATGAGAAGGAAGTATAACTTGAAAATACCTTTTCCAAATATACATCACTTTTTTGATGTATATTTTTCTTCTAATGAGACTCTAATTGACTTCTTCAAGCCTACATTATATATATATATATATATATATATATATATATATATATTTCCAACTGTCATGACTTAAGGGATGCTAAACCAACATGTATGTTATTGTAGACATTCTGATTCAATGTTAAATATGTTGGATAAGGGACATGACATGGCATTAGTTGTTTTGGTTTCTGTCATTCATTGTTGAAGTCATCACTTAAGCGACACAAGGTTTTCCAAAAAAAATCTATTATGGTGTGGTAGATTTTTACTTCTATCATATGCCTTGTCTCATGCATGTGTATTCTAATAAGTATAATGTTTAATATTATGCTTAATGCTAGTTTAAAGATTCATTCTAGATTGAGTGATTACAAGTTGTCCACTCCTCTATTCAAGCTTCCCAGGAATAATGTCTGTTTAGTGGTAAGTGCTTATTTATTTTTGCTTTACATTTTATTTCAAGAATAGTAGTTATAACTACGGAGGTAGTTGATTGATAATGTTTTTCAACACTCATAAGGTTTACTAGAGTTGAAATCCATGGACTTCTCCACCACTTGTAAATATATCAAGATTACATTTAATAAATTAGCTTAACTATTCTGTTTATTTTATTCACCAATAATTAAACTTTTATGCCATTATTATTGACCATGTTGCTAAACTTGTGGCCATTTTCCCTCTCTCTAAGTATCAAATAAAATGTTATTAAAGTGAATAATCACTACAATTATGCAATCAATATTGTTAGCATATTTCATTGATCATGATTTGGTTTGAGAAAGAACAATCAAATCCAAATTGGAAGAATACCCTATATTATCTTATGTTTTTAGCTTAAAAAAACTTTTGGACATAATGAGAAGCATGCAATAAAGATGAATTCAATCTCTTAATATAGGGAGGTAAATATCCATCTTATAATACTTGGACATAACAAAGCAGATATGACCTACTCATGAAAAACATTTTTCTATCATTTGTATTGATAAGGCAAGCTAGCATTATGGAAATGAGGAATAGTAAAATGGACCTAAATCCCTATTATACCATGAACGATGATTTGTTATTTCATTTTGAAACAATGGTTAGTTAGATAAGTTGAAGTTCAAAATGAAGTAACTATAAAGGATTGTGCACATTGCAAAGTTGAACTTACAACTAAATCAAGGAAACAGGTAAAAGGATTCATCATTACACAAAAGTGCATGCCACCAATTCAAGCCTTAAAATAGAAAAGAATTTTATGAATGTGACACAAAACCTTCAATTATTTGTAAAATAAATAAAATCCTATACATATTTGCTTCAATCGCAAAAGCTATATATGAGATTGAGAAATTTAAATGAATCTCAATTGTATTTTGAGTCATGCCCAATGACACGATCTTCTTAATCCAAACTTCAACTAGTTTAAAACTATTTTCTACTGAAGATATCGAGACCTTCAAAGTATGGAATTTGTTCTATTTTTTAAACATATTGATATGAGTAAAAAAAGAAAATCCAAATAGTGACAAGGTTAAGTCTTTCAAAGAAGATACTTAATTAATCATGTTAAGTATCATGTTACTTACAAAATATTCAAAGTTATGGCATAAAAGAATATATTCAATCAACAAGTAATCAATTTGATACCAAGCCAACAAGTCTCATAGGAAACAAAAAAAAAACATATTTGATAAGAGTTCCTCTCAGCGGGGTTGGTGTTGGCATTATGATTCAGGTTTGGTGCTATGGCACAGGTGTTGTACTTGATGGCAACTCACTCAAGTGGCAAATATCTGTTCAGGCTCTCAAAATGATGAAAATAAGGGGTTCGCAGGTACACTGTTCAAAAGGTGCAGGCCTGCAGGCACGCTGTTCACAAAGTGCGGTCATGTCCGCAGGTTATCTGAACAGAAGGTGCGGACCCCAGTTCACTCACTCCAATGCAGAGAAGCGTGCACACGTGGGAATTCTTATGTTTGGCCCATGGTATTTTGCCCGACATTCATGATCCTATGGTTTTGGTCTGTGGTATAGGATCTAAATTATTTAACCCCGGTTTGGATCCCTTGTATTGGTTTTCGATGGCTTTGTCCAATGGTTTGAATAAGGGCTTGCTTATAAAAAGGAAAGGAGATCACTTGGCTAGTCACTTGTGAAATTTGAATATCTTAAGATCTGAAATTTTGGGTGATCGGTTTGAAAAGCTAGATCTAAATCAAGGTGAAATTTAAGGCGAATCTATTGATAGGTCGTGATCTCTTGGGCGCATGATCAGGTCTGTGGATCTGACTGTCTATGGCACATTGGAGGACTGTTAATTTGGCTTTATTCAGAGGTCCGCAGGCGATCCACAGTGCAGGTGCGGGGTTCCACAGCGCAGCAGAAGGCGCAGGTGCGGGGGTCTGCAGTGAAGCAGAAGGCGCTGGTGCGGAGGTACGCAGTGCAGCAGAAGGCATAATGCGGAGGTACGTAGAGGAACAGAAGGACCAGGTGTGGAGGTACGCTGTCAGGCAGACAGTGTAGGTGCGATCTACGCAGAGGTACGCAGTGCAGCAGAAGGAGTAGGTGCGGAGGTATGCAGAGCAGAAGAGGACCAGGTGCAGATCTACGTAGTTTAGACACAGAAGAGTTGCGGATATTCGCAGGTTTCTATTGGTGAAGTTGCGGACTTTTCTTGAAATATTTGTTGGTTGCCTTTTAACTATTGCTGAAGAGTTCTGGGTTTAGATTACTGGTATTGCTGTTCTGGTTACTGCATTCTGAGAAGTTATTGGTTGATTGAAAAAGGAGATTGGTTGATTCACATGTACTTGATGATTATTTGATATTTATGGATCCAATTTAAAAATTTATGAAAAGTGGTCCTTGGAAGAAAAGAAGTAGGTCAGCACCTACATAGATTAGCTAGTACAAGAGCTAAGGGGGTTGTAGCTCCCTTCTAGGAGAGACTGGAAAACAAGAGAGGGTTGTAGCTCTTAGCAAGTTGTAGCCTGCGTACTGGTAAAGGACTGCACCAGTACAAAATCATTGTAAAAGAATTTTCTAATTGAAAGAAGATAGAGACATATTGCAGTAGGTGGTTTTTACCCACATTGGGTTTCCACCTTATATCTGGTGTTCTTTGGTGTGATTATCTGTTTTTCCTGTTCTTGCTCATTATTATATGGTACTATCATACAAACTCATGATCAATATCTGAAGAATAAATTAAAGTATAAATCTAGAAGATATATTGAAAAGAATCTAATAATACTGATTCACCCACCCCCTCTCAGTATTATTTCCAACAGTTGGGTAGATACAAATAATAAATTGTAGCTAATGCTCCTAAATTTTCCAAAATTCTTACTTTGAAGCCACCATAATATGGTACATGTCTAATAAATTTAACTAGAATGAAAAACACTATTAAGAGAGGATTTTTACTTTAAAATGTGGGAATCTACTAGAGACTTCTAAAAGAGAGGACTTTCTAGTTATGACTTCTAGACTTCTAGAAGGAGAATTTGGCATTTCTAAAACTCTAGGCATTGGAGAGGTGATGAGAAGAAGCACATATCGATTATCACACTCCAAGCATGGAGACGATGAGGTTACAATAGAAGAATAAGCCATTATAGACATATTTATATAGAATAAAGCGTAAGACGGTCTTATAATTAAGCCTTCTATTTGAATACACAAATATATGGGGATTCTAAATAAAATATGTTGTACTAGAAATAAAAAATGTAAGGTGTAAGAAAGGTAGGGATCTTTCACAATATAATTAATAATGAAATGTATTTAGTTTCATCCTCAACAGTGAGCTACTTATTGACATAAAAAATGGGATTTATGAATAATGTATGGGAATGTGAATAGGTTTATACTTTCATTTTTGTATGATATCCTTACATACTCTATATCAAAAAAAGATGAGGATCATTATTTTATAAACACTAAAGTTGAAGATTAATTAGAATTCCAACAAGAAAAGAGTCATAAAAACCTTCCCATACGTTTCATCATGGATAGAATTACACACCCTTCTTGGTCATGATAAGGTGTTACTTGAGCCAGACCTACAAAATCCAAGGAAAACAAGATTAAGAAACAAATATAAACACAAACTTTTTTTTTTTTTAAATAATTCCTTCAATCTTACACGAAAATCAAATTTATATCTATTTTTACTTTTATATATATACTAAATGTGTGACATGTTATAAGGTTACAATATTGTTAGAAGTATATTTTGATAGTATAAGTCAATATATAAGATTGCCAAAATACCCATTGGAGGATTCTTATATAGTTCTATCAAAATTGCAATGAAAGTTGCAAATATTCATTTCCACATGACCTGATATGCATATGAGAAAAAAAATATAAGAACTCAACAAAACCCTAAATCTAAAATATTTAAGGGTTCAACTCATAAATTAGTTGAAGATGTGAAAATTTTATTACTACCTTATGCTTCCCATGGCTTTGATAATGCACTATTTTCTACTAATGAGGGTAACCATAAGAAGGTGGAAGCTCATATGGCCCTTCACTAGCTTCCATCTTGCATTTTGAATTCCCTTATTTCATTTAATTAGTAAACACATCACACACACAACATAGTGGAAAAAAATAAAAATAAAAACAAAAAATATCATATATTAATATTGTTGCACGATATATAAAAGAACATCAAAAGTAAAAAGTATATGTCAAAGTGCATCATACATACAACACCATTCTTTTGCCACACTATTTCTTTCTATGTTTTTTTAGAATCTCCACAATTCTAATGTTGGGATGTTCTTCTTTACTCAATTCAAGTGGTTGTCTACAATGAAAACTTTATGCCTTCATGCATATGGCTAATTAGGACACACATCTACAATTAAAGGAAAACATTTATAAGTCAACCTCTTAGCATTATGTGAACATAGAAAATATAATTCATAATTCATTTCATTCATAGTACCCAGTGTAGTAGACATGGTGGTAGGGTTAATGTTTGGTTGATCGCCACTAATAACCCCAAAAACGGTTGCTTCATCTTCATGTGCCTATAATATCATTTATAGTTGTTTTATAATCCATAATCCATAAACGCTTTGAACATCTAATTACCATATTTTTTGAGTGTTCATAAACCTCTTCATATTTTAAATTTATATTGTGTTTATACATAATAATAATTAGATTGATTTTTAAATAAGACCAACATTATCTTACAAATGTTAAATGTTAAATGTTAAAAATTACATGTTAAATGTTTACGTTTACACTTTTACGTGAGATCTATCCCATACTGGGTTGTAGAGAACCTCTCGGCGCAATGAATTAAAGAATGCTTAAAACATTCATATTTCATAGAAAGTTTACAAAACATTCATGCAACAAACAACTATAATGTGTACTTTATTATAAGCATCAAAGAAGTACCTTTATTACTTTCCTAATCATCATCATTAAAACACAGATTCATCTACCCCACAAGTATACTATAGTGGCCAATCATATTCTTCCTTATCTAGCACATGATGAAAGAGTGAATTTTCTAAATCCTTTATAGTAGAGGATGACTAAGCCATTTCTAATTTGGGTCAAGTTGTTGGACTAAATGATGCCATGGGGCACCTATAGTTCACTTAGCCACAAACATTTATTTTGTGAGTATGATCTTCCTATTGTAGTTGATAGGAAAGTAGGCATCAAGAAGGTTGGTAATAATTCTATTGGTGGACTTGACAAATTTGGAAATGATGAATGTACTAGTCCATGGGGAATTCAAGATCTTGTCTACAATCATACTAGATTTTTGTTCCCATTGGCCATGGTTGATGATAATGGAAAGAAGTTGTGCTAAACCAACATGAACATAATATGGATGAGGATTTCCATTATATAAATTTGGTGGAAATTCATTCTTGATGGCTTGCCAATTTTTAGTCCTTTGTTCTAATGTGCAATTATGAAAATAGGGATTTTTGAAAATTTAATTTGACGCACAAAATCATGTTTTCAATTTGAAAGATATAGAATGATAATATTTTAATTAAGGAAAACATAAAAATATTGAAAATGATCATATTCAAACACAATGATCAAATAATGATAATAAGTTATAAAACACAATTAGATGTTTCATTAAGTTTTATTCAAATTGTAATGAACTAATAACTCCTTCCCCATAGTTATTGGTTTTATTTGACATACCACAACTTTATTTCTATCACACCCCTTGTTAGAGCCTAGATTTGTCTCAGGATGAAAAGAGAAGGTTCTAGGTCCACATCAAACCACGCTCAGCCTCTTAGCTAGCCCTACGAGGACAGGAGAGGGCTCTCTCCGAGTCGACCTCAGCAAAAGACAAGCGATGGGGCTTCGAGATGACTGAAATGAAAGCTAATTTTAGGCTAGGTATAAAGTACAAGGGTTTGATTTAAGTTTTTTGGGAGTTTTGAGTTGGAAAAAGGGAAAGGCAAATTGGGTTTGGGGATGAGGCACAGTTTCTGCAGAGTTCTGATTGGGGCAAGGAAGGCAATCATTTTGATGCTTTAAATTGAGTGAATGAATAGATCGGACTGGTGAGGAGCTAAGGAGAGCAAGAGAGTCTCAAGAATTCTCCTTAAACAGATGAAAACATGGAAATTTAAACAAATTCAAAGGCAGAGCATAACAATTAATGAATTCCACCTTAATAACTCATTTGTTCAAATTCAGAAGAAGAGATAGGAAAATGATACACATAACACTATTGAACTTACAATTACTTAGAGAAGCACACCATCAAAACATAAAGCCACATGGATCCCAAACAGTGTTGCAAAACCCTGGTCTTTCCTTAGCCAAAAATGCAGAGATAAAATGTACAATGATATGCCAAATCAAACCCAAGTGTCCAACCCTGAAAATGACTTAGGAATTACATGATATAGACTAGCTCAACCCATTCCCTTGCCTCTATGGGTCGAGCTAATCATTCTAGGAGTTTTTTCAACCAATTCTAAACAAAGCACTAAAATCTAGGCAGTCAAAACAACTTGCCTCTATAAGGTAGGAAACTGATTCATTCATTAAATTTTTACTTTTTGGTGAATGAATCCTCTAAAAAAAGTAAATAAGTGACAAAATTACATCATGTTTATCCAATTACATCAAGATGGATCAAAAATTACATCACAAAGCAAAACTAGTCAAACTGGCCGAATTTCTAAGCTGGAAGGTGAAAAACTGGGCAAAAAATCTCTGTGCGCTGCGCCAATTTCTCTGTGAGTCGCGCCACTTTGACATTGAATTTGAGGCACTTCCTGAAGTCCAAATTGAGCCCAAGTGTGCTTGTTGGAAATCCCTGCCTGTCTACTTTCCAAACTAAGTGGAATTTCTAAATTTGGTGCCCATTTGCCCCTTCAAAACTTCAATCTCCCAAGACTGCTACCTATGTGTCAAAATAGGGGTAGAGAGGTCATTTTTTGAGTGTTTTGACCTCCTTAGGAATCAAAACTTGCCCAAACTTCTTGGCCATGCATCAGCAGTCATGATTTTTCATGAAAAATCCAAAAATATAAAGTTTTTTCCATTTGGAGCTTCCTATCATAAGCGCGCGCCACGTGGCGCGACACACAGGGAGAAAAACCCTGTTTCTTGTACAAAAATTTGCCAAAATGCCAAAAATGCCCCAAATTTCTTGAAATTTGGGCTGGAGCTTCTTCATTAAGTGTTATGCTGGGGTAAAGAGGCTTCAGCCAATATCTGAATATGATCAAGCTCCCTTTGCCTCTTTTGCTTCCTTATTGCCTTCTTCAATTTTGCCTTCAAATTCCTTATTCGTGCCTTGCAGACCTTGTTTTGTGCCATGTAGTGGAAAGCCATGTGTCTCAGCAAAGCATGGTCCTTTTCGGCCTTGTCCAGTAGTCTCTCTAAGTGCATGTTAACACTCTCGAGATTAGACTCCCGATCCTCATTAATCTCTTGCTCCAATGACGTGAGCTCAATTCTTCTCCTTTGTGCAGCCTGGTGATTCTCGCGGATGTTCTGTAACTCCATGATTGCTTGCTGATCTTCAAGCTATTTTTTCCTCTACTCCAAATATATCATGGTCCACTTAGCTCTCTCCAAGTCAAGAGATAAGGCTTGGATCTCATTTTGCTGCTCCTGGATGATCTCCCTAAGTATGGCACTTTGTGGGCCTGTATCTGTATCATCATCATGAATGAGAATGAAGTCGTTCTGTCTTTCACCTGAAGGCCCCTCATCCTGCATTGGCCTCTTGCCTTTGTCCTGTACTGGTGGTGCTGATGGAGAAAGCAAGGCCCCTTCCACCCCGGGTGGAGATAACACACGCTTTGCCGCTGCAAACAAATGTCTGGTGCCTCTCTGATATGTGATGAATACCGGCACACTAGCGGTCTCATGGCGCTCACACTGATGAGAAGGTTCACCTTCATGCTTAACCTCTGATAATCCTTGCGAAGCTTTGAAGAAGTCATGAGAGATGAAATCATCCCAAGTGATGCCCTGTAGTCCAAGCTGATGAACCACCAAAATCTTAATAAGAGCAAAATGATAGACATTGTTAAGTTGTTGTTGAGGTGTTTTGTGCTGCACCAGGGTGGTCATCCTCTCTATGTTCCGGCAAAATAAATATGGAATGTTCATCATCCGTACCCTGGTGAAATGCATGAGAAACTTGATGTGCTAAGCATAGAGACGAGAGAACCATCCCTCACAGCTGAAATATTTCATGATCAACTTCATTAGTGGAGCATATTCATCTTTCAGATATCAGAATGGGAAGACTCTCTTGAGCTGCCTCAAGAAACTGGTTTTAATGTATGGCTCATAATGATGCGAGTCAATCTTCTTCTTCTTGTGCCATGGTTCTCCAATGTTCGGTATGCCAGTTGCTAATGAGACAGATTCTGGTGTAAGTGTGAAGGTGACACCGGCTAAGATAGCTTGATCTCCATGTAAGTGCAGCACGAATAGATGAGCTAGTTCATGATGAAATTGAACACTAGCCACCTTTTGACAAAACTCATAGCATGATTGATGCTGAAAACAAAACATGGCAAGAGGGCAGGCCTGCAATTCTATAAGGGTGATTGGTTCTTCTCTTACATGTCTGCCACTTTTATGAGGCCTCCGGGGTGCCTGTTCTTCCAAGGGTGAGTCACTTTGGGTTTCCACTTCATAGTCCGATGAATGCTCAGATGCCATGATTGCTGTTTTATCAAACTGCCTTGGAGAAAAAGATGCTAGTGTATGAAAACTGTTTTCACTGCTCTTTAGAGTGCAAGGTCTGCCACCAAAGGGAAAAAAAAAGTGAAATAGTGACAGTTAGGAAGGAGAAATAATAGTGAGGAATGGGAATTATTGGGAGAAATTTGATAGGGAAATATGGGAGAGGGTTTGAGGGATTTATGTATAAGAATAGGGTTTAGGGTTTGGAATTGTTATATAGGGTTTGAGGTGTGAGGTTGGAGGATTTGGGACAGAGCATGTAGGAGAAGGGAATAATAAACTTAGGTGATAGGGAATTAGGGATTGGTGAAGACAAGGGAACAATGGGAAGGAGAAATGATTTTGGTGGCAAAACAATGAGTTCTGAAACCCTGACATCAAGTTTTCTTATGTTTATAGAAGGAGGGTTTGATATATGTGTTCATCCATTGTCATCCATAAACCACCATCACTAATCACAACATTGGATGAAATATCAAAATAGCAACACTACCTGGCAAATCCATGCAAGTTATGAGCAAATAAGTGAAATTTGAAACAATTTCGGGCTTTCAGGTGTATGCGCCACGCCACATACCCAGTGCGCCGCGCCTATGTAAATTTACACTGGGAAATTTCTCCCAGTGCGCCGCGCCTATGTAAATTTACAATGGGAAATTTCTCCCAGTGCGCCGCGCTCCTCCAGTGCATCGCGCCACCTGTTGTATGCACCACGCCGGCCAAGCTTCCTCCGATTTCACCCAAGTTACTCACTTGCTCACCCAATTTACTTTGAAATGCTTCCATTTGACCTTGGCATGTAAAATAACATTGATCCTCATGGAATTATCTTTATAAAGACATGGAGACATGGATTTGATTTTTGATTCTCCAAAACCCATTTTTATAATGTTTTGAAATTGGCACTTTTGCATAATTAATACGACTCTGTCTTTTTGTTTCCTCCTTGATTTTTTGGTTGAAATGATGAAATTCTTGGCAATTTTTTGTAGCAATAGCTGACATGGAATTTGGCAAAGGAGACCAGGGCTGCGCCTGAAGAATTCAAGAACTGAAATTTTTGAAAATTATTACAAAAAACGAAATGTCGACTTGTCTTCAAAATAGAGTTTTGAAGAAAAGTCATAATACATCCATGTGACAATGAAAATATTTGAAATGAAAACTTATTAAGAACCTCCCTCTGGCCTGTTGGCTTTATTGGACATTGTGAAGACACATCTTCTGAAACCCTAGACCTATGATTGACATGACTCTTTGTCCATTAAAAGATCAAACATTGACTGTCATGGACTTTAATAAACATTGACGAAAAGATCTAAGCCAATAGGTACAAGACATGAGGGAAATGAATGACAAAGCCCTTCCGTCAGATTTATGGCATGCCCCTAGCGGAATGCAACTGAGTGAATCAAGTGAGACACCTAAAAATGAAATGCAAAAAGAGTTTTGATCTCTGACGGAGGGATGACCAGACCGACTCTAACATTGGCTCCAATGGGGATGGTAGCTCCTTGGAGGTGCCAAGAACGGCAGATCTTTGGGAGAGCTAGACAGTGCCTGCATCCATTGGGCTATGGAGTCCATTATTTTGACAAATCGACACAAAACTCTTAACTGATTTACTGATGAAAAATTTGACTCAAACTAACTCAACTTTAAAACTGAAATGACTGAAAACCTGACTTTAACAAACTAACTCAAAAAGACTAAGACCTAAACTTAAAACTTAAAGCTTGGTGGTAGTACATGACCACCTGTGTTTCTTACAAAACAATATACGATCAAACTATATCAAAATGCCAATGTAACCAATCAAGCAGATGCCTTCTTGACTGATTCTTCCGATCAGATCATTTGGTCAACAATTGATACTGGTAACTGGGCATCCAAAAACATAATTGACCATGATCTCCTTCATCACTGAATACTGCAATAATGACCTTCACTGTTGACTGCAACAAATCTGCCATTGGATCCTGAAAAACATGAAGATTTACCTCCTGCTGAAGAAACAAAGTGTATTTTTCTTTTGATTCCGATCTTCCTTCATAATGTACTTCAGTAAAATGTGTTCCTGGTCCTCAAATAATTCTGAACAAGTAGATGAGCAGATTTCCTCTTCAAAGAACATTTCATAACATGAAACATAGGAAGAAGAATCTGAAATGGCATCCTGAATGGTTTGATCTTCAGTAGTCTGACTATATTGTAGATCATCTTCATATGATATGACAGCCAGATTCTCATTACATTCATCAATCATAAGAAAAGAAACTTCAGATATTTCTTGATACTCAACACTATCATTGCTATCATTTACCATAAATGCATCCCAAGAAACTTTTTCACTTACTTGAACGAAGACCTCATCTTATTTTTGTCTATGAACTGACTGGATTACCTCTTTATGAAGGCTTTGTTCTGATGACATGAGAACGTTTGGATTCATAACTCTATCTTCTTTATTCCAGATGATTTCAACAGCAGAGTTCTCCTCCGTGGGATTCAGTATAATGTATTCTTGGTCATCACAATCTGAATCTAGATCTGAAATGACTGTCTTGACATTATCAATTAGAACTGGACTTCCTTGCATGCTGTCTTCTTCTATGGACAAATATGAATCGACACTTTTTCTTTCATCACTTTCAGCGATATGGACATCTTCAACCTGCTGATCTATAAAGCTGCTTACAGGACTGTCATCCTTTTCAGAAGAGGAAAAAGTTCCACCATCACCTTCTTGACCATGGGCACACTGCAGATCTGTGTGAACTGGAGCTGTAACATGACCTTTCAGTAGTTGATCTATCTCATCTTCGGACAGAGGAGATAATACTTTTCTTTTTCTTTTGCTCAAATAGTGATTGTCTTCATTAATTTCAAGTGAAGGAGTGTACAAGTTTTCCTCATACCACTGATCCTTTTCTTGTAATTCCTGTTGACTGTCAAGATGCAAAATTCCTTCATCTTCCACCGTACTAAGATCTTGATCCAACTGCAAATTTTCCTGATCAACTTGATAAGTATTACTCTCTTTATGCTGCTGAAATGGATTTTCGAACAGGGCTTCCATGATCTCATCATCCATGAAATTATCATCTTCATAAACTTTCTTAAGATTTTCAATAAAACTATGAACATGGCTACAACAGTCCTGAACTAAAGCCAAGGATGGATATGATTCTTTATACCTTTCAAAGAATATTGCATGAAAATATTTTAAACAATATATAGATGCCGGTGGCAAACTTTCATACCAAGATCAGGCTTCATCTTCTAGAGTAGCCATAAACAGTTTCATCAAACAGTCTTCAGGAAAAGTGATCTTTAATTTATGCACATGAATGTGAAATTTCACCAGATGAAGAGCAACATCATTACCTTCCACATTTCTAAAAATAGGAAAATTCTTTGACCAATCTACCTTGGGCATTTTATTCGGAAAACCGGGGATGTGATCTCGGCTCATGGGAGCGTATCGTCTTGCAACCCGATCCATCTTGAAAATCTTAAAGCTACTAATTTTCCTGCAGTGGAGTCACCATGAAGCATTGATCTCTAGATTTTTCGGTGAATGGAGTCGCCAGGTGAATGATTTCAGCCTTCTTATGTATGATCATTGTCCACCATCAACAATCAGATCTGAACTTGATACATGTAATGGGGCAAGACAAGTTAGATGTCATGTTTACAAGCTAGACCAGAGATTGACTGAAGCAACGTTTATCTACTTGCGGTAATGCAAAGCAAAAGAGTTTCGAAGGCTACCTGGCATAACTTCAGGCTCCGTCTGTAGCTTATAAAACAAATGACATCAACAAGCAAACCATTTTCTTCCCCAGTATGGTCGCCAAAATATAGAATGATAATATTTTAATTAAGGGAAAATAAAAATATTGAAAATGAACATATTCAAACACAATGATCAAATAATGATAATAAGTTATAAAACACAATTAGATGTTTCATTAAGTTTTATTCAAATTGTAATGAAATAATAACTCCTTCCCCATAGTTATTGGTTTTATTTGACATACCACAACTTTATTTCTATCACACCCCTCAAAAATGTCGTTGGGTAGCTTGTTTATGCTTCTATGTTGTTAACTATTTCTAAATCCCACAACATTTCTGAAATATTTGGCCCTTCCATCAACATATAGTTTCTCCTTTGTTTTGGTTGTTTTCTTTAATCTTGCTATAATTCACAAAAATTGCATATCTCCACATACTCATTAGATATTAGGTCAACCATATCCAACATTTTTAATCATATGTTGGGCCAACATATTCTATTGGTTTTACAATTTTTTTGTATGGAATCTTTACGCCATCCATGGAAAAGAGATCCAAACCATGTAAACTAGATGGAGCAATTCAATATGTTCTCCTATTAATACAAAAGTTAGTGTGAAACTAATGAAGTGGGTTTGGTTCCTAGTTCATCTCATATTATTTGTATATCAATGGAATTCCTTGTTTGTGCTAGTCTCATTGCCAAAAAACATGTTCCTACTTCAAAAAGAAACAAATCCATGAATTTTGAAATTTTATTCTGACACTACAACCTTTGGTGGTTCTTAATGTCTTACTTGAGATTTCCATTTTTATTTTTTCTTTAGATTTAGCATTGCTATATAAATCAATATCTGATCTATATCTATTTTGTCCCTACCCATCCATAATTTAGATTTAATAAAGAATGCAATAGCCAAGTTGCAATAATATTGTGCCAATCATACTAATGCATTACATCTATCTCTAAAGTTTAATCTAAGCAAGCACCCATAGAGGCCATGATCAAAGGACTCGTAAAAAATAAGGGAGTTTCCATCTAATATTTGTAAAAATGGCATGAATGTATTCAATTGTCATACATCATATCAATATTTGATTTGAGAAAATTTACAAGGGTTCTATTGAGTCATAGAAATGTCATGTTTTGTTATACCTTTTCTTTAGTCTTTGCATAATTTTTCTTATCTACCAACTAAAAGTTAGGGAATTTTCTATGAAGTAGGAAGAGCTTTGACATGTGGTATATTGGATTATACTCTTTACATCTTATTAGACACTGTGGGTGTGTAAGTAGAATACTTTCATATCTTTTGACTATTTTTGTGAGTGATTGCATATTTCCGTTACAAGGTTTTTCTCCAAGAGCTATGTGGCAAGTATATACCGTGGAAGCTGTAGAAGCTACATAATGATGTCAACCATGAAGAAAGAATCCAATAGACCTATTTAATGAGATTGTTGGGAACTCAAGCTGTCTTTTCTAGTTTGACTTCTCAAAAATGGAAAGGCATAATCATGCATTTTGTTTAGATTGAAAAGAAAAATACTATTATATAAAATTAGATGGTAAATAGTATGGCTCTAATCACTAATTCAAAGCTAGATCATGTCTTAATTTTGGAACATAAATTCAATGTATAAAATGGAGAGCTGATTCTCATCTTAATATTTTGAACATATATAATGTATCAAAGTTTCATTTAATATATAGAGTAGTTGGTTTCCTTCATGAATTAGTATCCATATTGTTGAAGTTTGATTAATTGGCTATTGAGGCTTCTTGATACTCTGTTCTAGGAGGAGGGTTATTCAAGTGAGAAAGTATCATTCTCTATTTCTAGTTATATAGATTTTTATTGTTGTAGATAATTTCGTGATCATTTATATAGATTCTAGTTGCATTCACATTTTACAAACTAAGTAAACCCTCTCATGTTTGATGCATGCCCATAAAAATTGTAAAATATAGACAAATTTAGTGACTTGTTGATTTAGTTGTGTTGCTGCTATTTTCATTATTGTTTTAAAACTAAGTTGTCAACCTTCTTATGTCTAATTCATGCAAATATAAACTGTAGAGTACATACTCAATTTGGTGATCTGCTAATTTATTTATGTTTCCACTATTTTCATTCTTATTTTAAATTAAAACTATAAATCATTTTACTTTTGCTTCGAGCTTAAGATAATTTCATAACATAGGCTCGAAATGATGATTAGCTAATTAGGCTTTATATTGATATTACATTATTTCAAATTACTGTTTAATGAATAAGTAATAGAAATACCTTCCCTTGAATTAATTCAAAGAAGTTTGTAGCTTCACCATTTGTAGACAAACCTATGTTTGATAACAAATTGTAGCTACATAGACAATGTGTGATAGCCTTGAACTAAAAGGATTTTCCCTAGTTTGAAAGGTAAATGATGCAGTGATTTGATTGTTTATTTAGAATAGTTAACTTGTTCCAACATTTTAGTGCTATTTATAAGGAGGATATTAAAGGCACAATAGTACATCAGGCATTGGTTTTAATTGGAACCTAGTATCAGAATTATTGGAAGGTGGTCAATAACCAGACCTTTTGATAAATTTTGTCTATAATTTTTACATTTTTAATTTTAGAAGTATGAATAAAAGTGCCTTAGACAAATGTAATGATAAGAATTAATATGAGAGGTAAGAACCTACATATTCACCATGAAAGTTCTAAGGTGACCTTCTAATTGATTAGTGTCAATGCTTGTAGCTTGAATGAATAGAGAAAAGAATCCCAAAACATCTAGTGTAGTAAGAGCCACCCATAATACTAATAAATTTGTAGGTGGATGAGTAGGATATAGATTAAGAGGATGGAAAGATCCCCCAAAAGGGAAAATTGTAGCATCCTCTCCTTCCTGTCTCACTGTTGAAGATAGAAATTGTATACATCACTCCTTGAAAAGGATAAGGAGAGATGAGAAAATTAATTAGTGGGTATCCTACCTTCAAAGTTAATTCTCAAGACAACCCGATAGAAAAACCAATAATTTCTACAGGTTTCGAAGAGTTAGAAGTTGCGGAGAGACCATATTTCACTGAGTTCATCATGGATGAAGAGGAGGTAGCTTAAGTGTGACTTTTGAGTTATTAATTAGAGATATTAGAGGTGATACCTTGATGAAAAACATCCCTCTCTTTTCCTTCCCAAATATCACAGGGTTTCAAGTGAATATCCTAACACATTTTTGTTTGAATTTGATTTTTTATGCTAAATTTATGAGTATATTTTTGATGCCCAAAAGATGAAATTACTTCTAGCTACCCTCAAAAGTGTTGCATTATATTGGTTCATGGGGCTCTATGGAAAATATATCAACACTTGGAATGAATTAAAGTATAAATTATTATAGAGGTATCAAGAATATAACAAGGGGAGAGATCTTTGAGAAGAGATATTTAAAATTTCATAGAAGGAAGATGATATCCCATAATATGACATATAACAATTTCAGTACAAGATCCAAATGTCCAATATTAGGTTGGAAAGAAATACCTTATGAAATATCGTATTTAAGGAGGTAAAAGATGAATATATAGATCTCCTAAATGTCATGGTTGGCGGAGACATTTCCAAGAACACAATGATGATATTTGTGAGCTATGTAGGAAATATTCAAGAGGTATTTGCAAGCAAGCAAAGGATCATGATACATTCTCACAAGACTCACCAAAGTGACGACAAGAAGAATTACACGTGAAGAACTAGGAATGACAAGAAGAATTACTCGTGATGACTAACATCGTTTGGAGTAGGATACCCAACCAGAATATGACCAATTGCAAAATCGGTGATCTCAAAGATATGCCTTGGCTGCAATAAACACACAATATGATATATTCATGGCTTTGGCAATAAAAAGTGTATGAAATTTGTGAAATATAAAATGTAATGCATGAAAGGTTACATCACATCAAAGGGAAATAAGTGATCCATTTAAAAGAAAGTAATAGCACTATCTTAGAAGAGACACATGAGCAATACAACATAATCGCTAATTAACCTACAAAATAATTCACAAGATAAAAATGATCGTGATAACATAAACAAAACACATTAAAAAGGATACATACTAAAGAAAACAAATTATTTCATTAGCATTAGCATAAATGAAACAACATACATTGCAAATATATAAAGAATAGTCTTACTACATCCACAACATATGCATGAAGGCTTGCCAACTCTGAGAGCTTCTCATTATAAAGTGAAATTTCCAAGCATACAATTACATTGATGAGACACTAGTCCCAATGGTGGAACATGAAGCCAACACTTGCTTCTCCAACGAATGATATTCCTCCTATGTTAGAATAGAGAATCCAAGGCTCCAAATCTTCGGTTCCAAGCCCTTTTCTTGAGTTATGAGGGTTTATTTATAACAAATGAGATAACCATTCATCTCCCTTTGTGACCTTTGAGTTTCTCTCATGACTCTTGGACTTATTTTTTCTTTATTCTAACTAATGACTATTCATATTCCATATTTAACTCTTGGACTTCCACTTACATGTTTTATTTTTAAATATAATAAGATAAAACCCATATAGGACAAATGTGGGTAGAACCTAATAAGACACACTAGATACATTAAGCTTGAGTTTGAGGAAACTCTATCTCAACAACTTCAACTTGTCATTCTGTAGTCACATATTGATGCCAAGCTTCGTATTGTGTAATTGTCTCCTCAATCTTTGCAATAAGGTTAGGCTGAAAACAAACTATAGCTTCCATAGAATTTGGGTAGATGGTTTTGGAACCAATTTGTGCTTCATTTTATAATAAGAACAATTTCAGATTGACCTTAGCAAGACCACCTATGTACTTCTGCATATTGGGTCTGTTAACCTCCAAGTATTCTTTGGTAGTGATTTGCTTCAACTGGTTCAAGTATTCCTCGACCTCTTGCCTAAAAATGTTTCTTCCCTTTATCTCTGTAAATGGCGCTACCTAGGGGATCTTGTGTGCTTGAACCAAGGAATCCAAACTATTGTATAACCATGCATAAGCAACTAAAATGTTGGCCACAAAGGTGTTGAGTTGTTTGTTGCTTTGTATGAGTATTCTGAGCTCAGCCTTTTTGAACTCTGCTTCTTGCTTCGTCTTCTTGGCTAATTTTGCTGGTGCACTCCTATACTTAGTTCCCCTTTCATAGATCATAGTAATGGATGCATGAATGACTTTCAGGGCTTTCACAGTTTCCCGCGATTTCCTTTGCATATCATATAAGGGAACTACTTCTTTATTTAAAGTGACCAACTCCTCATAAAGATGCCTCATAGTGTCTCCAAATGCCTGGATCTCACCATATATAGATGCTTGAAGCTCCTTCAAGCAAGCATGTGTGAAAGACAACCTTTGATTTTTTGCTTGTATTTGTTCCATTTGTTGCTTTGCAGCTTCCATATCCTTTGCCATTTGTTTTCTATATGCCATTAGGAAATCTGTGTTTTCTTTTGAAGCTCCTGTAAAGAATAAGTTAGTTGTGGCAATTGTTTGAGGATTCCTTCTGGTGTCAGTGACAATCACCCTTTCCGTGTGAATGAAAACATGACATGCTAGATCATTGGGGAAATATTTCTTCCTTTCCTGTAAAATTATATTATGGAGCTCATTAAAGGCTAGGCTAGAAATATCCATGATTAGGTCATCATCTAGAGGAGATATTTCTTTTCCACTACCTAGGGCTTGCCCATTCGTAGGGGGAGGCAGAGGCTGAATGACGACCTGTTCTGCATTAGGAATGAGGTCAACATTTTGGTTCTATTCCCCTTGTTCTATATCCATGTCCTAGCCTAATATCTGCTCCTCAATCTCTTGAACAAGCTCATGACCCCACTTTTGTATGATCTCTTCTTCTCCAAGTTGTTTATGCTTTTCTTCCTTGGCTTGTTTAATTCTGGCTTGTCCTTCTTCCTTTGTCTTCAGTTCTTTTGGTGCCTTCTTTTCTTCTTGTTACTTTCTTTCATGCTCTTCCTCTTGCTTTCGTTCTTCCTCCCACTTCATTTCCATTTCCTATTTCTTCCTCTTCCTTTCTGTTGCCAAAACCACTTTTAGAATAACTGGATCTCCTTTGACCTTGTGGCTTTGCTGCTCTGTAGGGTTATGGGAAACCTTCCTCTTATACTTAATAATTACTGGGGTGTGTTCTTCTAGCTGTTTTACTTCTTGGTAACACTTTGTTCTGGAATTGCATTGGAAGGGCCTGCTTAGTTGCCTAGTGCATGTGGCCGAGAGGCATTATATCAATTATTTATATTTTATTCCTCTAGCCTAACATACGTCCCATATGGCCAGACAAAGTGCAACTTGGCACAATGTTTCTTGCAAAATCCTCTGGGATCATACTGATGAAAATCTATCATACCAAGCCTGAGGCTTTCTAATTTTGTGACTTCAACTTCTTTAGCCTTTAAGTTCTTAATCTCATAAGATCCCACTTGTAAGGGAATAACAGGCCAAGGTGCCTTCTTATTCTGCTATAGTATCACAATTAGGCCTATGACAAGATGATAAGAAACTTCTTGCATGACTACCTTGTCCGTTGAATACCTCGGCAAGAGATGAGAATTTTTCCGACAACTAAACACTCTGAGGTATGTGCCATCTAGTGAGGCAAACCAATCCGTAATTTCTGACAGTTAACTCATTACATCACACACCATGCAAGGGGATTCTTCTTCAAAGATCATCTGGTATAGGACCTTAAAGAAGTGATCATCCAGTTTTTCAAAGACTCCTTTGTAGTTGCATTCTGCTAACAATTTGCAATAAATATGGATAGGAGGCTCTCTTGGTGTCCATTTCCAGTCCATGATAGGGAAAGCATCGCGAGTACATATTCCATCCGGTAGGTAGGCATACATGTATAATTGTTGTTTCTTGACTTTTGGTGGATTTTTCGCCTTGTTCACGTTAAAATTTAGTTGTTGAGACACAATATTAGACCAATTAAAGATATTCCCTTCTGAGAAAATCTGATATAGCATTTAAACCCATCCTTCTGAGAAGGATTCACTATTCTTGAGTCCATAACTTGACAAAAAAACAATATCAAGTACCGAACAACCTTTTTGAGTGATTTGGTCTTGTAAGTATTTTTTGGTGTCTAGTGAAACTTATAAGATAAAATAACTAAACTATTGGAACCCATGCTTCTGTAGAGGAATTGTAAGGGAGAATCCCCTGATTCCTCTCTTGTTGATTATTACATTTCTCTAGAATAAGAAACTTGAATTGTGGAAATATTTCAAATGGGAATGTTTTTAAATTATAAGAAAGGGAATCACTAAAATGTAGTTACACTAATAAGTGAATTAAGAAATGAAATAGTAGATTGCATACATACATTTTAAGCATAACATAATGATGTTTTCTAGTTTAAAAATGATGTAACCGTGGCACAAAAATTATGATTATCATGATAGTTGATGTAATTGTGGATTGTGGCTATGTGTGAAGGTATGATTGGGGATGTTGAGGATGTAGTTACCTGTGGTGGAAATCTTCACGTGGAGGAAAATGGAAAGAGGATGATTGTTGGAAGGTTGATAAATGGATCATTTGAGCTTCCATGAAGTATCAAATTAAGAAATGACATTAATAATGATGACAGCATGCATGTAGGTATGAAATTTTGTCATGCCATGATAACACATAGTCTGAAGGGAATTGGGTAAAAATCCATTTCAAATATACATTTGTGTCTTTAAAGATATTTTAATGATTGAATGCTTGTATTTCGCAGTGGGGTATAGTAGAGGGAGGAACCTTTGGTATGTAAAAATAGATAGAATATTTGCTATGAATTTATTGATAAGTATGTCATAATTAAATTTATTGACAATGAATGTATGAACAATCACATTCATGATATAAATTGCTATATCCATTGAGGTCATGTGATGTGAATTGAGTGCATACATGATTTCATGGAAATGAATGCTAGTAGGGCTATTCCATGTGTGAGACTATACTAATGATGTATTTAGATAGGCTATAGTGCCACACAAGCATCCAATGGCCTCTTTGCTTGAATTGGGTCTTGTATTATAACCTACTTTGCAACACTAAATATCACTTGAAATAAGGATGATATTCCAAGGGAATATGTGGAACAAAAGGAGTACAGTCTTGGTGTTGTGTTGTGCTACAAATTAAGGTGTCTAGGGGGTCAATCAAGAAGTAGGTAGATGGTTGGATATTGTGTCAAGGCATTGGCTTGAGTTTTCAAAATCACCATGGTGGACAATAGGGGAATTTTTAGGTAAAAAATGAGCCTCAAACAAAAAAATAATTGACATACTCAACCTTAAAAGAACCAAAAGGGTTCAAGATTGTGTTTTCATCCCTAGGGGTAAATATTTCTCGGGGGTAAAGAAGAAAACTACATTTGAAATCATATTTTTTACTTATCCCCTTATATGTTTACTTAAATTTCAAATGTAGGCAATCATTGGATACATAATTTAATTCTGCATCCAACTGGTATATATTATGCACACTATTGAGTAGATTCACACCAAAACACATTTTTTCATGTATTTTAAATTTTTCTTAGTGTGGGTCTACTCAAAAGTATGAAAACTAGGTACTCATTAGATGAAGAATTTAATTTTGCATTGAATGAGTGGCTACATATGACATTTGGTTAAACCTATAAGGAAATATCTCAAAAATATAATAAAGAAGTCATTTTCTTTCCTACACTTGATATTTGAGTAAACCTGTCAAAAATACAATAAAGAAGTAGTTATATTTCTTTTCCTTTAAAAATTCATCTCTTATTTTTTTTTTTTTAATTATTATTTTATTATTTTCCTTAGGAGTTCCATATTAAACCTCAAAATTCCCCTAATGATACATGACCTAGAAATACGGTATTATGAAAAATAATTATAGGGATGTAATGGGTGTATGTTGCCATTGATATTGGCACAACAATTTATAGCATAACATTATTGAATTTTGTAAACGTGAGTGTCTTGGGAATGCATACATTAGGAATAATCTATTCATTTTTCTTTCTATGACTAACCATGGGAAGTGATAGAATTCATGATGTATGGGATTTTTGAAGGTTTTTTGTAACCTGCTAAAAATGATATAGTAAAAGTTCTTATACTTACATACACACATTAGATTGGTTGATTAAAAATTTTGGGTTGTAGGTAGAATGATCTTAGACATGAAAATGAGTGTGAGCCCATGAGGAAGACAAGCATCCACTATAGAAGGAGCCAAAATTGTGAGGAGGAACCACATACTTAGGAGAGTTGACTTTTCATATGAAACCTACATGGAAATAGATTACAAGAGAAGCAAGTTTAAAATAATTTGATTGAAATTGTTATAATTATATCTCATGGTAATAGTTGGCTGTCGTGCCAGAATCAACCAAACAATTGTGAACATTACAGTTAAAGATTTTTAATGAAAGCAAGAATTGAGGGAAATAAGAGTTTGTTTCTTCCACTCGGAGCGTGTTTAGCACAGTTTACAATGATCTAGGAGGTGTGGTTGCTCCCTTGCTTGTAGAGGTTGCGCTTTCCGTTGATGTCTGCCCCAGTGCACGTAACAGGATGTCTCGCTAACTCTAGATCTTAGCCAAATTGAACAAACTAATGTTTGCGCGAGGTTTCTTCATGTCTTCCACAATGTTGTAATCCAGAGGGGGTAGAATCACCGAGGTGTCCGGAGTAATACTTGTATTCATGTTGTCCGACGAAGTGTTCTATAATTTGATGCTCATGGATGTGCTCTTGTCCGTTGCTGTCTTCCCATGCTTGCTTTGTGTTTTATGCTTTTGGAGAGCTAGTGCATCAACCTTCCTCAGCAGTTCAAGCTTTTGTTTGGCTTCCCCAAGTGTAGGGGGAGCCCCCTTACTTCTAAGATTGTAATGGTCATTTTGCTTTTGGGGCTGCTTCTCAGTTTTCATCTTCTGCACTACTTGCGAGCACTAATACATGTTTACCAAATGCCTATAGCTTGATGCCTCATCCGACGCAACATCTTCGTCATTGGCTGTATCTCTCGAATATCCTTGCGCACTGCTCGCTACGTTGAGTGTGTGGTTGCATACTGAGCCTACAACTCGCATTCCAGTCCGAACAAGACCCTTTTGAGTGATCATCTTCATGAAATGAACATAATTCTTTGTTCGCACATTTTTCGAGTTGGAACATTGATCTCTACGCAATTTTAGTTGGGAGATGATTACTACCTGATGAATGCTTCCTTGTCTCTGTCTGGGCCATTCATTGCTCGCAAATGTGTCAATGGTTCGTTGCTTGAGCTCAGACACTTCTGTTTTCAATTTTTTGATGAGATGAGTAAGGGTTTCAATATCACTTGTTTCCTTATCCTTACCCTTTATCAATGTAGCCTGTGGCTTCCTACTCACATCTTTGAAGTCCTTTGTTGACTTGTCATCCTTGATGACTCCAATCTCCTGCATGTCCTTTTCAACAATGATTGCGTCTTTGCAGTTTTCTAACAGTGTTGTTTTCGTAGCTTGTTTAATGAACTGCACAATGCTGGTGGGTAGTGTCGATGTGTACTAATCGAGAGTGATGGAGTCATGAGGTTGAGTGTCCACTAAAAAATTGTTCAATATGTGCAGAAACCTCTGATTGAAATCTTTTAAATTTTCTTTCCCCTCCACCTTTAGGCTTCCCAATTCTTTGACTAACATGTCTGGGGTCTTGTCATTAACAAACTTTTTTAGAAACATACATTTGAACATACCCTAGTTCTGTATGGAGTTGACGGGAAGGCTATGATACCATGTAGCTGCGTGACCAACCAAGGTACATGGGAATAGTCTACATGCAACATCATCGTAGCGTACCTTAAGTGTCTGCAGTTGTAGGTAGAAGTTGTCCAAGTGATCTTCTTCCTTACTTGTCATGCCAGGGTTGAACTTTGTGCTCATTCTCTTCGACCATTTCGGCATCTTGTACAAAGCACCCGGGAGAACCAATAGTCCCTGAGTCAGCCATTCCAGATTTTGGTCAACCATGTATTCTTGCTCTTTGTCCTCCTCCTCTTCTTCAAAATTTGATGGTTTTGACTCCGAGTTTATTAGTTCGTCTCTGCCTCCACCTCCTCCACTGCCTTCCCCTCTGCTTCCTGTACCGAAGTCTAAGCCCAAGATTACGAGGGTGTCTTGTTCTCCCTGTTGGAAGATCGGAGGTTCCTCTTTGTTTTCAACATCTTCTTCCAGAACTTCAAGTGTGGAAAGAACTACTTCTTCCATCGATGATACAATAACCCCCGTGTGAGTGCTTTTTGAATTTCCTGATGCGTATGGAAGATGTTGTATTCTTGGGATCAGTTCGACTACTTTCGTGAACTGATGGGTGATGGGACAGATGGATCGAAGATGTTGATACGAAATTTTGTGTTCACATCTAGGAGGTGAGGAGTAACCAACTTAAGAGTTGCGCGTAGGTGAGAGGGAGTGCAAGTTACTTCCTTGACCAAATGATTGATGAGTGGGGGTGAGAGGACATTCAACCATTAAAAACTAGCGTGCCTTCTTCTAGTGCTAGAAATGTTGACAGTGCTGGACCCGCCAACATTCAAGGGATCTGATCGATATGAAGTCCCAACTAGACCTCACACCATTTGGTGTAGGAGTCCCATCTGGTATGATGGCCCGGTTGCCATTATCTTAAACTTTTGCCTTAGTTATTGATTCTCAACATGAGAGAGTGGTCTGTTTTGTCTTCGAACAATGAGGTTCGCATGCATGGTGAGTGCTAGTGTTACTTGTGTCGAGGTTCTTTCACAACAGAGAGAGGGTGGGAGTGAGTCTCCAATTGGAAGGGAGGAAGTCCCAACTCTATTAGAGACACACAACACAATAGGAAATGCACAACTTTCGGAGGAGAAATCAACATGGATCCGACAGTCACAACACACAAGGGAAGACAGCACGTACAACACCCAATGGGATAGCCCGCGCAAGTGCGACGATCGTTATAAAATGTTTATGTGAAAGGTTTTGTCTGATGTCTAGGGAGGTAACCAACATGTGAAAGAAAACGTTAAAAACTTATACAACACATTTTCATAAATATATGTATTATAACAACTTAATGAGTTCAATTGTTTAACACAGGCTAAAGCAACAGATATTACAAGTGTTCAAGATTAATCTTATAAACAGTTACAACACATGTGAAAACACATTGGCATGTTATTAGGCTTCTGAATTAAGCGAAAGTTCTAAGACACATCGATAAACCATACATCACTAACCCAGTGGGTGGGGCATTGGAGCCACTACTCGCTTCTCAAAGAAAATATTACAGACTCTCAAGGTTATGTGGGAGGAGCCAAGGTGAAAAGTCCCAAGCATGTACAAATGAGGGGGTATTTATATCCAAGGGTAAAACTATCCCTTGTGACTATTCAACTTCCCTCATGACTGTTTGAATTATTTGACTTATTTGACTCTTCAGCTTTACATGACTCTTCGTATGACATGTGGGTCTCTTACACTTCCACGTTACATTACATTGATTTACACAGTATGGCCCACAATAGTGATATGGCCAACATGACTCATGACATGACTCGACATGATAGTGTTGGTATGTTCATGCTGCTGCTGGTGTGCATGTCAAGCTGCAGTGTTGTTGAGTGATGGATGTCCTCTTGGTGTATCACAACTTCACCTCCGCATGGGAAGGTGTGCGGAATCTTCGATGGTCATTGGGGTTCGCTTCATGTCGGATGTGTATGTTTCTCCTTGCTTGTACTTTGGCATGCTTGGCATGTTCGTTTGTTTGCAAAAATTTCTCCTCACATGTTTTTTCCGTTCACGAACACATCTCCTCGCATGCATCATTTGTTTGTCTGTTTGCGAACACATCCTCTTGCATGTACTCTCCTTGTTCATTCCATCTGTCGTTGTGTCATGTTTATTCATGTACTTGTATCTGCAGTCACTCATAACGAGACGACATCAAATCCATAAACATCCTAGTCTACCATGATGCACGATCATTCACTTTCAGATGCAGGTGACTAGGAGAGAGGATAAGGTTGTGAAACTGCACAACGGAAGTTTCAAGCTGCGATGCGAACTCTGAGCTCTACTAGTGAAAATTGCGTAGAGGTCACTGGGAGATTGAGATGGACAATCTGGATCAGTAGTGACTGTCCACGGGATCTCGCTCGGCTAGAGGGAAAATCTGTGCAATTTCTGGATGGAGGTAGTGCAGGCTGAGGGACTTGGCAGCAAAAAACTGTGAAGTTCCTTGAGGGAGCTAGTAGCGCGCTGTGGGAGGCTTGGCAACAAAAGCTACGCAATTCCTAGAGGGAGCTAGCAATGGGATATGGGATTGCTGGTGAAAAAAACTACGCAATTTCTAGGAGGTTGACCTGTTGAACACCTCTACACAGTTTCTGAGTTGAGCAGGATGCTGGGTTGCTGAGGGGCTTGCTCATGAAATCTACGCAGTTTTCCAAGTGAGCAGCTAATCGGCTGATTGGGTGGTTGGATGGGAACACTATGCAATTTTTGAGGGGAGACAGGGATGGACACTTGGTGTCTATTTGACCTGTCTTTGTAGTTTCCTCAGTCAGTGGAGCGGGCAAGGTCTACAACTTCTACGCAATTTTTGAGGGGAGTGAGTCCCGGGGTCACTGCCCGGTCAAACTCTCTGGTTGACTAGTAGGAGGGTTGGTTGATCAGCTTGCGGGCAAGAGGGTTTATTTTTGGGTGACAGTCAGTTGAGTCAATTGCAAGGTTGAGGTCCGTCCGTTAAAGGGTGATCTGGTCATTAGAACTTCAACAAAATGAGTAAGTTTGTGAGCGAGTGAATTTGTGCATATGCGACCTTGCAAACACACACTCAACATAACTTGATGACAAGGCACCTCAAATCATCAAGACAACATATGCTCAACATGACTAACCGACGGAGCGAGCGACAAGCACGACGCTTGTGATGGATCATTGAACGACCGCGACGACGCTTGTGCAATAGTGCATACAACTTCATGTGTGAGTGTAACAAATGTTTACATAGCCAACACAACATGTGCACATGAAGCGAAGGCCATGTGCATGACCAAAACATGGTTGCAAACGTGACATTGTGACCAACGTGCAACAAGCTATCCTTTGAATGGTCAAGAAAAGAGGGTGCAAAGACTCAACACGAGCCCATGGGGTGAGCCCAAGTGATTGCAAACATCAAGTAAAAACTCAAGAGAGGCTCCAAAATTGTATGCATGCCAAAATTTTGTAGGTTGTCGCAACCGCTACAACAGAATCCTAATGGTGAACACTCTAGTAAGAATGCTTATTTATAACTATATATTTTTTAAGATATCAATCTAAATATACTCATTATCTCCTTTCTCAAATGACAATGGGAGTATCAATCTAAAATAACCCACAAAGATATAGAAAATGGAGAAGGAAAATCATATCTATGTTATATATGTGTACTAAAGGGCCACTACAACCATCGTCAAAGTTTTTCAATATAGTAAAATAAACTTCCTTATTTTCACTATGCAACATATCTCCATAAATATAAACGTTTAAAACATGGTGTACAATATATATGGTAATAAGGATTCAAGGTGACAATCCTTCTCAAATAGGAAAATGAGAAGAATATCCTAAAGATGAGAAAATAGGGAATTTGGAAACGACATTGAAGATTTATTCTAGAAAGGTTCACAAGAGCACTCCATGATTTCGATAAAATAAGTTGATTCTTCCCTACTTGACATAAAATGGTTTATATGAAGGAATTAAAGAGAAGGAATGTTTGATTAGATGTTAGATAGTTATTGATTTATTAATCGTTTCACATGTTTTTTCTTCAGGTTTATATCAAAATCAATATAAATCACGTAGTGCTAAATCTATGAGGACTTTAACAATGAAAAATTTGTGTATTAATATGTAAGACTAAATTCTTGACATGAGAGGTAAACTCATGTTTAATATATTTGAATTCCACTTTTCGCAACTTTATGTAAACTAAAAGGAGATCTTATGTGCATGTGTAAAATGTTCATTACATCTTTTTATGGACCATAAGAGAAATAAATGGGCTTACATATATGCATGAGATGTTTTAATTTTTTTCCATGGATAATGGAAGAGTTTTGACTTTTCTTTTCAATGGTAATAATAAATAAAAGTTGAATTAATAGAAATTTTATGGCTAAAAATTAAATGATAAGGGTATTTGTTTGACTTTCTAATAGACTTGGTGATGCATTTTTCTTTCCTATTTAGATTATGTAAAATAAATATCTATTTTTATGTATTTATAAGTAAATTATTTAAAGTAGACATGTCTTTATCATTGTAAATATGATGTATTAGCTAGGAGAAATATGGAAACATGAATTTTAGTGACTCTCATGATAAGTATGTTGAAAAAATAAAATTTCTTGAGTTCTTCATTAAGAACTAATCAAATATATTATTTGTTAAAAGGTTAAATCTAATATAGTATGATTTTTGTATTATTTAAGTCATATTTATTATTAAAAAAAGATAAATTTAAGCCACAATTGCAAATAAAGAACCAATATAGCACCAGAATGTTATAGCTCTATTACTAGAAAAAAAGTTCACTTAGCCTCTTTATGGGAGAACATCCAATAGAGAAAATCCCCAACTACAAGTAACTTCACAAGCCTTATTTTACATTTCTTCCTCATCCTTAGAGAGAGAAATTTCTAATTTAAATTGGTAAGATTTGCTATAAATATTAAATTTAAATTGCTTGAAACTCTCATAACTTTGGTGATAAATTAAAATTCATTAAAATATAAATTTTAAGTTATATTAAATCTAAATTAATTATAAAAAATTCTGACTTAAGTTTTTGAAATTTAACAATAGATTGAATTTTATAAACCAATATAGAATTTTATGAACAATTATCGTTTCAACCATATTAAACTTTGTAATTTATACAAATATCTTTGCATTTTTTTGCATGTAATTTCATACATAAATTTTTTGTATAAGTTCACCAATATATAATCTATAATAAATATTATTTCAAAAAAATAAACATTATGATGATAACCATCTAACAAACATAAACATCATCTAAAATACACATTCAAATTCGCTAACATCATCTAATTATATACACCTCTAGCACATATAAATGTCATTAGCTAGCACACAAATCTAATAATCTAACATGGAACCATCGTCATGATCACACCAAACAAAACAAAAGCATTGTAATCTAACATCATCACCACACACATCCTCAAATATACATCTCATGTCAAATAATTGTTATCACATACACATCTATTGCAAGCACATTAAATGAACATATCTAACATGACCTAACAATATACACATCAACACCAACATATAAATTAAGTAAATCAAAATCAACAATATATATATATATATATATATATATATATATATACACACAAACAAGTCAAATATTTGATACAACAGTAGTAGTGGTAACCTGGTCTATAGTAGAAGACAATGGATGGTCAATTGCCTCAACAATCGAACTATGATGTGGAGGAGAAGGTGGACGGTCTTCTCTCTGAGGAGAAACAAGAGGAAGTGGGTGATCATGAGGTGAATGATGAGGAGGTGGAGTACTACTAGAAGCACCACCTGCACCCTAATCATGATCCGATGGAATCCCTCAAGAGCTTGATGAGCCCATGATCTACCCTGATGTCTCGAGTTGTCACAGGGCAGAATCCCTCCTCAACCAAAGGTCTAGATAGTTGGTCACAGTACTCCATCCTAAATTTGACAGTAGCCCTACGTGGTCGCATGCTCGCACCCATCTGCATCTAAGGATCTTCCTCACTTGCCATGACCTCAACCATCTCTGCATCTACATCCAATGGGGGAGGAGGCATGTCCCCAAAGAATGTGCCAATATCTACAAAATATATAGTACATAACAATAATTAGACAATTTCATTAAACAATTTAATAAATCAAGTTAAAGAACGTGTTAGAATAAATTGTATTCTAATTAATTAATACAATAAAATGAAACTAGATTAATATAAAGAAAACACTAATATTACCTTTATCATCTACATGCTAATCCGGTGTGAAGAGTATGTTAGGAAATTGTCGCCAATCCATCCTTGCATAGGGACACGACATCAAGACAAACATGTGGTCAAGCTCTCTGGCTAGTATCCCCAATGCCTCGACGGGAATTGTGGCCGGATACTTTGGCTAGTCCCTCTTGGGCATCATCTTGCCCCATATGTGGATCCACACCTTAGTCATTGGCCTAGGAGGGAAATGTTTAAAAGTAGACCTCATCTTCGGAAACCTCTCAAAAAATAAACAAAAAATCTTTTAAGAAAAAGGGAAGTTCGACCTCGCATGTATCATAACATGACATCTATCTAAAGCCATATAAAACTACTGCAAAAAAATGGCATACCATCTGATACATTGTGGCCTCTACACCAAATAATTGACATAAAATAAAAGAGGGCAACTAATGCATTTCCCATCACTAGTATAGGGTGCAATGGTACTTACTAATAGTGAGAGGCACCTAACCTCCTCTACAAAAAAAGAAGCGATCTGTAGTTGTCCACTAGACACTTGAAAATCTGTTGGATACACTACATTATCACCAACATATCTCTGAGAGTAGGCAAGCTGAATCTTTGCTGCAACACCATGTGGGACATTAGGGAACTAGAGAAAATATTCCCCTCTCCTGGATAAGCCAGTGATAAAATAAATGTTCTCTTTAGTGGGTTGATACAATTGATCAAGACCAACATGGAAAGCATGTTGGTGGAAATACCACCGATGGATAAGCTATTCCCACAACCCAGAGTGCCCCTGGTAGGGATGTAGCCTCCTCATATTAAGGAGGCCTACATTCCTTAAGAGGCATTGGATCGATGTGGTAATAGGGCGAGGGTATAAATATCTCTCCCTCTCTTGTGGCTCCATGGTTGGACCATATTGTATTGGTCCACCCTTCTCTCCTATTATTGTTGCTCCTCCCTTTGTTGATGTCTCTACATGATTGACATATAAAATACATAACCCTCATACTTCAAACATATTTTTTTTATCAAATGAAAAATGTGTTTATAAATATGGAGATATAACTTTCAATTCAAAATAAAAATAAAAATAAATCATCCTTGGTGCGCAGAAAAAAAGAATGCACCAAATTCAGTATGCCACAAAAACAAGGAAGAATCGCCCACAGTGCGTAAATCGACTTGATGCACTGGTTTCGGTACGCATACATACAAACACATTGGTTATGTTTATTTTTCAACATGGTGCGTCAACATAACATGTCACACCAGTGCACATCGATAAATTTTTTGCATCGAAACAAAACATTCAAGTTAATGAACGCACCAAGCTACAATTTTTTTAATATTATGCAAGTAGTGCGTTTGGTAAAAATAAACACAATGGGAAGTAACTTTTACCAGATGCACCGCCTTAAAAATTATAACTTTTCCTCGTGTGTTTTAGTTTACCAAACTCACTGACAAAACTACGGTGCGTTAACTGAATGCAACGATTTGCAGTGCACCTTGTAAATTTACAGCCTGCATCACAACTGATGCAAGACTAACCTGTCGAACACACCGCTTTTTATTTTTATTTTTTTAAATAATGGATTTTTTTACCTGATTTTCAATTCTACTCTGCTAAAAAATTAAATTAGAGAGAAGCATAGACATTACCTAGACATTTTTTCATTGGTGAGGCATGGTTGCCACGTAAATGAAGAAAACGAATTTTACCACCATTTGAGAAAATTTGAAAGCCACGATGTGAACAACAGATGAAAGAATGGAAAACAAGGGAAGCACGGGCGATAATGAACTTCACAGAGGCAAGAGTAGCACCGATGCTTGAGAGATAGACAACAGTGAAAATGGTAAAAATGAACTTTATCAAGTTATGAGAATATTTTTCGGCGTAAATCATATTATGATATATTTGTCGATGTGTTTCGAACCAACGAGTGTAGTTCATCGTTAGGACAAGTTGAAGAATCAGATCACAGCTGCATGTTAAATAGGGATCATAATGTGATTTATGCCGAAAAATATTCTCATAACTTGATATGGATCACAGAAGCCTCAATTCAACAAATGAATTTTATCACTCGTACATTTTTTTTATTTAACTCTGTTCCGATGTGCTTGAGTAATCGCACTGGTGCGTACGATTTCCTAAGCACACCACTATTTTTTAAATTAAAAACCCTATAGCGGTGCACCTTGTTCTTTATGCATTGGGGAAATTCCATACAAGCATAACACCAGTTTTTTGTGGGAGTATAACACCAAAATGATGAAAATGAATTTTACGATCGACATTTTTTAAATTTAACCTTTGTCTAGTGTTATTGATTAGTATATTTGGTGGTGCTTCGATTTCACCTAGAGCATTGCTATTTTTTAAATTTAAAACCCTATAGTGGCACACCTTGTTCTTTACGCACTGGGGCATTTCAATACAGGAATAACACGAGTGCTTCATGGGTGTATAACACCGAAATGGTGAAAATGAATTTTACATCCAACATTTTTTAAATTTAACCTTTTTCTAGTGCTATCAAGTAGTATACGCATAAGTGCACCTGATATAGGTAGCACACTATTGTTTTTATATTTTATAAAAAAAAACCCTACAAAAATGCACCACTTTCTATTAAGCATCGAGGCATTCAATTTAACAAACGACACTAGTGTGTATAGTATTATAAGCGCACCACTATTTTTAAGTTAAAAGCCCCACAACAGTGTGTCATATTTTTTATGCACCAAGGTGTTCGTATACGATTTTTACACTGGGGCTTTGTTAGAATATAGTACCAGATTGGGCAAAATAAATTTTACGATTGATATTTTTTTAAATTTAACCCTTTTCTGGTGCTATCAAGTATTATACACACCCGTGTGCATTGTGTACTTAGCGCATTATTATGTTTTTATTTTTATAAAAGATTAACTCTGTCATGGTGCACCATATACTATTAAATACGGGTGCGTATAATTGCATAATGCACATGTGCATTAGTGTATTATAGACACACCATTAAAAAAATCCGCTAAAACATATGCCCACCCAACTTCGCTAGTGACCTCCACTAAAAACGGATTTTTGGGCTATTTTTATAGGGTCTTCCGCAAAAACCTCTACTAAAGGGTCTTTTCCTTCTAGTGATAGCATGTTGCTACAATAAAGAAAAAACCATTGAGAATGATGTTATTCCAATGCAAAGGGGATTGTAACATCCCCAATCTTAACCGCCATAATAAATTTTAATGGATTATGCTAATATTTTTTTTTTATTATCAACATGAATATTTAATTATAATGTTGAGATGATCTAGAAATATTAATACTGTAAACATTACTATCCATCAACTAATAAGAAAATTCCAGCAACTAAATTATATAAGAGCACTTATAGGGACCATGATACCATGAGTGAGAAATAGTGATGGGAATAAAAAGGGGCTAACCTAAGGAATCATAGCGACCATTGCCAAATATTTTGTTACCTTAATAAAATTGTGAGAGTTATCCTTCATTTCCCCTGAGTAACTTGAAAAACCAATTATTTAGGTGGAAGGGTTGCCTTTCAAAATTATGGGATAATGGGTTGAGTACTTTAGAAAATATTGAGTGGGTAAAATCACCCCTCTAGTAGCTTCAGCCTTTGCATGGGGAAAATCACCTTGGTAATTGTGCCCATGAAATGGAAGGTCAAGTGTATGGATGAAAGAGATCACCCTTTCAATAGAAAGAGAGATAATGGTGCATGAGTGGGAAAAATAGAATGAGTGTGTGCATAAAAGGCAAAAACCATCCTTTTTGTGAGCTAACCATTTCTCGTGAAACCAAGTTATTAAGCCCCAAATCAACGCCCTAAATTTGCATAAGGAAGTCATTGAAGTTGTTGCATGAGGGGTTTATAATTTTGTTGCAAATCTCAACACCCAGAAGAAGCATGAGGGAGGGGAGTAGCTCAGGAACTATCATAGTGAAGGGACTCACTCTAGTGCTATGGAAACTATCAACATAACACCTAGAGGTTGTAGAGACCCTAGACTTAGTGAGAAAGGAACCCTTGTTGGACTCATACCTATGAGATGGTTTTCCATTTGACCATAAGTGTTTGAGTGCTACTGAATTCATCCTAGTCACTCTTAGGGTCTGGATAGTGGGTGGCTAGTTGTGGAAAGAACGAGTGCAATTGAGCCTACAGTTAGGTGGAAAAGTTCTCATCCTTAACTAATTTGTTCGAAGTTTCCCATGTTTAGATTAGTTTTATTGACTTTTTCAACCTTTTTAAAATTCCATTTAATTTAAGAAATTATATATGAAACTGGATGTATTAAGATGTGATTTTGTTGAAATGTATGATAAATAAAATGCATGTAAGTCATATGCAATTATGTTTCTACAAAAGCAATGGAAATTTGTTTTCGTTCTTAGGATCTTAGTGATGTTTTCTGTGCATGTTGTCCATGACTTTAATTTTCATGTAGATCCCTTTGTAAGCCCCTATTTATGGATCTTATGCTTGAAATTTGATATGATTTACCCTTAGGTGTAGCAACCCTTAGGAATTTTCAAGCTATAGGTGTCAAGTAACTTCACTCTAAAGAACAACCGTGTTATTAGACTTGAACTTACTTAAAAAGGGAACTTGTGCATGTGAATTTGTTATCTACATTTATTGGTTTATTGTATTCTTGAATTCCATGCCTATAGTCCCATAGTATGTTCATCTTAGATGGCAGTGATACCTTGCCTTTCTTTCTATTAAAAAACTATGAAATTAGATATGTAATGGATCTAGAATGGATCAATTAGATGGCTAAGATCATGATTTGAACCCATGAATAAAATACTTTGTGATTGTAATCTTAGAAGGGGTAGACCTAGGGGTGGTATTACATATGAGTTGTAGCATGAAGGTTACAACTCTATATAGGAATTGGTTGAAGTAGTAAAATATGTGTATTTAAAGGAGAAGTTTCTAGGGTCTTTAGATCTTGGTTAATTATCCCAATCTCCACAAAATATCTAAATGGACAAATAATTATATTCCTTTATGAGTATATACATCTAGTCCTATAGATTTGGGATTCTATGTCTGAAATATTGAGGAAATACAACCACTTATTTTGAGTACGAGGCTCATAGGTTGGCCTAAAGTATTATTTCTAGGATCGATTGCAGTTAATTGGATTGATAAGGTGTGATTGTGTATTAATTATAAATATGTTTCTAAGGATAACAAAGACTTACTATTTATGCTATATTATGAGAATGTCATTTTCCCTACAATTCCTATGAATAAAATGAATTCTTGTAGACTGAGATTTTATCGTGGGAAGCATTGTATGGGTTAAATGGCATCGGGAATCCTTCTCACCATGATAGATGTTATGAAAGTTGTATGCTTACCTAATATTATTTTATGTTCAAAATTGATATGGAGTATTTATGAGGTTGTTGCCAAGCCCTTCATAATTTAAATGGGTATGTTGGATGGTACATATTACTTAGTTGAGAATACATGTAAACATAACTAGATGGTCATGTCTTTTTCCATGATACATGATTAATTATTGCTGGGTATAAGAGGACTTATAAATCCTTTGAAGCTATAGGGTCAAATTGTAATATTAATTAGAGTGACTTGTTAATAAAATATAATACTTAAGATGGAGTTCTTGGATCTTGGAATCCCTAGCATCCTAGAATAGTTTTAGAAGGGTGCACTTATATTTATTGATGCTCAAAATCCTTGGATGGATAGCCAACCTTCTTGAGAAAAGAATGGTACGAGCTTAGCCTCTTACTAGTAGTCCATTACACTCGATCAAGTTTAAGTTTAAGGATTTATATTTCTCTTGATTCTTTGCAAGAAGTCAAGGGGAGTGTTAAAGAAGCGCATTTACACTATGGAGAACACTTAGAAAAAAATATAAGAGTTTGTAAGAGTTTTGGAGGCATTAGAGGCAATTTTGTGCATATTGCATGACATTTGTTTACATGTGATACTTCCTATAGTACATAAAAATAAACTTCATGTGACATAGTGTAAGTTGCAACAAAGTTAGAGGGAATGTGAGAAGGTTTGGTTGGAGGTCGCAATGGAGAAAAGTGTGAGTTGTGTGATGTATCACACCACAAAATTTTGTGGTCCAATACATCTCACCCACAAAATATTGTGCACACATGACGTGAGGCCATGGCCAAAGGAAAATTAAGATCATGGTGGAAAAGGTTAGACAAATGAATGATTTATTGCATGAAGCAACTTTTTGGCAATGCAACGTATCTCATCCACAAAAAAATAGGATGTGATATATCATGTTGGAGAAAGAGTCTAGGGACATCATAAAAAGAAAATGGACATGGAGGAATGGACATATTGTATGGAGAAGTAGTTTGAGGATGTGACGCATCACATCCATAAAATGCTTCGATGCGATATGTTGCATCATCAAAATTTTCGAGGATGTTATAAGGGGAACGGGAAGAACATAGTAGAAAAAGGAGAGGAAGGATGAAGATGGGAAGAGATGGAGAAAGGTAAGGAAGAGAAAAAGGGATGGATATATAAAGGGGAATGAAATGGACAAGGAGAAGAGAAGAGTTAAAAGTTGGAAAAAAGAAAAGAGAAAACATGCAATGTGACATATCACACATTGAAAATCTTTCCGTGATATGTTGCATGATTCAAAGTTTTATAAGTGCAATAGGGAGAGAAGAATTTGTTGTTGAATAGGAAAAGATGTTTCCACCTTTGATATGATAAAATCATTGGGCATTGCTGGCTCGAAACGTGTCCTGACGATGAGCCACACTTGCTGGCTCGAAACGCGTCGACAAAGGTCTTTTTATATGTGATTTACGCCGAAGCTCTTCTTATAATCATTGGGTATTATTATAAAAAATTTGTAAGGGCACTAGACAACACATTGAAAAGTTTTCCCCTATGCAATAAGCCAAAAGGAAGATATTTTTTCCTAGGTAAATATGAAGTTAATGGGTGACCATACAAGGTATGATGTGGAACTTTAAAAATGACAAACAATTTCTCCTCTACATATGATGAAATGGCTGAGATAAAACTCTGGATTTTAAAAAAAAAAAGGATAATTTCATATTCAAAACTCAAAATTGAGCAAAAATACAATTATTGAAAAGTCCAAGTTCAAAATTGATTAAAAATATAATAGTTAGAAAGTTAACCAAAAAATTAACCCACTGGGTTAATAACAGTGATTAAAGATTAAATATATTAAAAATATAACACGGGCCATACACATATAACACTTCTCTTTAATTTTGAGAAATATCCAAAAACAAATATGGGGCTTAAGACTTGCCTTAATGGTGCTCTAATATCCGTAGCAACACTAATAACAATTAATTATTCATAACACAATCTATATAAAAATCTTCAACCATCATTATCCACAATGCAATTTATATATAAATAGATATAATATCAGTACAAAACGATCCGATGAGATCGGATCTGAACGAGTCTGATAGGAAATGATAGCAAAAGTAAAAAAGATAGAACACGAAGCGACTTGGGTATCGGTTGACTTACACTTATCTTAATGCAATATCAACAACAATAACAAAGCCATAACAATTCCAACTAACAAAGGAAAGGAAAGGGCAGAACATTATTTTAAATGTATAATGATGAGAGGTAACAGGCAGAGCTAGAAGAGGTGGTGATTTTTTTTGCCCTCTGCTTCCTTTTCTTCTTTTTTGGATTCTTTCACATCGTGATGCTCGTGTAAGACGTAACCCCCTTCTGCCGTTGCACCAGCTGCAGCAGCCTCCTCCTCGATCTTGTGCCTGTGGGCGTGCTCTGGATCCTTCTTCTCTTCGTGCTTCTCGTGCTGCAAATTATAATAGCAACAATTTATCAGATCTCACTACACACTATCAGAACATAACATAACATGATATATTATTCTAAATAATAAAAAGAGAGAGATGTTAAGTAGATAGTACCAGTGCAAAGCCTCCGGTGGCCGCAGCTCCTAATCCACCCGTTTCCTCCAGATGCTTGTGATGCTTCTCCTCCTTTTTTGCCTTCTCATCAGACTTAACATTCCCCTCATCACGAACATCTGCGCTCTCACCATCTTTCTTTTGGTGGTGGAACAGATGGTGGTGCTGTTTCTCCTCAGACATTCTGTGCGCCCAAACAGAAATTTGATCAAAGTGATACTCACAATTCTCAGAAATATGAATACTAATGGCTAGGTATACGGATGAGATAGTTGGTGCCTTGTTTATATAGATCAAATTGGAAGTTGAAGAAAGGTTATACATACTATAATAATATGTGGTTTATTTTATAAACATTTTTCACTACACAATATCGCCTTTGGATGTTAACAGCGCCTGGAAACCGCGTTCATCGGCAAGTTGATGATATTGGGCGGTGCCTCCGGTGCAATGATCAACTCCAGACTTTTTCATTTTTGCGCAACTTTGATGTTCTATTTCTCCTAAGGTCGGTTTAATCGAACACTGCGCGCGCCATTGATGGTGATTGGGCGAGGAGCTGTCCCGGTTGAAAGTGAATGCACAGAGACTCAAATGTGGAGAACGTGGCATCATATGTGAAGATAATGCATCCATCCTCAAAAAGGTGATGCACCCCACATTCCAAACGTGCATGTCACGCTACAAATCTCGATCTCATCTAGGTTGGCATGCTTAGAGATATAAGGTTATGTAGGGAGGGTGATTAGATTAAAATACTCGAGGAAACCCGTGACTTGCTATCAAGTTCTTCAAAAACATGTATGTGCATAAGATAGGCGTGTATATCACTCATGGGACCATGCCCCCTTACCGACATAATTTGAAAAGTCTTACTCTCTTATTTATGGAGGATGTTTAGGTGTTAACAGATAAGCTTGGACTATTTGTTTTTTTATCATTATTATTTTTATGATGTTGTGTGTTTGTCTCTTTCTTTTTAATAAACAAGGTTTATGCTAGAAATAAAAAAGGTTTTGGCCAGAAATAAAAAGAATCAGATTATTATATATTATATATATATATGTTTTTGATTTTTTTATTTAATATATAAATTAAGTATTTCCTATTTATTTTTGAATTATAATTAAGTGATAATTTTAAGTAAAATTATGATTATTTATTATTTAAATTTTATATACAAGTGTACATGACATTCTAATTATATAAATTATTTAAGAAAATATGACAAAAAATCTAATCTTTAGAAAGAAAAGTTAGACTATAACTTTATAAGTTAGGTAGTAAAAATAGTAATAAAATTAATAAACTTATATTTCATGAAGTGTTACACCTATAACTTTATAAGTTAGGTAGTAAAAAAGAGTAATAGAATTAGTAAACTTATATCTCATGAACTGTTAGACCTAAAAATACGAGTCCAATTTGCAATTTTAAAGGCAATATTTTCAACAACATTTGGGACGACATATGAAATTTGAAATCTTGAATGTTAATGATTAAATTTGTATTTGATTTATGATGCATATCCATGTGATTAACTTTTCTTTTATATTGTTGAAGGATGTTTAGATCTTTTTAGGTGAGCTTAATGGTTGAGTTTAAATTGCCCATGTCAAATCATATCATTTTTAAGGCGTTTTACTTTATATTTTTATGGATATTTCTCCGTGAATGTAATATTTCCCATTTCTCAAGGCATATTTTCATATTTGGATAAATAGCTCATTTATGGGTATTAGAATGCTTTTATAGGGTATGTTTTTAGTTTTATAGGAGGATGTCTTATTTTAGAGGTGGATAATTGGGTTATTACCAGTATGGATCTATCTTAAATACAGATCTTCAGTTCCCTCCTTGGTCTTCAGTTCCAAAATCCTCAGAGGAAATCAATTGCATATTCCTTATATATTGCCTTGACCACAAGGGTTTGAAAAACAAGATTGGGAAACCGAAGGACAAAAAGATTTTCAATGAGTTCCATTCCTCAATCAACTCTTCACAACATTCAGAGCACTCGACCTTCACAGTCTGCCTCTTCAAATGGAAAATCAGCCTCAATCGACCTCTCCAGCCACAAATCGACCTCTTACTCTGCATCACAAACTCTAGTTTCTATCTAGTACACAAATATTAATAATACACCTCAGATATCAATGCAGTGCTGCAAACAATACATGTGAGGGCTACATGGCACACGCTCCAGCTGTGCAAGACTTGTAAGGTCGGGTGTTCTATGACTCACAGATTTAATTCTCTTTCCAAGCCACAAGCCAATTCGACTCTATACTTGTCTACGTCTACAATTTTTTCAAGGGAAAAAAATAGGAACATATTTCCTCAACTCATGGTGATGAGACAACCTTTCATCTCGTCAGTTTCATTAGAGATGCAGAAGACGATCTTGATGAAGCAGAGATCCTATTGAAGGCTTATCATATCCTTTCATGAGTTATCCATGCTAGGATCTACGTGTCAACTAGTCCCCACAACTACAATGATGAGAACCCGACTCTTTCAATGCTAGTTGGAAAGTCTCAAATAGCACAATGCCTCCTACACTTTGTACGTTGCACGATGGATGATAGTTCCAATGAACAAAAGCGCCATATCTTCAATCACTCGAATCAATTTACATTCGGCTCACTACCTCTTTACATTTCTAATTGTCATTGCAATCACAACACCTCACCAACAAACCTTCCCACTTGATCTTTGGTCCTTTATGGAAAAGGGATTGGTTCTCACATGAAAATATCTGATCACAAAAAAATACTAAAACAATACAAATATATTCTCTTATTTCCCTTGGCCCAGGAGGGGCCAAGGCCTAGGCCCATATGGGCTCCAATACCAACATAAAATTGAACATTGCACACTCACTGAATTATATTGATCAAATAATATTACATATATACATGAGGTGTTGTGTCAAGATAGGAAAATTTTCTTGGACAAACAATCAATTGGTTGAGAGAATATCTCAACCACACACCAATCTAGGAAACATCTATATCTTAACAACTCCTAAGGAATAGGAACAAACTCCTTTACATAGAAAGAGTTACAACTGAGACAAGTAGCAATTAAATTTCCAAGTTAAATAACATGGGTTACAAAAACCATGGGTGAATACCATAAATTGTTATGGTAAACAACTAACGAATGATTGTACATGGTAAAATATAATTGTATAATTAGATTTTTATTTTATTTTCTTCCACCTTTCAAATACCATGGTGCGTATAATGATTTACCAAAACCATGGGATTTTAAATCACCAACAATAGAAAACAAATATTAAATGTGGTAATTCACCGACATCCTCCTAGACCATCGTGGGTTGCTATAGAACACAAAATCTCTTTATTCTTCCCTTTCTCTATCCACTCTCAGCTATTTTTCTCTACTATGGAACAATAATGAACTATAATAGAATCAAACCCATTTTCCTCCTAGTCCGAGTACAACATAGCCCAATAGGCAACTAGGGGTTAAATTTGACCCATTCAACCATAAACATGAGTTTCAACTTGACTTTCTAGAGTCTTCTTCATCATGGTCATGTGGCTAGCCCTTTTTGCATGAGTAATGGTGCTAACATGGCATCATCTCAAATCATGGTTGACAAAATAAGAAGGCCAAAGTTTGTGTGGCATACATTTTGCATACAGAATTTGTTTGAGGTTATTATTGCACGGTTTGAAAGGTATTTGAGTGTAGAACAATGCTAGGGGATCTGACACAAGTGAGAGTTTTTGGACCCCAAAAAACTCATTAAATGCCTTAGATTTCCTTTAGAATTTTTTAAACCCTAATTCACTATACTTGAATTTTTGAGTAAAAATGGCCTTGTGAGCTGATTCCTCCAAATTTTCCACTTTGAAAACATGGATATGAATGGAAAATAATATAATGATCCAATCCATATCATATGGTCAAGACTTTTTAGGAGAAAATAACACCTCAATAAGGAGCACTCTTTTAAAAGACAATTAAATATATTTTACACATAGCTAGAAAGCCCTATAAGAGGAGTGCTTCACATTTAAAGGGATTTAATTATACTTTATTGCATGAGGAAGGATCTGAATTAATAAGGGTGTCTTATCATCAAATCATTTATTAAGGACCATAACCCATCATCCACATGTACCCACTTTGATGCTCATTTTATGCTTGTAATGTCACTTGAATAACAAATATGGACTTCCCTATTGTTAAATAAATGCACAGAATGTAGTTTCAAGTTCACATCAATATGGTGGAAGTATAATTTGACAATATCTTTTCCAAATATACATCACTTTTTTTATGTAGATTTTTCTTCTAATCCGATTCTAATTGACTTCTTCAAATCTACATTACAAAAAAAGTTAAATATAAAATTTCCAATTGTCATGACTTAAGGGATGCTAAACCAACATGTATGTTATTGTAGAAATTTTGATTCAATGTTAAATGTTGGATAAGGTACATGACATGGAATTAGTGTTTTTGGTTTCTCCCATTCATTGTTGAAGACATCACTTAAGTGACACGAGGTTTTCCAAAAAAATAATCTATTGTGGTGTGGTAGATTTTTACTTCTATCATATGCCTTGTCTCATGCGTGTGTATTCTAATAAGTATAATGTTTAATATTATGCTTAATGCTAGCTTAAAGATGCATTCTACATTGAGTGATTACAAGTTGTGCACTCGTCTATTCAAGCTTCCCAGGAACAATGTCAGTTTAGTGGTAAGTGCTTATTTATTTTTCCTTTACATTTATTTCAATAATAGTAGTTATAACTACAGATGTAGTTGATTGATAATTTTTTTCAACACTCATAAGGTTTACTAGAGTTGAAATCCATGCACTTCTCCACCACTTGTAAATACATCAATATTACATTTAATAAATTAGTGCAACTATTCTCGCTATTTCATTCACCAATAATTAAACTTTTATGCCATTATTATTAACAATGTTGCTAAACTTGTGGCCATTTTCCCTCTCTCTAAGTATCAAATAAAATGTTATTAAAGTGAATAAGCACTACAATTATGCAGTATATATTGTTAGCATATTTCATTGATCATGATTTGGTTTGAGAAAGAACAATCAAATCCAAATTGAAAGAATGCCCTATATTATCTTATGTTTTTTAGCTTATTTTGTTTTTTTCACATAATGAGAAGCATGTAGTAAAGATGGATTCAGTCTCTTAATATAAGGAGGTAAAGGTCCATCCAATAAGACTTGGACATAACAAGGTAGATATGACCTACTCATTAAAAACATTTTTCTATCATTTGTATTGATAAGGCAAGCTAGTATTATGGAACTGCAGAATAATAAAATGGACGTAAATCCCTATTCTACCATGAATGATAATTTGTTATTGCATTTTGAAACAATGGTTAGTTAAAGAAGTTGAAATTCAAAATGAAGTAACTAGAAAGGATTGCACACATTGCAAACTTGAACTTAAAACTAAATTAAAGAAACATATAAAAGGATTCATCATTACACAAAAGTGCATGCCACCAATTCAAGCCTTAAAATAGATAAGAAGTTTATGAATGTTACACAAAACCTTCAATTGTTTGTAAAATAAATAAAATCCTATACATCTTTTCTTCAATCACAAAAGCTATCTATGAGATTGAGAAAGTTAAATGAATCTCAATTGTATTTTGAGTCATGCCCAATGACGCGATCATCTTAATCCAAACTTCATCTAGTTTAAAACTATTGTCTACTCAAGATATCAAGACCTTCAAAGTATGGCATTTGTTCTATTTTTTAAACACATTGATATGAGTAAAAAAAGAAAATCCAAATAGTGACAAGTTAAGTATTTCAAAGAAGATAGTTAATTAATCATGTTAAGTATCATGTTACTTACAAAGCATTCAAAGTTATGGAAAAACATAATATATTCAAGAAAAAAGTAATCAATTTGATACCAAGCCAACAAATCTCATAGGAAACAAAAAAAATCATATTTTATAAGAGTTCCTCTTAGTGGGGTTGGGTAGATACAAATGATAAATTGTAGCTAATGCTCCTAAATTTTCCAAAATTCTTACTTTAAAGGCACCGTAATATTGTACATGTCTAATAAACTTTAACTAGAATGAAAAACACTATTAAGAGAGGATTTTTACTTTAAAACGTGGGAATCCACTAGAGACTTCTAAAAGAGAGGACTTTCTAGTTATGACTTCTAGACTTTTAGAAGGAGAATTGGGCATTTCTAACAGTCTAGGCATTGGAGAGGCGATGAGAAGAAGCACATATCGATTATCACACTCCAAGCATGGGGATGATGAGGTTACAATAGAAGAATAAGCCCTTATAGACATATCTATATAGAATAAAGCATAAGAAGGTCTTATAATTAAGCCTTCTATTTGAATACACAAATATATGGGGATTATAAATAAAATATGTTGTACTGGAAATAAAAAATGTAAAGTATGATGACGATCATTATTTTCTAAACACTAAAGTTGAAGATTAATTAGAATTCCAACAAGAAAAGGGTCATAAGAGCCTTCCCATACATTTCATCATGGATAGAACACCCCCTTCTTGGTCACAATAAGGTGTTACTTGAGCTAGACCTACAAAATCCAAGGAAAACAAGATTAAGAAACAAATATAAACAATTTTTTTTTAAATAATTCCTTCAATCTTTCACTAAAATCAATATTTATATCTATTTTTACTTTTATATATATACTAAATGTGTGACATGTTAGTGACATGATAGTATAAGTCAATATATAAGATTGCCAAAATACCCATTGGAGGATTCTTTTATAGTTCTATCCAAACTGCAAATATTCATTTCCACGGGATCTGATATGCATATGAGAAAAAAGAAGAAATATAAGAACTCAACAAAAACCTAACTCTAAAATATTTAAGGGTTCAACTCATAAATTAGTTAAAGACGTGAAAATTTTATTACTACCTTATGCTTCCCTTGGCTTTGAGAATGCACTATTTTCTACTAATGAGGCTAACGACAAGAAGGTGGAACCTCATATGGCCCTTCAATAGCTTCCATCCCACATTTTGAATTCCCTTATTTAATTTAATTAGTAAACACATCACACACAACATAGTGGAAAAAAATAAAAAAAAATAAAAAAAATCATATTAATAATGTTACACGATACCTAAAAGAACATAAAAAGTACAAATTATATGTCAAAGTGCATCATATATACACCACCATTCTTTTTCTACACTATTTGTTTCTATGTTTTGTTAGAAGCTCCACAATTCTAATGTTGGGATCTTCCTCTTTACTCAATTCAAGTGGTTGTTTACAATGCAAACATTATGCCTTCATGCATATGGATAATTAGGACACACATCCACAATTAAAGAAAAACATTTATAAGTCAACCTCCTCACATTATATGAACATAGAAAATATAATTCATAATTCACTTCATTCATAGTACCCAGTGTAATAGACATGGTGGTAGGGTTAACGTTTGGCTGATCACCACTAATGACTAACAAAAAATGGGTGGTTCATATTCATGTTCCTATAATATCATTTATAGTTGTTTTATAATACATAATCCATAAACCCTTTTACCATCTAATTACCATATTGTTTGAGTGTTCGTAAACCTCTTCATATTTTAAATTTATATTGTGTTTATACAAAATAATAATTAGATTTATTTTTAAATAAGACCGAAATTAGATTAAAAATATTAAATGTTAAATGTTAAATATTACATGTTAAATGTTTACGTTTACGTTTTCATGTGATATCTATCCCATACTAGGTTGTAGAGCGTCTCTTGATGCAATGAATTAAAGAATGCTCAAAACATTCATATTTCATACAACTTTTACAACACATTCATGCAACGAACAACTAAAATGTGTACTTAATTATAAGCATCAAAGAAGTAACTTTATTCCTTTCCTAATCATCATCATTAAAACACAAATTCATCTACCCCACAAGTATACTATAGCAGCCAATCATATTCTTCATTATATAGCACATGATTAAAGATTGAGTTTGCTAAATCCTTTATAGTAGAGGATGACTAAGCCATTTCTAATTTGGGTCGAGTTGTTGGACTAAATGATGCCATGGGGAACCTATAGTTCACTTAGCCACAAACATTTCTTTTGTGGGTATGATCTTCCTATTGTTGTTGATAGGAAAGTAGGTATCAAGAAGGCTGGTAAGAATTCTATTGGTGGACTTGACAAATTTGGAAACGATGAATGTAGTAGTCCATGGGGAATTCAAGATCTTGTCTACAATCGTACTAGATTTTTGTTCCCATTGGCCATGGTTGATGATAATGGAAAGAAGTTGTGCTAAATCAACATGAACATAATACGGATAATAATTTCCATTGTATAAACTTTGTGGATATTCATTCATGATGGCTTGCCAATTTTTAGTCCTTTGTTCTAATGAGCAATTATGAAAATAAGGAATTTTGAAAATTTCATTTGACACACAAAAGCATGTTTTTGATTTGAAAGATATAGAATAATAATATTTTAATTAAGGAAAATATAAAAATATTGAAAATGATTATATTCAAACACAATGATCAAATAATTTTTATAAGTTGTAAAGCACAATTAGATGTTTTATTGAATTCTATTCAAACTGTAATAAAATAATAACTCCTTCCCCATATTTATTGGTTTTATTGCACATACCACAACTTTATTTCTATCACACCCCTCAAACATGTAGTTGGGTAACTTGTTTATGCTTCTAGGTTGTTAACTATTCATAAATCCCACAACATTTTGAAATATTTGGCCCTTACATCAACATATATAGTTTCTCTTTTGTTTTGGTTGTTTTCTTTAATCTTGCTATAATTCACAAAAAATGCATATCTCCACATACTCAGTAGATATTAGGTCAACCATATCCAACATTTATAATCATATGCTGGGCCAACATAGTCTATTAGTTTTACAATTTTTTTTGTATGAAATGTTTACACCATCCATGGAAAAGAGCTCCAAACCATGTAAACTAGATGGAGCAATTCAACATGTTCTCCTATTAATACACAAATTAGTGTGAAACTAATGAAGTGGGTTTGGTTCCTAGTTCATCACATATTGTTTGTATATCAATGGAATTCCTTGTCTATGCTAGTCTCATTGCCACAAGAACATGTTCCTACTTCAGAAAGAAACAAATCCATGAATTTTTAAATTTTATTTTGACACTACAACCTTTGGTGGTTCTTAATGTCTTACTTGACATTTCCATTTTTATTTTTTCTTTATAATTACCATTGCTATATAAATCAATATATGATATATATCTATTTTGTCCCCACCCATTCATAATTTAGATTTAATAAAGAGGGCAATAGCCAAGTTGCAATAATATTGTGCCAATCATACTAATGCATTACATCTATATCTAAAGTTTAATCTAGAAAGCACCCATAGAAGCCATGATCAAAGGACTCATAAAAAATAAAGGAGTTTCCACATCTAATAATTGTAAAAAGGGCATCGATGTATTCAATTGTCATACATCATATAAAATTTTGATTTGAGAAAATTTACGAGGGTTCTATTGAGTCATAGAAATGTCATGTTTTGTTATATCTTTTCTTTAGTCTTTGCATAATTTTTCTTATCTACCAAGCAAAAGTTAGGGAATATTTCTTGAAGTAGGTTGAGCATTCACATGCAGTATATTGGATTATACTCTTTACATCTTACTAGACATTGTGGGTTTGTAAGTAGAATAATTTCATATCTTTTGACTATTTTTGTGAGTGATTGCATATTTCCATTACAAGGTTTTTCTCCAAGAGATATGTGACAAGTATATGCCGTGGAAGCTATAGAATGAGTAATTGTTGTAGAAGCTACATAATGATGGTCACCATGAAGAAAGAATCCAATACACCTATTTAATTAGATTGTTGGGAACTCAAGCTGTGTTTTCTAGTTTGACTTCTCAAAAATGGAAAGGCATAACTATACATTTTGTTTAGATGGAAAAGAAAAATACTATTAAATAAAATTAGATGGTAAATTGTATGAATCTAATCACTAATTCAAAGCTAGATTATGTCTTAATTTTGGAACATAAGTTCAATGTATAAAATGGAGATTTGATTCTCATCTTAATATTTTGAACATATATGTTGTATCAAAGTTTTATTTAATATATAGAGTAGTTGGTTTCCTTCATGAATTAGTATCCATATTGTTGAAGTTTGATTAATTAGTTATTTAGGCTTCTTGATACTCTGTTCTAGGAGAAGGGCTATTAAAGTGAGCAAGTATCATTCTCTATTTCTAGTTATATAGATTGTTAATGTTGTAGATAATTGCCTGATCATTTATATAGATTCTAGTTGCATTCACATTTTACAAACTAAGTAGTTATCCCTCTCATGTTTGATGCATTCCCATAAAAATTGTAGAATATAGACCAATTTAGTGACTTGTTGATTTAGTTTTGTTACTTATATTTTCATTATTTTTTTAAAACTAAGTTGTCAACCATCTTGTGTCTAATTCATGCAAATATAAACTGTAGAGTACATACTCAATTTTGTGATTTGATAATTTATTTATGTTTCCATTGTTTTAATTCTTGTTTTAAATTAATGCTATCAATCATTTTGCTCTTGGTTCAAGCTTAAGATAATTTCATAACATAGGCTCAAAATGATGATTAGCTAATTAAACTTTATATTGATATTAGATTATTTCCAATTATTGTTTAATGAATAAGTAATAGAAATAACTTCCCTTTAATTAATTCAAATAATTTTGTAGCTTCACCATTTGTAGACAAACCTATGTTTGATAACAAATTGTAGCCTACATAGACAATGTGTGATAGCCTTGAACTAAAAGGATTTTCCCTAGTTTGAAAGGTAAATGGTGCAGTGATTTGATTGTTTGTTTAGGATAGTTAACTTGTTCCAACATTTTGGTGCTATTTCTATGGAGGATACTAAAGGCACAATAGTACATTAGGCATTGGTTTTAATTGGAACCTAATATTAGAATTATTGGAAGGTGGTCAATAAAAAAACCTTTTTATAAATTATGTCTATAATTTTTTGCATTTTTAATTTTAGAAGTATGAATAAAAGTGACTTAGACACATGGAATAATGAGAAGTAAGATGAGAGGTAAGAACCTACATATTCACCATGGAAGCTCTAAGGTGACGTTCTAATTGATTAGTGTCAATGCTTGTAGCTTGCATGAATAGAGAAAATAATCCCAAAACATCTAGTGTAGTAAGAGCCACCCATAATACTAATAAAGTTGTAGGTGGATGAGGAGGATATAGATTAAGAGGATGGAAAGATCCCCCAAAAGGGAAAATGGTAGCACCCTCTCCTTTTCGTCTCACATTTGAAGATAGAAATTGAATACATCACTCCTTGGAAAGGATAAGAAGAGATGGGAAAATTAATTAGTGAGTATCCTACCTTTAGAGTTAATTATCAAGACAACCCAAGAGAAAAACCAATAATTTCTATAGGTTTCGAAGAGTTAAAAGTTCCAGAGAGACCATATTTCACTGAGGTCATCATGGATGAAGAGGAGGTAGCCTAAGTGTGAGATTTGAGTTTTTAATTAGAGATATTAGAGGTGAGAACTTGATGAAAAACATCCCCCTCTTTGCCCTTCCCAAATGTCACGGGTTTTCAAGTGAATATCCTAATACCTTTTTGTTTGAATTTGATTTTTTATGCTAAATTTATGACTATATCTTTTATGCCCAAAAGATGAAATTACTTCTAGCTACCTTCAAGAGTGTTTCATTATATTGGTTCATGGGGCTCTATGGAAAATCTATCAACACTTGGAATATCATGATATCCATAATATGGCATATAACATCGTTATGGGAAAGATGATATATGTGATATCATATATGGAAAAGCTCTATAACATTTTTATATGCCATATTATGGGGCTTTATGGAAAATCTATCAACCACATATATCTGTGTCTCTCTTGTTTTATGCATTTTCTGTGTTTGTCTTTCTACAATATTTTATGTGTTCCATTGCTCTGTAATATATAATTTTCTAGCATTACTTTCCCCAACAATCACAATTACTACTACCACAAACTATCCCCCATCCAAACCACAAATTATAGCACAAACTATCCCTAACCCCAACAATAAATCCATATAGAAGTATTACATCGTTAAATGGCTTGAGTATTGTACATATTCCATTTCCCTTGTGGAATGACAACGAATTCAATTATGATTAGGGAGAACAATAAATAATAAGGTTTCCCTAATTATTATCGAACAAGATAAGGGAAAATCCAATAAACTTGTAGTAATGCATAATAATGGAAAACCCTTGAAACACTCTTTTATTACACCAACTCGTAGTTTTCCTAGTTAACTGATGTTAGTCTTCGGGGACTAAATACTTTTCTCCTTTCCTAGAAATATTAGGCTTGAAAAAATCCATGGCACAAACTAAGTTTGATTTACTAGGACTAAAACATTTATATAATAATTTCCTTAGTCAAATCAACAGAGGATGTCCCAAACTATGCTAAAATGATCAAACAACCAAAAAACTCAAGGATCCTCAAAATATTCATGTAATTAGTCAACTAGAGGATTTAATGTGAGGTAAATCTCTCACCACTAAATGTGTTGATCTTGGAAATCCTATTTTTTTCAAATCAACAATGTGTATATATCTAATGCTTTAGTAGATTCAAGTGTTGCTATAAATATAATGACTAGGGAAACCATGGAAAAATTTGGACTGGCCAATTTAAGACAAACCCCCACATTTTACAATTCATTGGACGATTTGTTTAGGAAAATAGTGCATTCTACACAATATGGACATCTTTAGTAATCACTCATACAATAATGGTTAAAAACCTTTGGGAGGGAAACAATTCCTAGCCCAGGCCAATGTGACTAGTTGAGGAAATTTTATTAACACAATTTTTTTTTTGATAGGAGAGTTTTTGATCCATAAACTCCCATGGATATTCACAACTGATTTGATAAAACTATATTTTCTATATATATATATATATATATATATATATATATATATATGAAATCTACACTATTAGATATATATATATATATATATATATATATATATATATATATATATATATATATATATATATATATATATGAAATCTACACTATTAGGGTTTTATTTTCCTTTGGATTTTTGGATCTGTAGATTTCTGTTAATTGTGTATGCATGCAAAATAAAATTATGTCAAAAATAGCAAATAGTGAAATAAAAATCAGAAAACCATGATTTGACAGAAGATATGACCTGGGAAAACCTTTCGGGAGAAAACCCAGCTGGAAGATGAGGCTACTCTACTCTCTTTATCTAAATAGGTAATGATTATGAGTACAAAGAAGTATGGCCTGTTGTCCGTGGATACTATAGTGCACAAATCCTCTCTAGGTGCTCTATCTCCTATCCATCTCAACTATTTATATATATATATATATATATATATATATATATATATATATATATATATATATATATATATATATATATATATATATATATATATATATATATATATGTATATATATATATATATATGTATATATATATATATATGTATATATATATATATATGTATATATATATATATGTATATATATATATATATATATATATATATATATATATATATATATATATATATATATATATATATATATATATATATATATATATATATATGAAATCTACACTATTAGGGTTTTATTTTCCTTTGGATTTTTGGATCTGTAGATTTCTGTTAATTGTGTATGCATGCAAAATAAAATTATGTCAAAAATAGCAAATAGTGAAATAAAAATCAGAAAACTATGATTTGACAGAAGATATGACCTGGGAAAGCCTTTCGGGAGAAAACCCAGCTGGAAGATGAGGCTACTCTACTCTCTTTATCTAAATAGGTAATGATTATGAGTACAAAGAAGTATGGCCTGTTGTCCGTGGATACTATAGTGCACAAATCCTCTCTAGGTGCTCTATCTCCTATCCATCTCAACTATTTTTTCTCATCTTTGGAACAAATGCACTCGAAATAATGAACCACCTTTTCCTCCCAGTGGCCCGATTATAACATAGTGTTTGTCAATTTAATTGTCTTAAATTGATTATATAAATTATTGACTGGAGTTGGTAAACTTGTGAAGTGCAAGTGCAAAATATATGTTAGAAGCCTATTTATTAAGTTGGATTTATTAATTTATTGAGTTATTGGAAATGTGTGTTTTAAGTTTTGTATTCTTATTTTAAAAATGAGATTAACATTGTTATTTAGTGAAAATAGAATGATTGTGAATCTAAAGCAATATTCCTTTCTTGAAAAATGAAACTATAAATAACTCACACTTGCAGAATGAAGACTATACTAACTCACACTTGCTAATGAAAACTAGATTAACTCATACTTGCTGAATGAAAACTATATTAACTCAAACTTGCTGAATGAAAACTATATTAACTTACACTTGCTTCAAAATTGAAACTTCAATAAAGTAACTACAATAAAACCACACTTCTTTTTGAAATTAAACTAAGAAAAATTTTGAATAAAAATGCTCTAAACATAAAGCTAAGAGGAATATGTATACCTAAGTCCATAGAGAGAAACATATTATAATATGAATTTGAAATTCTTTTTGATGAAGTTACAAAGAAATCCCAAGGAAACCACTGGTATTTTAATGAGTCAAATCAATTGCATAAACTATAAAAGAGGGTTGTAATGTTATCATAAGAAGATCAAAACTATGAATGGCCAAGATTAATATTCAATGATAAAAAAAAACTAATGAAGAACTTCCCTACCTATTTTCTAGTCAAAAGAAATATAACTACTGCTATTCAATTCAAAATCAAACTAAGAATTATGAATGAAACATGTACGAAAATACTACAACAAATAATAATAAATAGGGGAATCTATAAGTTAGAAACCTCGCTCATGAAATTTATGAAATTTTCTGGGTGAGTAGTTGACCGGCTGTCTGGGTGGTTGGCTGGAAAAACTGCACAATTTTTGAGGGGAGACAGGGACGAACACTTGGTGTATGTCTAGCCTATCTGCACAGTTTCCGCAGTCATCGGAGCGGGCAAGGTCTGCAGCTTTTGTGCAATTTTTGATGGGAGTGAGTCTCGGGGTCATTGTCCGGTCAAACTCTCCGGTTGACCAGTAGGAGGGTTGGTTGATCAGCTTGCAGGAAACGCAAATTGAAATGGCTTGTTGGACACTTCTACGCAGTTCTGGGTGACATTCGGTCGAGTCGATTGCAGGGTGGAGGTCTCGCTATTAGAGGGTGATCCGGTCGTCAGAACTTCAGTAAAATTACTAAGTCTGTGAGCGAGTGAATTTGTGCATATGTGACCTTGCAAACACATACTTAACATAACTTGATGAGAAGGCGCCTCAAACCATCAAGACAACATATGCTCAACATCACTAGCGCGATGCTTGTGATGGATCATTGAACGACCATGACAACACTTGCGTGATAGTGCATACAACTTCGTGTGTGAGTGCGACAGATGTTTACATACCGAACACAACATGTACACATGAAGCGAAGACCTTGTGCATGACTAGAACATGGTTGCAAGCATGACATGGTGACCAACATGCAACAAGCTATCTATTGAATAGTCAAGCAAATAGGGTGCAAAGACTCAACACGAGCCCACTGGGTGAGCCCGAGTGATTGTGAAAATCAAGTTAAAACTCAAGGGAGGCTCCGAAATTGAATGCAGGCCAAAACTTTAGAGGGTGTTGCAGTTGTTATAACAAAATCCTAAAGGTGAATACTCCATTAAGAATGCTTATTTATAACTATATATTTTTTAAGATATCAAACTAAATATACTCACTATCTCCTTTCTCAAATGACACTGGGAGTATCAATCTAAAATAACCCACAAAGTTATATAAAATGGAGAAGGAAAATCATATATGTGTTATATATGTGTACTAAAAGGCCTACTACAACCATCGTCAAAGTTTTTCAATATAGTAAAATAACCTTCTTTATTTTCACTATGCAACATATCTCCATAAATATAAATGTTTAAAACATGGTGTACAATATATATGGTAATAAGGATTCAAGGTGACAATCCTTCTCAAATAGGAAAATGAGAAGGATATCCTAAAGATGGAAAATAGGGAATTTGGAAACAACATTGAAGATTTATTCTAGAAAGGGTCACAAGAGCACTCCATGATTTTGATAAAATAAGTTTATTCTTCCCTACTTGACATAAAATGGTTTAGATGAAGGAATTAAAGAGAAGGAATGTATGATTAGATGTTAGATACTTATTGATTTATTAATCATTTCACATATTTTTTCTTCAGGTTTATATCAAAATCAATATAAATAACGTAGTGATAAATCTACGAGGACTTTAACAATGAAAAAAATGTATATTAATATGTAAGATTAAATTCTTGACATGAGAGGTAAACTCATGTTTAATATATTTGAATTCCAATTCTCGCAACATCATGTAAACTAAAAGGAGGTCTTATGTGCATGTGTAAAATGTTGATAACATATTTTTATGGACCATAAGAGAAATAAATGGGCTTACATATGTGCATGATAGGCTTTATTTTTTTTTCATGGATAATGGAAGAGTTTTGACTTTTCTTTTCAATGGTAATTATAAATAAAAGTTGAATAAATAAATATTTTATGGCTAAGAATTAAATGATAAATAGTGTGATGGTGATTAAGAGGTATTTGTTTGACTTTCTAATAGACTCGGTGATGGATTTTTCTTTCCTATTTAGATTATGTATAATAAATATCTATTTTTATGTATTTATAAGTAAAATATTTAAAGTAGACATGTCTTTATCATTGTAAATATGATGTATTAGCTAGGAGAAATGTAAAAACATGAATTTTAGTGACTATCTCATGATAGGTATGTGGAAAAAATAAAATTTCTTGAGTTCTTCATTAAGAAATAATCAAATATATTATTTGTCAAAAGGTTAAATCTAATATAGTATGATTTTTGTATTATTTAACTCATATTTATTATTAAAATAAAATAAAATAACCACAATAGCAAATAAGGAACCAATATAGCACCAGAATGTTATAGCTTTATTACTAGAAAAAAGTTCACTTGCCTCTTTAAGGGAGAACTTCCAATAGAGCAAATCCCCAACTACAAGTAACTTCACAATCCTTATTTTACATTTCTTCCTCATCCTTAGAGAGAGAAATTTCTAATTTAAAATGGTAAGATTTGATATAAATATTAAATTTAAATTGCTTGAAACTCTCATAACTTTAGTGATAAATTAAAATTTATTAAAATATAAATTTTAAGTTATATTAAATCTAAATTAATTATAAAAAATTCTGACTTAAGTTTTTTAAATTTAACAATAGATTGAATTTTATAAACCAATATAGAATTTTATAAACAATTATAGTTTCAACCATATTAAACTTTGCAATTTATAAAAATATCTTTGAATTTTTTTAAAGTAAGTTGTTTTGCATGTAATTTCATATATAAAATTTTGGTATAAGTTTACCAATATATAATCTATAATAAATATCATTTCATAAAAATAAACATTATGATGATAACCATCTAACAAACTTAAACATCATCTAAAATACACTTTCAAATTCACTAACATCATCTAATTATATACACCTCTAGCACATATAAACGTCATTAGCTAGGACACAAATCTAATAATCTAACAGGTCATCATCATCGTGATCACATAAAACAAAACAAAAGCATTGTAATCTAACATCATCACCACACACATCCTCAAATATACATCTCATGTCAAATACTTGCTATCACATACAAATCTATCTGCAAGCACATTAAATGAACATATCTAACATGACCTAACAATATACACATCAACACCAACATATAAATTAAGTACATTAAAATGAACAATATATATATATACAAGTCAAATATCTGATACAACAGTAGTAGTGGTAGCCTGGTCTATAGTAGAAGACAATGGATGGTCAACTGCCTCAACAATCGAACTATGATGTGGAGGAGAAGGCAGATGGTCTTCTCTTTGAGGATAAACAAGAGGAAGTGGGTGATCATGAGGTGAATGATGAGGAGGTGGAGTACTACCAGAAGGACCACCTGCACCCTGATCATGATTTGATACGGCAGTACGTCTGGGTGAAGACTATGTATTTAGAGGATCACCAGAAGGATCACCACCCTGATCACCGGAAGGATAACCATGATGATCATCATGATTCAATGGGGTAGTATTGGATGAATACTCATGTGTATCTACTGCATACCCATCCCTCCTCGCTGCCATTAGCCTAGTAGGTCTGACGATGTGATGCATAAGACTCATCATATCACGCAGACAATCCCTCAAGAGCTTGAGGAGCCCAGGATCGGCCCTGATGTCTTGAGTTGTCGTAGGGTAGACTCCCTTCTCAACCAAAGGTCTAGAGATTTGGTCGCAATACTCCATCCTAAAGTTGACAGTAGCCCTATGTGGTTGCATGCCCACGCCCATCTACATCTGAGGATCTGCCTTACCCGCCACGACCTTAGCCGTATCTGCATCTGCATCTAGTGGTGGAGGAGGCATGTTCCCAAAGAATGTGCCAATATCTAAAAAATATATAGTACATAAAAATAATTAGAAAATTTCATTAAACAATTTAATAAAATAAGTTAAAGAACGTGCTAGAATAAATTGTATTCTAATTAATTAAGACAATAAAATGAAACTAGATTAATATAAAGAAAACACTAATATTACCTTTATCATCTACATGCTAATCCAGTTTGAAGAGGATGTTTGGACATTGTCGCCAATCCATCCTTGCATAAAGACACGACATCAAGACAAACATGTGGTTAACCTCATTGGCCAGTAGCCCTAATGCCTCGGCGGGAATCCTGGCCGGATACTCTGGTTGGTCCCTCTTGGGCATCATCTGCCCCATATGTGCATCTGCACCTTAGTCATCAGCCTAGGAGGGTGATGTTTAAAAGTAGGCCTCATTTTCGGAAACCTCTCAAAAAATAAACAAAAAAGCTTTGAAGAAAAAGGGAAGTTCGACCTCCCATGTATCATAACATGACATCAATATAAAGGCATACAAAACTATTGCAAAAAAATGGTAGACCATCTGATACATCGTGGCCTCTACACTAAAGAATTGACACAAAATAAAAGAGGGAAACTAATGCATTTCCCATCACTAATATAGTGTGTAATGGTACTCACTAATAGTGAGAGGCACCTAACCTCCTCTACACCAAAAGAAGTGATCCATAGCTGTCCACCAGACACTTGAAAATCTGTTGGATAAAATACATGATCCCCAAAATATCTCTGAGAGTAGGCAAGCTGAATCTTTCTTGTAACACCATGTGGGACATCAAGGAACTGGGGAAAATACTCCATTCTCTTGGGTAAGCCAATGATAAAATAAATGTCCTCCTCAGTGGGTTGATACCACTGATCAAGATTGACATGGAAAGCATGTTGGTGGAAATACCACCGATGGATCAGTTGTTCCAACAACCCAGAGTGCCCTTGGTAGGGATGTAGCCTCCTCATAGTAATTAAGGAGGCCTACATTCCTCAAGAGGCCTTGGATCAATGTGGTAATAGGGCGAGGGTATAAATATCTCTCCCTCTCTTATGCCTCCCATTGTTGGACCATATTGTATTGGTCCACCCTTTTCTCCTACCGTTGTTGCTCCTGCCTTTATTGATGTTTCTAGATGATTGACATATAAAATACATAACCCTCATACATAAACATAATTTTTTTATTAAATGAAAAATGTGTTTATAAATATGGACATATAACTTTCAATTAAAAATAAAAATAAATCGTCCTTGGTGTGCGAAAAAAAAGAATGCACCAGATACAATACGTCAAAAAAACACGAAAGCATCGCCCACAATGTGTACATTGACTTGATGCACTGGTTTCAATATACATACATACAAACACATTAGTTATTTTTATTTTTCAACGTGGTGTGTTGACATAACATGTTGCACTGGTGCGCATCGATAATAGAATGTTCAAGTTGACGAACGCACCAAGCTATAATTTTTTAATATTATGCAATTAGTGCGTTTGGTAAAAATAAACACAATGGGAAGTAACTTTTACCAGATGCACCCCCTTAAAAATGATAACTTTTCCTTGTGTGTTTCAATTTGCCAAACACATCGACAAAACTACGGTGGGTTAACCGAATGCAACGATTTGCGGTGCACCTTGTAAATTTACAGGCTGCATCGTAACCAATGTGAGCATAACCTGTTGAACACATCGCACAAGAATTTAAAAAAATAATGGATTTTTTTACCTAATTTTCAATTCTACTATGCTAAAAAGTTAAATTAGAGAGAAACATATATATTTCCTAGACATTTTTTCAGCGAGGAGGCCTGATTGCCACATAATTGAAGAAAACGAATTTGACCACCATTTGAGAAAATTAGAAAGCCACGATGTGAACAACGGATGAAAGAATGGAAAGCAAGGGAAGCATAGGAAACAATGAACTTCACAAAGGAAAGAGTAGCGCTGGTGCTTGAGAGATCAACAACACTGAAAATGGTAAAAATGAATTTTATGGCTGGCACATTTTTTGTATTTAACCCTATTCTGATGTGCCCGAGTAACTGCACTGGTGAGTATGATTTCCTAAGCGCATCACTATTTTTTAAATTAAAAACCCTATAGTGGTGCACCTTGTTCTTTATGCATCAGGGAATTTCGATACAAGAATAACACCAGTGCTTTATGGGAGTATAACACCAAAATGATGAAAATGAATTTTATGATCGACATTTTTTAAATTTAACCTTTGACTAGCGTTATCGATTATTATATTCGTCGATGCTTTGGTTTCACCTAGCACATTGCTATTTTTTAAATTTAAAACCCTATAGTGGTGCACCTTGTTCTTTATGCATTAGGGCATTTCAATACAGGAATAACACCAGTGCTTCATGGGAGTATAACACTGAAATGGTGAAAATGAATTTTACGTCCAACATTTTTTAAATTTAACCTTTGTCTGGTGCTATCGAGTAGTATACGCATTAGTGCACCTGATATTGTTTTTATATTTTATAAAAAAAAACCCTACAACAATGCACGACTTTCTATTAAGCACCGAGGCATTCAATTTAACGAATGACTCTAATGTGTATAGTATTATAAGCGCACCACTATTTTTAAGTTTAAAACCCCACAACGATGTGTCATATTGTTTATGCACCGAGGTGTTCGTATACAGGTTTAACACTAGGGCTTTGTTAGAGAATAGTACCAGATTGGGAAAAATGAATTTTATGATTGACATTTTTTTAAATTTAACCCTTTTCCGATGCTATCAAGTAATATATGCACCAGTGTGCATTGTGTACTTATCACACTGTTATGTTTTTATTTTTATAAAAAATTACCTCTGTCATGGTGCACCATATGCTATTAAGCATGGGTGCATATAATTGCATAATCCTCCTGTGAATTAGTGTATTATAGACACACCATTAAAAGAAATCCACTAAAACATCCGGCCCACCCAACTCTGCTAGTGACCTCCACTACAAATGGATTTTTGGGCTATTTTTATAGCGTCTTCCACAAAAACCTCTGCTAAATTGTCTTTTCCTTGTAGTGATAGCATGTTGCTACAATAAAGAAGAAACCATTGAGAATGGTGTTATTCCAATGCAAAGGGGATTGTAACATCCCCAATCTTAACCCCCATAATAAATTTTAATGAATTATGCTAATATTTTATTATTGTCAACATGAATATTTAATTATAGTGTTAAGATGATCTAGAAATATTAAGACTGTAAACATTACTATCCATCAACTAATAAGAAAATTCTAGCAACTAACTTAGATAGGAGCACTTATAGGGACCATGATACCATGAGTGAGAAATAGTGATGGGGATAAAAAGGGGTTAACCTAAGGAACCATAGTGACCATTGCCAAATATTTTGTTACCCTAATAAAATAGTGAGAGTTTTCCTTCATTTCCATCGACTAACTTGACAAACCAATCATTTAGGTGGAAGGGCTATCTTTCAAAATTATGGGAGAATGGGTTGAGTACTTTAAAAAAGATTGAGTGGGTAAAATCACCCCTCTAGTAGCTTCAACCTTTACTTGGGGGAAAAGCACCTTGGGAATTGTGCCCATGAAATGGAAGGTCAAGTGTATGGATGAAGGAGATCACCATTTCAATGGAAAGAGAGATAACGGTGCATGAGTGGGAAAAATAGAATGAGTGTGTTCATGCAAAGAAAAAACCATCCTTTTGTGAGCTAACCGTTTCTCGTGAAAACAAGTTTGTAAGCCCCAAATCAAGGCCCTAAATTTTCATAAGGGAGTCATTGAAGTTGTTGCATGAGGGGTTTACAATTTTGTTGCAAAGCTCAACACCCAGAAGAAGCATGAGGGAGGGGAGTATCTCAGGAGCAACAAATGCATTCAAACATGACAAAGGAACAATAAATTTCAGAACATGTGGAGACAAATGATTTAGGACAAGTGAAAATTACCTCATCTGCCAAAGCTGGGAAGTGGGTATGGGTCAATGCCAAACAATATCGGGGCATTTTAAAATGAAGAATAACCCATCTAAAATGGGATCAAACAGGAAAGAAACGGTCTAAAAATAAAACTATTCGAGCCCTTCGCAAAAACCACTCAAACAAGTCTCCTCTACAAGCACATGGCAACAAGAAGTCCAGAGGAAAAGTCATTGATGATTCTGCCTTATATAGTCCCACATCCACACCTCTCACTTGGTCATCTAATCTTTATGTGAAAAAATTGTTAAGTGCAAAACAAAGGTTAGAGGTTTTAGAAGCTAAAGGGCGGGAAAGAGATCATAAAATTCATATAATAACAGATGAGAACAAGGCTTTAGAAGAAAGTAATAAAAATTTAAAAGAACAAGTGGCATTGCTACAGGAAGCTCTCCTGATAAGGAAGATAGAATGGCAACGTGTGAAGGAAGATGTGAAAAACATAAAGAAACCTGTAGTGGAAATTACAGAGGTAGTGAATGTGAAATCATCCCAGGATAAAGGGAAAATGATTGCCCAAATAAACAATCATGAAGAGAACGGAAGAGAAGAAACGAAAGGAGATTCCACCAAAGTTTCCAAAACTTGGGCTCAACTTATTAACAATTCTGCTAATAAGGAAGGAGAAACAAATATTCAGGTTGACAACATGCAATATAGTGAAGGCAAGAAAATAAAAAATAGGGCAACAAACATAATTATTAAAGGGGTGAAAGACTATGGGAAAAATGAATGTACTTTTGACCTTGCAACAGACTTCTTGAAAGACAAGTTTCTATGGCAAGGAAAAATATGCTTAGCATGGAGGGTGGGTAAGTTTAACGGGGAGAGAACCAGGCCCATAAAAGTCATTATGCCTAGCTTGCGTGATAAATATATCATTCTAAGCAAGAAACATCTCTTGAGGGGTTCTCATTTTTTCCTAGAAGAAGATTTAATTGTAAAACAACAGGAGGAAAGTAGGGAAGAAATTTCAAAGGTTAGGGAAACAGGAGATGAAGGCAAGAGAGCATGGATTTATAAAGGCAAAACTGTGATATCACGATTTGGACCTCCTTCCAAAATAGAGCAACAAGATGGCAATAAAGAAGAGGCAACAAACTCTTCAACAGGAAATCAGAAAGTAAGGTCAGTATGGGAAAGCAGGGACAAAGACTCAAATGCGAGTCTTGCATGTCAAAATAAATAGCAATCAAGTCATACCCATGTTTCCTTAAGATTAGCTTTTTGGAACTACAGAGGTTACCCATGGAGACGAGGACCTGGGTTAGGGCCTACTGCGAAAGATAGAAACATAATTTTCCTCATAGAAACACATGAGCATGAAAGGTGCAAGGCAATTGCAACATGCTATTTTGTGCCACAGGTTTCAAAAATCTACAAAGGTAGAGGGCTTGACCACAAAGATCCATTTTCAGCCTTAAAAGCAGATATTGCAACATATTCGCAGCTAGGTGAAGTCCTTATAGTGGGTGATTTCAATGCTAGGACTGCAAGTGAGCAAACTAGCATTCTTTGTTGTAAAGATGATTGTGACCCTATTTGGCTTACAGAAGAAAGTAATCATCAGTGGGAAATAATTTCAGAGGACAAGGGCTGCAATCTCTTTGGTGAACAATTGCTTACTCTATGTGGGGCCTTTGATTTAGTCATTTCTAATGGCTTGAATAGATGGGAAAAGTCCGGTAATTTCATTTGCAATACTTAAAATGGGGCAAGTGTGGTAGATTATGTAATTTGCTCGCATGGTTTGTGTGAGAAAATGGAGGAAGTTTTGATTGAAAATCAACTATGGGACTTGAAATCAGATCATAAGCCAATGTATTTATGTTTCTCTTGGATTGGAAAGAAATAATTAGAGTAAAAAATTCAGCATGTCCAAAAAAATCTCCCACAGGGAAGAATTATTTTGACCCCATAAAATTGTAATACCATCAAAATAATGCTAGAGAGGCTCTTCAAGAATGAGAAAATTACAATTCACAGCCTTCATAGTCATGAATTAACACATTTAATTCAATGCGCACTTGCAAAGTGCAAAAGAGAAAAAATTAAGAAGTCTGAAACAAATTGCTTTCTAGTTAATGCTTGGTTTGATGAGGAATACAAAAAGGCAAGGAGAATGTGGAAAGAGTCAAACAAGGATAACATAAAGCTCAAAGCTTACAAGCTGTTATTAAGCAAGAAAAAGGTCGATTTCATGGTTTCAAGGAGGGAAGAACTAATCTTCCTTGGGGAAAATAATCCCAAATTATTTTGGAAGGAGCTCCAACCGAAAAAGATACAAATTGGAAATAATATTGCAACTTCTAAATGGTTTGACTATGCAAGGCAACTCTATGAGCAGGTTCACAAAGTTGACCCTCCCCCCTTGGTCAACACTGATACTAATCTCTTCACAGTACAAGAGGTAGAGATGGGTATCAAGAAGTTGGGTGTTGGAAAAGAAAAATACTTAGCTGAACTCCAAACAAAATATCTAAAGTGAGGCTCAAAGATTCTTGCACCTCACATTACAAAAACATTCAACAACATCATACAACAAGGGCTCCCCACACATTGGATAACTAGTCTGGCAATACCTCTTTTCAAGAGCGGTGACGTCAATAATCCATCCAATTATAGGACCATCATGATAAACCCTTTGTTTGCAAAGCTATTTGGAAGCATGTTGGAAAACAAAATTAGCAAGTGGGTAGAAGAAAGAGATAAGTGTGCTAAAGGACAAGCAGGTTTTAGACCTAAACATTCCACAGTTGATCATTGTATAACTTTAAGGCACATCATTGAAAAAGTTTGGGAGAAAAAGGAAGAAGTCATTTGTTGCTTTGTTGACTTCAGAAAAGCATTTGACTTGGTTCCTAGGGATAAGCTTTGGCATGGAATGGAGGAACTTGGTGTTCCTAAAAATTTGAGAGTAGTGGTGCATAGGCTGTATGAAGAGGTGAAAGTCAAAATTAGGACTTCAGCAGGCATTTTTGAAAGTTTTATAAGTGATATTAGGGTCAAGCAAGGTTGCCCACTGTCTCCTACCCTTTTTGGTTAATATATCGACAAGCTTGAGGAGTGGTTAAATTTTCAAGGGGGTGATGGTATCTATTTGGGCAACTTTGTTATAAGGCTTATTTTGTATGTAGATGACCTTATTCTTATTGCTAAATCGACACTTGGTTTGCAAGAGCACTTACTATACCTTGAGAATTTTTGTAGAAGTGTGGTGATGCAAGTCAATATTAGCAAAACAAAAGTAGCGGTCTTCTCTAAGAAAAGAAAAGATAACTAGCGTAAGTTCTACTTTGAAGGAAACATTCTGGAAGAAGTTGCAGACTACAAATACCTCGGAATTGACTTCAACAAAAATCTAAGTTGGAATGGTTGTATAAAGAAAAGAACTTTGGGGGGCTGGAAAGCATTTTATGTTTTTCAAAATAGGTGTAGAAAGGTAGAGTTATGGGATTGGAAAACCACTCAAACTCTTTTTGGGCTTCTAGTGATTCCGGTGATTCTGTATGGTTGTGAACTATGGGATAGAAGTACATCTGACATGCAGTGGAGAAAAATTGAGAAAATTCATAAGTGTTTGATTACAAATAAATTTAAGATTAAACGTACAGTTCCTTATGATATCTTGTTAAGTGAAACAAGGAATGCTCTTGTTGAAGCAATTGCTATGGTGCGAGTCATAAGGTATTTAAAAAAAATTGAGCAAATGGAAGAGGGTAGATGGCCTAAGGTTGTCTTTAATGATATATTGTGCAAGAGCAAAAAAAATTGGATGCAACAAAATAACAAATGGTTTAGTAAATGGGGTATTTTCTTGAACGCATGTCCCATAAACAACAAAGAGCTAAAAGCTTTTGTTATGAAAAAGTTCCACAAGCGTACTTGGGAAAAGGGGCTAGGAAGAAAGAAAAATTACTATATTGAAGTGTTTAATCCCACTCATAGTCATCAACCAAACGCATACATAGAGGCCAATATCTCTTGGAGAGCCAAAATTCTTATTTCTCAGTTAAGGACTAATTCTCATCAACTCCGTTGTGAAACAGGGCATTGGAAAAGGCTAAAGGAAGTGTGGGAGGAAAGAGTATGCATTTTTTTTTCTTTTGGAAAAGTGGAAACAGAAAAACATTTCATTTTAGAATGTGAGGCCTTCAAAGACAACACGGAAAGTTATGTAGATATTCTGGCAACTAGCTCTTGGGATAATCTATTTAGTGAGGGTTCGTCGAGAAGCCGAGCGCATTTATTTTGAAGCTTCACAGAAAAAGGGCGAATACATCAAGTAGATGAAGAAGCAATCTGTCCCATAGACTATATTTAGCCTTGTGGATGTTAAAATAATTTCTTTCTTTCTTTCTTTCTATATCATAGTGAAGGGACTCACTCTAGTGCTATGCAAGCTATCAACATAACACTTAGAGGTTGTAGATACCATACACTTAGTGAGGAAGGAACCCCTGTTGAACTCATACCTATGAGATGGTTTTCCATTTGACCATAATTGTTTGAGTGGTACTGAATTCATCCTAGTCACTATTAGGGTCTGGATAGGGGGTGGCTACTTGTAGAAATAACGAGTGCAATTGAGCCTACAGTTAGGTGGAAAAGTTCTCGTCCTTAACTAATTTGTTCGAAAGTTTCCCATGTTTAGATTAGTTTTATTGACTTGTTCAACCTTTTTAAAATTCCATTTAATTTAAGAAATTATATATGAAATTGGATGTATTAAGATGTGATTGTGTTGAAATGTATGATAAATAAAAATGCATGTAAGTCATATGCAATTATGTTTCTACAAAAGCAATGGAAATTTGTTTTCGTTCTTAGGATCTTAGTGATGTTTTATGTGCATGTTGTCCATGACTTTAATTTTCATGTAGATCCATTTGTAAGCCCCTATTTATGGATCTTATGCTTGAAATTTGATATGATTTACCCTTAGGTGTAGTAACCCTTAGGAATTTTCAAGCTATAGCTGTCAAGTAACTTCACTCTAAAGAACAACCATGTTATTAGACTTGAACTTACTTAAAAAGGGAACTTGTGCATGTGAATTTGTTATCTACATTTATTAGTTTATTGTATTCTTGAATTCCATGCCTATAGCCCCATAGTATGTTCATCTTAGATGGCAGTGATACCTTGCCTTTCTTTCTATTCAAAAACTATGAAAATTACATGTGTAATGGATCTAGAATGGATGAATTAGATGGCTAAGATCATGATTTGAACCCATGAATAAAATACTTTGTGATTGTAATCTTAGAAGGGGTAGACCTAGGGGTGGTATTACATATGAGTTGTAGCATGAAGGTTACAACTCTATATAGGAATTGGTTGAAGTAGTAAAATATGTGTATTTAAAGGAGAAGTTTCTAGGGTCTTTAGATCTTGGTTAATTATCCCAATCTCCACAAAATATCTAAATGGACAAATAATTATATTCCTTTATGAGTATATACATCTAGTCCTACAGATTTGGGATTCTATGTCTGAAATATTGAGGAAATACAACCACTTATTTTGAGTACAAGGCTCATAGGTTGGCCTAAAGTATTATTTCTAGGATCGATTGCAGTTAATTGGATTGATAAGGTGTGATTGTGTATTAATTATAAATATGTTTCTAAGGATAACAAAGACTTACTATTTATGCTATATTATGAGAATGTCATTTCCCCTACAATTCCTATGAATAAAATGAATTCTTGTAGACTGAGATTTTATCTTGGGAAGCATTGTATGGGTTAAATGGCATCGGGAATCCTTCTCACCATGATAGATGTTATGAAAGTTGTATGCTTACCTAATATTATTTTATGTTCAAAATTGATATGGAGTATTTATGAGGTTGTTTCCAAGCCCTTCATAATTTAAATGGGTATGTTGGATGGTACATATTACTTAGTTGAGAATACATGTAAACATAACTAGATGGTCATGTCTTTTTCCATGATAAATGATTAATTATTGCTGGGTATAAGAGGACTTATAAATCCTTTGAAGCTATAGGGTCAAATTGTAATATTAATTAGAGTGACTTGTTAATAAAATATAATACTTAAGATGGAGTTCTTGGATCTTGGAATCCCTAGCATCCTAGACTAGTTTTAGAAGGGTGCACTTATATTTATTGATGCTCAAAATCCTTGGATGGATAGCCAACCTTCTTGAGAAAAGAATGGTACGAGCTTAGCCTCTTACTAGTAGTCCATTACACTTGATCAAGTTTAAGTTTAAGGATTTATATTTCTCTTGATTCTTTGCAAGAAGTCAAGGGGAGTGTTAAAGAAGCGCATTTACACTATGGAGAACACTTAGAAAAAAATATAAGAGTTTGTAAGAGTTTTGGAGGCATTAGAGGCAATTTTGTGCATATTTCATGACATTTGTTTGCATGTGATACTACCTATAGTACATAAAAATAAACTTCATGTGATATAGTGTAAGTTGCAACAAAGTTAGAGGGAATGTGAGAAGGTTTGGTTGGAGGTCGCAATGGAGAAAAGTGTGAGTTGTGTGATGTATCACACCACAAAATTTTGTGGTCCAATACATCTCACCCACAAAATATTGTGCACACATGACGTGAGGCCATGGCCAAAGGAAAATTAAGATCATGGTGGAAAAGGTTAGACAAATGAATGATTTATTGCATGAAGCAACTTTTTGGCAATGCAACGTATCTCATCCACAAAAAAATTGGATGTGATATATCATGTTGGAGAAAGAGTCTAGGGACATCATAAAAAGAAAATGGACATGGAGGAATGGACATGTTGTATGGAGAAGTAGTTTGAGGATGTGACGCATCACATCCATAAAATGCTTGGATGCGATATGTTGAATCATCAAACTTTTCGAGGATGTTATAAGGGGAACGGGAAGAACATAGTAGAAAAAGGAGAGGAAGGATGAAGATGGGAAGAGATGGAGAAAGGTAAGGAAGAGAAAAAGGGATGGATATATAAAGGGGAATGAAATGGACAAGGAGAAGAGAAGAGTTAAAAGTTGGAAAAAAGAAAAGAGAAAACATGCAATGTGACATATCACACATTGAAAATCTTTCCGTGATATGTTGCATGATTCAAAGTTTTATAAGTGCAATAGGGAGAGAAGAATTTGTTGTTGAATAGGAAAAGATGTTTCCACCTTTGATATGATAAAATCATTGGGCATTATTATAAAAAGTTTGTAAGGGCACTAGACAACAAATTGAAAAGTTTTCCCCTGTGCAATAAGCCAAAAGGAATATATTTTTTCCTAGGTAAACGTGAAGTTAACGGGTGACCATACAAAGTATGATGTGGAACTTTACAAATGACAAACAATTTCTCCTCTACATATGATGAAATGGTTGAAATAAAACTATGGAATTTTTTTTTAGAAAAGGATAATTTCATATTCAAAACTCAAAATTGAGCAAAAATACAATTATTGAAAAATCCAAGTTCAAAATTGATTAAAAATATAATAGTTAGAAAGTTAACCAAAAAATTGACTCACCGCCTTAATAACAGTGATTAAAGTTTAAATATATTAAAGATATAACACCGGCCATACAAATATAACACTTCTCTCTAATTTTGAGAAATATCCATATTCCTCCCATACTCCTAACAAATCTGGGGCTTAAGACTTGCCTTAATGGTGCTCTAATATCCGTAGCAACACTAATAACAATTAATTATTCATAACACAATCTATATAAAAATCTTCAACCATCATTATCCACAATGCAATTTATATATAAATAGATATAATATCAGTACAAAACGATCCGATGAGATCGGATCTGAACGAGTCTGATAGGAAATGACAGGAAAAGTAAAAAAGATAGAACACGAAGCGACTGGGGTATCGGTTGACTTACACTTATCTTAATGCAATAACAACAACAATAACAAAACCATAACAATTCCAACTAACACAGGAAAGGAAAGGGAAGAACATTATTTTAAATGTATAATGATGAAAGGTAACAGGCAGAGCTAGAAGAGGTGGTGATTTTTTTTGCCCTCTGCTTCCTTTTCTTCTTTTTTGGATTCTTTCACATCGTGATGCTCGTGTAAGGCGTAACCCCCTTCTGCCGTTGCACCAGCTGCAGCAGCCTCCTCCTCGATCTTGTGCCTGTGGGCGTGCTCTGGATCCTTCTTCTCTTCGTGCTTCTCTTTCTGCAAATTATAATAGCAACAATTTATCAGATCTCACTACACACTATCAGAACATAACATAATATGATATATTATTCTAAATAATAAAAAGAGAGAGATGTTAAGTAGATAGTACCAGTGCAAAGCCTCCGGTGGCCGCAGCTCCTAATCCACCCGTTTCCTCCAGATGCTTATGATGCTTCTCCTCCTTTTTTGCCTTCTCATCAGACTTAACATTCCCCTCATCACGAACATCTGCGCTCTCACCATCTTTCTTTTGGTGGTGGAACAGATGGTGGTGCTGTTTCTCCTCAGACATTCTGTGCGCCCAAACAGAAATTTGATCAAAGTGATACTCACAATTCTCAGAAATATGAATACTAATGGCTAGGTATACAGATGAGATAGTTGGTGCGTTGTTTATATAGATCAAATTGGAAGCGGTGCCTCCCGTGCAATGATCAACTCCTGACTTTTTCATTTTTGCGCAATTTTGGTGTTCTATTTCTCCTAAGGTCGGTTTAATCGAACACTGCGCGCGCCATTGATGGCGATTGGGCGAGGAGCTGTCCCGATTGAAAGTGAATGCACAGAGACTCAAATGTCGAGAACGTGGCATCATATGTGAAGATTTTAAAAAATGTTAAAAGCTGTAAATTTTTCAAAATTTTTAATTTTGTCTGGTTTGAAAAAAGTAAATCTCGATCTCATCTAGATTGGCATGCATGCTTAGAGTTATAAGGTTATGTAGCGATGGTGATTAGATTAAAATACTTGAGGAAACCCATGCCTTGCTATCAAGTTCTTCAAAAACATGTATGTGCATAACGTGGCGTGTATATCACTCATCCATGCCCCCTTACCGACATAATTTGAAGAGTCTTACTCTCTTATTTATGGAGGATGTTTTGTTGTTAAGCTGGGACTACTATTTGTTTCTTTTTTTATCATTATTATTTTTATGATGATGTGTGTTATTTCTCTTTCTTTTTAATAAACAAGGTTTGTGCTAGAAATAAAAAGGGTTTTGGACATAAATAAATAAATATATATCTATTTATATATTTATATATTTATATTTTTATTTTTTTATTTTTTTATTTAATATATAAATTAAGTATTTCATATTTATTTTTTAATTATAATTAAGTGATAATTTTAAGTAAAATTATGATTATTTATTATTTAAATTTTATATACAAGTGTATAAATAAATTTATATATGACATTCTAATTATATAAATTATTTATGAAAATATGAAAAAAAACCATTTTTTAGAAAGAAAAGTTAGACTATAACTTTATAAGTTAGGTAGTATAAATAGTAATAAAATTAATAAACTTATATTTCATGAAGTGTTACACCCATAACTTTATAAGTTAGGTAGTAAAAAAGAGTAATAGAATCAGTAAACTTATATCTCATGAAGTGTTAGACCTAAGAATACGAGTCCAATTTGCAATTTTAAAGTCAATATTTTCAACAACATTGTGGATGCGATATGAAATTTGGAATCTTGAATGTTAATGATTAAATTTGTATTTGATTTATGATGCATATCCATGTGATTAACTTTTCTTTTATATTGTTGAAGGATGTTTAGATCTTTTTAGGTGAGCTTAATGGTTGAGTTTAAATTTCCCATGTCAAATCATATCATTTTTCAGGTGTTTTACTTTATATTTTTATGGATATTTCTCCGTGAATGTAATATTTCCCATTTCCCTAGGCATATTTTCATATTTGGATAAATAGCTCATTTATTGGTATCACAATGCTTTTACAAGGTATGTTTTTAGTTTTATAGGAGGATGTCTTATTTTAGAGGTAGATAATTGGGTTATTACCAGTATGGATCTATGTTAAATACAGATCTTCAGTTCCCTCCTCGATCTTCAGTTCCAAAATCCACCTCTAATAATACACCTCAGATCTCAATGCAGTGCTGCAAACAATACATGTGAGGGCTACATGGCACACGCTCCAGCTGTGCAAGACTTATAAGGCCAGGTGTTCTATGACTCATAGATTTAACTCTCTTTCCAAGCCACAAGCCAATTCAATTCTATCCTTGTCTACATCTGCAATTTTTTCAAGGAAAAAAAATAGGAACATATTTCCTCAGCTCATGGTGATGAGACAACCTTTCACGTCATCAGTTTCATTAGAGATGTAGAAGACGATCTTGATGAAGCAGAGATCCGATGAAGGCTTATCATATCCTTCCACGAGTTATCCATGCTAGGATCTACGTGTCAACTAGTCCCCACAACTATAATGATGAGAACCCGACTCTTTCAACGCTAGTTGGAAAGTCTCAAATAGCACAATGCCTCCTACACTTTATACGCTGCACGATGGATGATAGTTCCAATGAACAAAAGCTCCATATCTTCAATCACTCGACTCAATTTACATTCGGCTCACTACCTCTTTACATTTCTAATTGTCATTGCAATCGCAACACCTCACCAACAAACCTTCCCACTTGAACTTTGGTCCTTTATGGAAAAGGGATCGATTCTCACATGAAAATATCTAATGGACAAACAAAATACTAAAACAATACAAATATATTCTCTTATTTCCCTTGGCCTAGGAGGGGCCAAGGCCTAGGCCCATATGGGCTCCAATAGCAACATAAAATTGAATAATGCACACTCACTGAATTATATTGATCAAATAATATTACATATATACATGAGGTGTTGTCTCAAGATAGGGAAATTTTCTTGGACAAACAATCAATTGGTTGAGAGAATATCTCAACCACACACCAATCTAGGAAACATCTATATCTTAACAACTCCTAAGGAATAGGAACAAACTCCTTTACATAGAAAGAGTTACAACTGAGACAAGTAGGAATTAAATCTCCAATTTAAATAACATGGGTTACAAAAACCATGGTTGAATACCATAAATCGTTATGGTAAACAACTAATGAATGATTGTACATGGTAAATTATAATTGTATAATTAGATTTTTATTTTATTTTCTTCCACCTTTCAAATACCATAGGTGCATATAACGATTTACCAAAACCATGGGCTTGTAAACCACCAACAATAGAAAACAAATATTAAATGTGGTAATTCACTGACATCCACCTAGACCATTGTGGGTTGCTATAGAACACAAAATCTCTTTATTCTTCCCTTTCTCTATCCACTCTCAGCTATTTTTCTCTACTATGGAACAATAATGAACTATAATAGAATCAAACCCCTTTTCCTCCTAGCTCGAGTACAACATAGCCTAATAGCCAACTAGGGGTTAAATTTGACCCATTCAACCATCAACATGAGTTTCAACTTGACTTTCTAGAGTCTTCTTCATCATGGTCAGGTGGCTAGCCATTTTTCCATGAGTAATGGTGCTAACATGGCATCATCTCAAATCATGGTTGACAAAATGAGAAGGTCAAAGTTTGTGTGGCATACATTTTACATACAAACTATTTTTGAGGTCATTATTGCACTGTTTCAAAGGTATTTGAGTGTAGAACAATGCTAGGGGATCTAACACAAGTGAGAGTTTTTGGACCCCAAAAAATTTCATTAAATGCCTCAAATTTCCTTTAGAATTTTTTAAACCCCAATTTGCCATAATTGAATTGAGTAAAAATGGTCCTGTGAGCTAATACCTCCAAATTTTCCACTTTGAAAGCATGGATATGGATGAAAAAATAATATAATGATCCAATCCATATCATACGGTCAAAATTTTTTTAGGAGAAAATAACCCCTCAAGAAGGAGCACTCTTTTAGAAGAAAATTAAATATATTTTACACATAGCTAGAAGGCCCTATAAGATGAGTGCTTCACATTTAAAGGGATTTATATATACTTTATTGCATTAGGAAGGATCCTAATTAATAAGGGTGTCTTATCATCAAATCATTTATTAAGGACCATAACCCATCATGCACATGTACCCACTTTGATGCTCATTTGATGCTTGTAATTGTTAGCCTCCTGTTGCAACAGGTGTTCATCTTTCATGATTGACAATTTTACATGCCAAATATGTCATACTTTGCATGCTGCAATTCTCCATATTTCCAGAAAGAGGTAAAAAAAGAGACCATGAAAGTGTGCCAGTCTAAATGCCACTATTGTATTCCAAATTTTGATGAGTTAACCATTTTTGAAGAATTTTTTGTTAAAGGGAACTCCAAATAGCCTAATCTTGGTTTCCCTAGTTTTCAATTTCTTGTTTTAGAATATAGAGAATGAATATTTGTCCAAACAGCTTAATCTTGGCAGATTTGTAGATAGGTAGAGAAACAAAGGAGCCCAACTGCTTAATCTGGACCCTTGGAAGAAAAAAGTGTAGATTTAGATAGGAAGGCAGTCAAAAGAAAAATGGTAAAGCAGGGCCTGCAAGTCTAAGTGCACCCAAACCAAAAAGAAGAAAAAATGCTAGGTAAGTAGGCTAGGTAGGTAGTTTGAGGTTGCACAATGTGGATCTATGATCAATTTTGTGTTTCAAAATGATATTGTAGTTCAGATCACAGGTACAAGGCAGTTTTCATTTGGAAGAGCTCAAGCGAGGCATGGCTAAATCCCCTTTTCTTCTTATTCCCCAAATCACTCACTAATTTCTGGAAGAGGTCAAGATCTACTTGATGCCTCTTGGTTTCATCATTTTTTTCATATCCTTTGCCTGGGTGAAGATCTGCTTCACTCAAGGATTTCCATTCTTCCTCTATGAGTCACTTTTCCCCCCTTGATAGCCTAAGATTCACATACTTAGCGCTTTCTTGTCATTTCCATATTAACTACTAACTCTATTATTTAGCTCCCTAAATCATTTTCCTGTCCCCTACTATGCAAAAGTATATAAAATCCCAAAAATATTAAATAATCCTCCCCTTGGCACTATAGCCATATTCTTCTAAGTCCGAGAGGCAGTAGTCCATCTGGGGCTCATGCTAACCCATCCATGTCCTAACTGGAGTTAGTCTGACACCCGGTCATGCTAAAAACCATTCCCCCTTAACCCCAACCCTACAGCACCCATATCCCGCCCTTATCCTAAAGTTTTACATGTAAATATCTACCTCGCCTGCTTATAACCCCGTAAACCCACTTTTCTAAGGTTTAAACCCCCCCGCCATTTAATAAATTATTCAAATGTGCCGCGGGCCCCGTCCATTTTCCCTCCGCTGCCTCATCTGTGCCGCCGACCGTCAGATCTGGTGCGCCGCAGATTTACGATGGGCGGGTGTTTTCATGCCTCGACATGCCGAGGGTTAGCGCCCGACAGATCGGTGGTTTTACCGTCGTACTCCCGCCACGCGTCGCCCTCTTGACTGTGGCGGAGCCCCCTCTGCCAAAACCACTTCTACTCAAAGGCGGTGCACCTGAAACCGGATACCACCTTCCCCCCTCCTGCGTCAGTGCCACATCATGCTGATGTCACCATGCCGCATCGGCCTCTTGCCACCGTACCGCCAAATCATCCTACCACGTCCCTGCCACCGTGTCACTGCCACGTCATCCACCGTACTGCTAACGTCACCCTGCTAACGTCATCCCGCCACGTCACCATCGTACTGGGACCCGCCTGTTGACGTCATGCTGATGTCACCATCAAAAAGTGCGAAAGGCGCAAATCGCAGCCTAGGAAGCCCGGAATCAGAATCTGAGGCAATAATCGCTCGCGCATGGCTACGGGAAATAGGCCAAAATGGAAAGCCCCTTCGTGACTCGGCCTCCAGCAAGCCCGAAAGGCACAAAGTGAACAGAATTTCTTCGTGAAGCATATAGAAAGGGGTAAACGCAGTTTTTAAAGAAACAGAGGGCCGAACAACTGCCATGAAAGGTCGATGAGACAGTCTAAAGCACTCAGAAGACATTAAAGAGGTCAGGTTCAGCGCCAAAGAGTATCAAGAAGCGGCAAAGTGTATTAGTGAAGATATGTCAGCGGCCCGAAGCAGGTGAACATTGAATGAGCTCCAACAAAGTCAAAGAAACCGGTGGAGCTATATCGAGGCTCTCCCATCACAGTTAATGCACCTCGGAACCACTCAACAGAAATGGATCAAAACTCGAAGCATAGTTATGGCTAAGTGACCATCACAGAGCCATAAAGGCAATACATTAATTCCTTTTGTTACAGCTGCACCCATCGCAGCTCGAGGATATTTTCCTACATTTATTTCAGACATGTGTTAGGTTTAGGGCATTTATTACAGCAGATCTATATGAGATCTGATTAGTGTAGATATTTTGCTTATATAAACAACCCTAATTCACTGTTTAAAGGGGTTGGTTAGTTGATTGTATAGAAAAGGAGAGACTCACTCTATGGACATGAGGTTTTACTTAATCAAAGTTTGCTGAAAAGCTTGGAGGAATGACTGTGTGCTGTGTATTAGTGGTCTGAAGAATTGAATGTGGAATTCTTGTGCTTCAACATGATGCAATAAGTGCTTCTTATCTCTGTTTCAATTTCATATATGTTTTATCATACTTGTATCACCGTCTAAATAGCCGGAAGAAAGATTAGCTTAGAACTGGTTTAATTACCCTCTATGCTCAGTTTCTGCTGTTTCTTTATGTTTCATCTGGATTAGTAATGAATATGAATTCCTTGCGGCTCGTATTTTCCCTAATTCACTCATGTTTGACAGTTATCTAGGGATTCTGCACTGCTCCTAGATAGAGCTCATTCGCTTTCCCTCTGCTAAGCTGAAAGAGAGATTCTTAACTGCCTCTCTTTCCTAGCCCTCATTCCATCTTTTTAAGCTTGAATCATTGTTTCATGCGCAGCTAGCTTGCTCCATATTCCCTCTTGTGACCAAGAAAACGCACCAGCAGTCTTACTCCATGACTCCATGCCCAATGGTTCTAAAACCTTCATGCTATCTCTACCTCTCTACTTGAAAGAATCAATATTCCCACCAAAAAATCAAAACAAAACCCCTTGAACTCAATAACTAGCCTAAAAACCTTATCAACAAAGATAAATCAGAAAGAGAGAGCCCTCTCTGATTGCAGGTGGGCTAGAACCTGCAGTCCAAAGATTAGTCTGTGGTTACCTCGGCCGTATCCTTTTGAGCTGACCAGAAGGACAACCTAAGTGATAACAGTAATGTCACTTGAATAACAAATATGGATTTCCCTATTGTTAAATAAATGCACAGAATGTAGTGTCAAGTTCACATCAATATGGTGGAAGTATAATTTGACAATATCTTTTCCAAATATACATCACTTTTTTTATGTAGATTTTTCTTCTAATCAGATTCTAATTGACTTCTTCAAACTTACATTACAAAAAAAGTTAAATATAAAATTTCCAATTGTAATGACTTAAGGGATGCTAAACCAACATGTATGTTATTGTAGAAATTCTAATCCAATGTTAAATGTTGGATAAGGGACATGACATGGAATTAGTGTTTTTGGTTTCTCCCATTCATTGTTGAAGACATCACTTAAGTGACACAAGGTTTTCCAAAAAAAAAATCTATTATGGCGTGGTAGATTTTTACTTCTATCATATGCCTTGTCTCATGCATGTGTATTTGTTATCAGGAAAACTAGTGTCTATGCAGAGCTGCTAGTCCCACTAAGGCTGGTAGCTACCTTAGAAACAAACAAACTAAAAACTACTTTCGTTTTCCTTTATGAGAAATAGATAAGAGGGGAATAAGGAGACCAACCTCTATCTTGCACTTGGTTCCTTTCTCGATTCCTCTCCTTTCTGATAGGTCTTCGCCACTCGCTTCCTCGTCTACCCAGCTTCAAAGAGCACCAATAGAATCAAAGAAGCATAACACTATCCAAGAACATAGATCTATTATCATAAACAATATAGGACCAGATGTATATTGACCACACAAATGCATATAACATCAATCATACAAGAATGTGGAGGAAAACTTGAATAGCTTTATTGATAATCAAGAAAGAGCAAAGAGGATTACAACCAGTTGTTCTGACCCAGCATCATCCTCTCAGCAAGGGGAATGAGTCAGCTTTTGAGATTTGATTAGTGTCCTCTCTCTGACAGTTCTTGATTCCACTTGGAGATTGATGATCTCTTACTCATCCCTGGTCGAATGCAGAGAGGCAAGTGTCACAGGAGAGGTTTCTGGAGGATTCCATGCCCCTTCACCTTGCGGATTGACCTTGCCATTTGTCCACTCTCGCCCATCACACCCCATAGAAGGCATTTTCAACATGCATCGCACCTACTGTGTGTATTCAGGTGGGATGCAATGCACTTTGGCCATGGAGCAGGTGAAATGGTCTAGTTTTGACCAGTTCTGTGTAGTTTTTCATGGAGAACTTCTGGGAGATGCTGTAATCAGTTGAACTTGTTCTTTTAGGGGTTGGAACAACAACTTTAAGGACTTAGTAGCCCTTAGTTTATCTACATTTATGACTGGGGTTGCAGTGCCCAAAAATGTCTATAACAGTTGCCCCCTAAAGCATGAAGTCGTTAGTCTTTTGATGTCGGGTGAAATGCTTTATCATGAGGATCCGAAGTTTTTTCAAGCTGGAAGGCGACCCGTAATAAGATATAATACAATACATTATCTTCATAATATTTTCATGATCTAGCTGAGGCGGGCATTCCCATGCTCATCTTTATAAATTCATTTTCATGTACATGGGACAGACAATCGTCTGAGTGTAGACTGATGATTCTGGTAGAGCCATCATCCCTTAGATTGGATGATTATCTGTGTAGCAATGATGTACATTGGATTTCTTTATTTTCCTGAATATATTTCGCAGCGCAGATGGATGAAACTAGATCCGGGGTCTTCAATCTTGTTCGATCTTCACTCAAAGTACAAGTCGATCCATGTGAGAGATGTTCTGGAGTCGAACATGGAAAGACATCGCCTAATTACCAGCCAATGATGTAAGATGTTAATAGGCGCGTGAGGAATCACTGATAATGATGATGACCCTCAAGGTACTACAGTACAATTCACGTGGTGTGAATAAGGGACTTGGCGTCGAACACCATGCAAAATCTTTCGGTCGAAGGCCATTGATGTAAACCTGTCGCCGGAAGTGAGAAACTTGCCATTGAGGCATGCAAGCTTCAAAGTACTAAAAGGGTTGTTCCTAGATCGACTTCTTGGATAATGAGCTGATGTCGACAAGAAGCGATCCATCATAGGAGGGCCTTAGTGAATCCCACATCAATGACACGGAACGGAGCAAATGATTTTAATGGAGGTGAAAACGATCTGGTGATATAAGGTTCATGGTGGTGGTCATGAAAGCATGGAGCGTGAATGTATTGCAGTCGGTGAGACACAAGTGAATTCTCTGAGTGACTTCTCTTGAACATATCGGCGACACTGACATGATGGATTGGTAGCATTAACCCCAAATATGGATGGTGTGACAGAACCATGGTGATGTGACCAATGAATGGAACAACTCAACCCGACTCGGATGCGGAGTGAAAGTGTCATGTTCAAGAGTGACTTGCTACCAACAAAGTTTCTTCAAGTTTTCTTCCCAATTTTTCCCCAGTCATTGCTGACCAGTACCTCTTTATTTTTGTCAAGCTTGAGGAGGATAACATATGCTTTTTCTATAATTTTCCCTTCGGGCAAACCCATCGCTATGTTTTAACGAGCCTAGCGATAGTGAAACTCGTTCTTGTTTGTTATGGACAAGTTTGTCGCTATTCGGTTTTAACGAGTTTAACGACAAAGATAACTCGGTCCTTTTCAATTTTAGAGAGTCTGAAAAGGGACGTAAAGGAAACTCCAAAAATCGTTTTTCATCATCTAATCCCTTAAGTCCGAAAAAGTTTAAAATAATACAAAAGGGATGTGTTGACACCTAATCCTCAACGGATGGGTGAACTGGACAGTCATCAAGAAGATGAACTGATCCGTCAGACTTATGTATATAAATGAAAGTTAGCTAATGAATAAAGCAGTCAGTTTTTCTTCCGCTCATTTAATTCTGGAGTTACCCTGGCCTGACATGGTATCAGAGCGCAGGTCCCAGATGGGATTCCTTGTAACTCCTCTGCCTAAAACGTCTGCCTGGCTATAACGCCTTTGTCTGCATAATCGTTAGTCTCTCTGCGCATATGCCTGACATAGCGCTGCCACTGTTGCGACTGTTTTCCTCTACCCTGAGCACTGCCAACGCATCTGACATGCTCCTCTCTGCTTCCGTTTGATCTCTCATTTGCCCAGCTTGGCTCACATTTCACCGGTTCTTGAAAGGTTTCTTTCGCTCCAGCCATCCGCTCCTTTTGTGAAGTAATCCAGCGAATCTCCTCAACAAGGATTCACTAAGCCAAACCAAAGTTGAGGGCATAGGTGCCGTGTAGCACAAACCTGTGCAGTGATTCCCTCTATCCAAGCGCTGGCCTATCTGTCCCTTTGTTTGATTCATCTTCACCTGAAACCAAAGGACTGAAGTCTGGGAGCGCAAGCAATGGATTCTCCCTCAATGAGTTCGGATTTGCAGAACCTTCTCGAGTATTGAACGCTGGCCTATTTATTTGCGTGAAATTTGTTAGTTGGCAGTCCGTTTTCTCAAATTCCTCAATGCTATATGTGAATAGCGGATTCCAAGTCTTTCATTTAAATTTTTAGACTTATTTTCCATTGGTAATGTGCACAATGTTTATCGAGTGAGCAAGGCGGATTACGACAAGTGTGTGACGACTAGTCCCCTGGAAAAATACGAGACAGGCCCGGCCTCCATTACTCTCAACACCACCGGCCACCATTACTACATCTGTGCAGTTTCCGGCCACTGTGCCGCCGGCCAGAAGGTGAGCATCAAGGTCTCCACTGCAGCTGCTCCCGGCAGTTCGCCATCGCCGGCTCCTGTGTCTTCTCCGGCTACATCCACTTCGTCTCCGGCTCCTTTGATTGTCGGCGTTTGGCTAACCTTGTATGCAAGAAGGCCGATGTCATGTCATTTTCGTAGAACGCGAAAAGCTTCAACAGTTGCCAGTAACGCTGGGTATTACAAAGACTGCAAGGGCTTTAGTATTATGCAGTTAATTTTTTAAACTTCAGTATGGCGGTTTCTATATATCGTTGAGCAGTTTCCAGCATTACATATATATTTGATATATTGATATATATTGAAGTGATCCTTGAAAGTATTATTGCGGTGTTTCCAGCATTACATATATATTTGATATATTGATATATATTGAAGTGATCCTTGAAAGTTTTTTCTCAAAACATAGTAATATTGCAGTGATATAAGAAATGCTGATATAAGAAATGTTGATGCAAACGTTAGAAGAAAATAAAGTGCATAAGGCTGTGGCATAAGGATTTTTTTTTAGCAGAAGTTTTTTTTTATCAACAGAAGTTTTTTTTAGCAGAGATATTCTTTTACAGAATGCATTCAATCATTTCTATGGTCGGAATAGTTCTCACTGGCAAGGAGAACTATTCTGAATGGTATCGGATGGTAAAACACACCCTCATCTACAATGAGTTGTGGAAAGGAGTGTGTGTCGGAGAAGAAGACAAAGACCCTGTGCAGCCTACATCAGATAAAGAACTTGTCATTTGGGAAAACAAGAACAGCAAAGCCTATGCAAATTTGATTGCAGCATCTGTAAATGAAGAAGTAAGTCGTCATATTTCATCCTATTCCACTGCCTTTGAAGCTTTACAAAAGCTGAAAGAACTCTATGATTCTCATTCTGCACTTGAAGTTGTTCAGCTCATGATTAAACTCTTCACTCTTGAACTGAAAAATAATGATCCCCTTGCTCTTGCATCTGAAATAAAGTCTATAATGCATGATATTAAATCCACTAAGGTTGAGCTGGATATCTCTCTTATTGCCTTTCTCAAAGCACTCTATCCTACCTACTCTAATTATCTTGAGTCTTTACAAGCAAATGGAAATCTTAAAGACATAACCTTTGAGTCCCTTGTGAAAAAGTTTGCTGAAAGAGAGAAAGCCTTTGGAAAGAAAACAGTCCCTGAATCTTCTGAAGAGACTATTTGCCTTGCTCATAAAGAAAAGCATCCTGCTCAAGATTCTACAAGAGGAAGAGGTGGACGAAGAGGAATAGGAAGATACTTCAGAGGCAGGGGGGAAGACATTCTCAAGCAGAAAAGGCAAATCTGCATTGCATTCGCTGCAAACGAAATGGATCACATGATGCTTCTACATGCAAGCTACCATGGGACAAAATTGAGTAGAGAAGAAATCAGCAGAAAGGTAAAACTGATGACACAGACAAAGGTAAAGCACCTGAATCCGCTCACTATATTGAGGCACAATGTAACATTGGAGTAAATGAAGATTTGTTTAATGCTTCACTTGCTTCTTCGAAAAATGACTGGTTGCTTGATTCAGGAGCAACCTGTCATATGACTCATAGGAAAGATTTTTTTGAGGATTTCACTGACAATGTTGATGGAGCAGTATACTTTGCAGATCAGTCAAAAATCAAGCCATCAGGGCTTGGCACAATCAGGCTTAAACTGCCTGGTCTTCCAGACTTTCTTCTGGATCATGTTCTATATCTCCCACAGCTCAAGAGAAACTTTATGTCCCTGGTCCACATCTGCCAGCAAGGTCACTCCATTCACATGTTTGATGGAAAGCTTGAGGTAAGAAAGGCATCCGACCACTCACTTGTCATGAGGGGTATAGAAGAAGAAAGACTTCTTAAACTGCAAGGAACCTCTGCTCATGCACAACATTTCTCATATATTTCTCATCATGAAGAAGGTACACTTCCGTCAATTTTATTATGGCATGCTAGATTTGGACATTTAAACTATGATAGTCTCCGCTTGTTGAAGAAAAATGGTGTTGCTGGTTTGCCTACAATTCCTAGAAAACATAAGCAATGTGATGCTTGCATTCTAGGAAAGCATAGCAAACAGTCTTTTCATGATTCACATTCAAGAGCACATAGGAAGCTTGAACTCATTCATTCAGATTTATGTGGTCCAATGCCTGTTTCTTCTGCAAATGGAAATAAATATATCATGACATTTATTGATGATGACACCAGAATGTGTTGGGTTTATTTATTGAAGAACAAATCTGATGCTTTTCAAACATTCAAGAATTTTCATAAGTGGATTGAAAATGATGCACAATCTCATATTGGGTCTATTCACACTGATAATGGAAAAGAATATACATCAAATGAATTTGAACACTATCTTCGCCAACATGGGATTAAACATCAAACAACTGTACCTTATAATCCCCAACAGAATGGTGTAGCAGAAAGAATGAATAGAACAATCTTGAATATGGTACGATCCATGCTTTTCTTCAAAAATGTAAAGACAATGTTTTGGGCTGATGCTGTTCTATGTGTTGCATATATAAAGAATAGATGTCCATCTAGTGCTATAAGGAACAAGACTCCTTATGAATTGTGGTATGGACATGTTCCTTCGGTAAAACATCTCAGGATCTTTGGTTCCACCTGTTATGCTTTAATACCCAAGGTACATAGAAACAAACTTGGTGCTAGAAGTCGTAAGTGTATCTTCCTGGGGTATTCAAACACATCTAAAGCATACCGCCTCTATGATGAAGTAAATAAAAAGTTTGTTTTATCTAGAGATGTCATTTTTCTTGAATCATCCAAATCTAACAGTGTTGTTGAGCGGCAACTTGATCGCTTGGATAGATTCACAAAACCGAAATCATTCCAAGAGTTTGATAATCAGATTCCACATCTTGAAGGGGGGATTCCTATACTAGATCAACATGTGGAATCTCCTTCTGAAGAACAATCTCTCCTGCATGACACTCCAACAACGGATGATGCTTTAAGTGATGTAATTGATATAATTGGGAGACTCAATCTTGATTCAGACCCAACTCAATCAACAGAGCAGCCTGGACCATCTCAGAAAGGTCCCCCAAAGTGGCTGACAAAGACACTTGAAAGTGTTCATCCTGATGAAATTGGAAAAACAAGAACCAGAAATACAAACCGACAAGATGGAGGTGATGTAGATAACTCTAATTCACCTGTTGATATGGATGTTACTTATGATTGTGAATTGAACTTGTCTACAGATTTTGAACCAACTTCCTTCAAAGAAGCTGCTTCTCATGATGAATGGAAAGAAGCAATGCAGAAGGAGTATGATGCCCTCATAAATAATGGCACTTGGAAGCTGGTTGATCCTCCATTTGGAACCAAACCAATTGGCTGCAAGTGGGTCTACAAGAACAAATACAAAGCTGATGGCTCACTTGACAAGCACAAAGCTAGGCTTGTGGCAAAAGGTTTTGCACAGAAGGAAGGGGTCGATTATGAGGAAACTTTTGCCCCCACAGCAAAATGGGCCACCATCTGGACACTCTTTGCACTAGCTGCTCAGAACGGTTGGAAAGTCCATCAAATGGATGTAAAAACTGCATTCTTGAATGGAGATCTAAAAGAGAATGTTTTTATGTCCCAGCCTGAAGGATTTGCTGTGAAAGGACATGAACATAAAGTATGCAAACTTGTGAAGTCCTTGTATGGCCTCAAACAAGCACCACGAGCCTGGTATAAAAAACTAACTGAGCATCTTCTGAAACTCAACTTCAATCATTTTGATCTTGATGATGCAACTTTATTTGTCAAGAAAGTTGGCAAAACAGTTGTATATCTTGTGGTATATGTAGATGATCTTTTAATGACAGGGAACAATGAAAGCTATATTGCATCCATAAAGAAAGAATTAGGAAATTTTTTTGAAATGACTGATTTGGGCTATGTTCATTACTATCTTGGCATTGAAGTAACCCAACATCCAAAGTCCATATTTCTTTCTCAAAAGAAATACATTGGAGATTTGTTAAACAGATTTGGCATGACAGAGTGCAATCCTCTTTCTACTCCAATGGAACAAAACTTGAAGCTCACATCTATTGAAGGAAAGGAATTTGAGGATGCAACAAAGTATAGACAGCTTGTAGGAAGTCTCATCTACCTCACTACTACCAGACTAGACATTTCATTTGCTGTTGGAATCCTCTCCAGGTTTATGCAAAAGCCTTGTGAGGGACATTGGTCTGCTGCAAAAGGAGTTCTAAGGTACTTGAAGGGAACTCAAGACCTTGGAATCAAGTATACACAGGTGGACGACTTCAACTTGATTGGACACTCTGATTCAGACTTCGATGGAGACAAAGAAACTGGGGTATCTACTTCAGGATATGCTATGAGTCTTGGATCAGGAGCTGTCTCCTGGAGATCACGCAAACAATCAGTACCAACAGATTCCACAACAGAAGCAGAATATGTGGCAGCAGCTAAAGCAACGAAAGAAATTGTGTGGCTCAGGAAAATTCTTGAAGATTTGCAGGTAAAACAAATACAATCAACTCCACTCATGATTGATAACACCTCTGCAATAAAGTTGGCCAAGAACCCAAAGTTCCATGATCGTACTAAGCACATCAATACTAAATATCATTTGATCCGACATCATGTTGAGGCCAAAACAATCCATCTCCGTCATTGTTCCACAAACGAGCAAATTGCAGACATCTTCACCAAAGCGCTTGGAAGAGAAAAGCTTGAAAGATTCAGAACAATGCTTGGACTCACCAAACATCCCTTCAAATTAAGGGGGGGAATGTTGACACCTAATCCTCAACGGATGGGTGAACTGGACAGTCATCAAGAAGATGAACTGATCCGTTAGACTTATGTATATAAATGAAAGTTAGCTAATGAATAAAGCAGTCAGTTTTTCTTCCGCTCATTTAATTCTGGAGTTACCCTGGCCTGACAGGATGAATTTTCGGTAATTTTAACGAGCCGAACAAAACAAGCGCTCGATCTTTTTGTGTAATAATCCCTCAGGTCCAAAAAGATTAAAATCTAAAGGAGGCATAGCACTTCCGGTCACTTTAACAAGCTGGAGAGGCCAATAGCTCGGCAATATTTTCATATTTTACGAGCCAGTTGAAAAGAGCTTAAAGGAGACTCGTTTTTTGAGGAATCAGTGACAGATTCGGGTAGCAGCTGATTCCAGGTAAGGTTTGGAATTTTCCAATCATGGCAGTGTCACAAGGATGGCTAACAGGATCACTCTTTGTAGCTGTTCCTCAAAAGGGGTAAACAATCAAGTGGAGGTGAATGATCGGCCAATACAGAGTGGAGGTGACGATGAGAACACGACCAAGGCTTCAAAGGCTGATGATAATACATTCATGATGGTTATTTACCAGAAAATGGTTCATTTTTTAATGAGCTTAAACGTTGGGGGAACACTTGCTCATTGCTTATGTTTATTTTTTAACGAGCTTGAATTCCACGTTAAAACTGCTCGATATAATGGTCATTTCTTGATTTTACCATTAATAACTTTGTTCCTTCAAAGGTTGTACTGCATGCTCAATTGCTTCATCAAACTAGTTAGAAATGAACAATATATGTTTGATAAATGAGTCAAAACACTAATATTTTACTTGAATTATGTAAAAAGTAATTTAAAAGTGCTTTTACCTCTCATTTTACCATTTCATTTGAACTTTGGTTTGTTGGACCTTTGGAGGTGCTTTCCCCCTTGATTTTCACTAGCTGATTCTAGGAGATTCTGTGGATGATTCTTGGTGCCGTCTGGACCAGGTAGGAGCTAAACCTGAGCTCTTTCATTTCATCCTTTCCATTTTGCATTCTAAGCATGTTTTCTGGTTTTTCTGAGCCTCTTGGGTTTGAAAAACTCGCCCTGGCTCCATCGTACCTTTTCTATATCAAAAGGTGCGTTGCATGTTGGCTTAGCTACTGGACAGTTAGCATGCAACACACCCAGAACACTGCTGGGGGTACGATGGGTGCAAGGAGGGAAAATTGTGCACAGTTTTCCATGGAAATTTCTGCCTGTTTTTCACCAAATCAAGATCTAACTCTTCTCTTGTTTTCTTTCAGAGATTCATTGGAGCAAAATGCCTGTTACATGGCGAGAATGTGAGCATGAAGAAGAGGACATGCTTGCTTTACATGATCCGGTTACGGTAAATGCACTGCGGAACTGTGGCCTGTTCAAGTTTTTCCGCATCTCTAGCATGAGGCGACAAATCAACTTGTTGCAGTATTTGCTCGATGCCTGGGATCCTACCAGCCAGGTGTTCTAGATTAGGGGAAAATCTATCCCCTTGACTGTCGTGGGCATCTATTTTTTGACTGGCTTATCGCGGCGGGGTGCCCCTATCTCATTATCAGGTTCAACCCGTGGGGGTGAAAATCTGTGAGAGATTACATTCGCAGGTATTGCAGAGAGGGATCTCACCCGAGTAAGGACGAAAAGATCAACATCTGAGATGCCACTGATAGGCCCTTGAGGACCATTCTATTCATTTTTGCTAGGATGGCTAGTAGTGCGGCTCTTCATGTGGCCAACCAATCTTATATGCAGTACGCCTTAGAATGCCTTGAACCAAAGGTGTTCAACTGGTGTGATGCAATACTCTTTGTGATGAAAGAACAATTGACCAAGGTGAAAAACGGAAGATTGAAGAACTTTGGATATGGTTCTATTTTGACTGCCTTTGCCTTGGAAAAGATCCCGCTGATGCACCCGCAGTATATTTCACTTGGTTTACCTCCACCAACTGAGCCACGGATGCAGAGATGGATCGACCATATGTCCAGACATGCTGGTCAATCTCAGGTTTCCTTTTCTAATACCTTCTTTGGGTGGTTCCATCGTTAGGAGATAGTTTTTTCCAAGTATCCATATGCTGGTATGGATTTTCGTGGTGACCCAGATTTGGTACTGCCGGCTGGCGAGCAGTGGGGTGCCATTGGTAAATTCTTTGACCATATCTCTGTTTATCGTTTCTCTTTATAATATCCTTGTGCTTTATTATGTCAAGACTAATTGGAACTCATGTGCTCATGCAGATGTTGGACCAGTTAGGCCAGTAGTACGCCTGAGAGTGCCAGCTGCCGCTCCGGTAGGAGAGGTTGCGGGAAGGGCTATCCTTCGCGACCTTGATGTGGCCGAGACTCTTTCAGCATTACAGGATCAGCTCGAGGGCCTCACTCTCGGTATTCCAGATGTGAGGACTGACGAGCTGCCTTTGAGGTTGCAGCGACATACTACTGGCATGCCAAGTCGATGGACTAGGCTTTTACGCATGATTGCACAGGCGGTGACTTGTTATCACTAGCATCATTAGACTAGGGTGCCCCCTAGCATTTTGAGTTTTGGGTCATTTGACCAATTTTGTCTTGGTTACAGAACATTATGTGTCAACCATAAACAATTATATATATATTTTTGCTTTTCGGAGTTTTATTTTGGTTAAGTTACATGATCCTGATGCAAATATTGATGAAACACTTCTTTTTATAAATGTTGCAAATGTATATCTAACACATAATTTTCCAATGAGTCTATTAATGTGTTTAAGTTTCTGGAAATATGCTGATATTGAATAAAATCAAATTTCCTTTCCAAAATCTTGACCCTTAGGAACATGCGATAGATAGCTGGATTTCGGACGAAGTAGATACCAGTGAGTTGTAGTATGACGAGTTGTGAGTCTAGCCTGACGACAAGTCGGTGTATGCCATGGGTGATGGCATCAGAGAGAAGTTTTATCAATGCACTATATTCAACGATGTTATTTGTTGACCAACCAATACATACCCCTCTGAAACTTACTAACTCGCCGCTTGGATCAAAAATGGCCCAGGCCGCAGAAGATAGGTTCCGCGAACTACGACTCGCTCCGTCGGCGTATCCAACAAACGATTCCAATAGGTTTGACATCTGCAACAAATGTAAAAAGTAGATTACTTGACCAAAATGATTACCCTTAGCGAAAACAAGAATGTAACAAAAGCATATGGGTTACTACACTGCATCATGCATAGTAATGCTTAAGGTACAACCCGTTACGAGGTTGCGCCAGCGGAATCCCGTCATAATCCATTAACTCGTAGGATCCTTTTGCTAATACACGTTTAACAATATCGGGGCCCATCCATAAAGACTTGAATTTACCTGCTCCCAATTTATCGGATTCTTGGTCGTAAAGCAAGACTAAGTCACCTTCTGAGAAGACACGGGGTTTGACATTCTTGTCGAACTGCACCTTGACTCATTTCTTATGGGCTTCGTTAGCCAAAGTGGCATGACGATGGGTTTCATCCAATTGGATTAGTTCCAAGAAATGAGCCTCCTCTTCTGAAGTTCCGGGGAGAAGGTCGATTGCGAGTTTGAGGGACGAGATTTCACACTGAACTGGTAAGATTGCTTCTAGGCCATACACCAGTTGGAAGGGTGTAAACCCGGTTGCATTCATTACCGATGTTTGGTATGCCCACAAGGTCGAGTACAGGATCAGGTGCCAACTCCTTTTGTGGACTCCAATCATCCTTTGCAACATGCACTTCAGGACCTTGTTGATTGCTTCAACTTGTCCATTGGCCTGCGGGTAATATGGAGTAGAGTTGTCGTGAGACAACCCTAATTTGGCAGCTAATTCGGCCATGATGTGATTGCGAAAATGCGATCCGTGATCTATGAATATAGCCAGTGGAACGCCGAATCTGGCGACTACATGATTGAAAAAGAAAAGGGCAGTTGTTTCGCCAGTGTTATCTAATGTAGGCATCGCCTCGGCCCATTTGGTAAAATAGTCAACTGCGACTATGATATACCCATGCCCCCCGGTCGAGGTGGGGTTACATGTCATGAAATTAATGCCCCATTTGGCGAATGGCCCAACAACAACTATTGGTTGTAGAGATGTGGGTGGTCTTCTGGTTTTGCTATCGAAAATTTGACAGGCATGGCAACTTCTAACTGCGGTTATGCAATCTTTGAACATTGTTGGCCAGAAGTATCCTGCTCGTAAAATTTTTTGCGCCGTAGCGTAACCAGATTGATGCCCCCCACATGTGCCTGAATGGAAATCATTCAGGACTTTTTCAGCTTCCTCATGGGTGAGGCACCTCCTCAGAACTGTATCGACACCACGACGGTAAAGTGTATCACCGACGATTAAAGTGTATCACCGACGATCATGTAGTCTTTTGATTGGTATCGAATACGTTTTTGTTCAGAGCAGGAGGTATTAGGCATATATTTTTGGATTTGGAGATAGATGATTGTATCTCCATACCACGAATTGCTTGAAGATATCAGAAACAAAGATTCATCCACGATTATTTCTTCTGATGTTTCATCGTTGGACGACGATGGGAGATCGCATAGTAATTCTGCTTAAACCAGGGATTTCTTTGACTTGGATTTTACAAATTCCAGATCAAACTCTTGAAGAATTGCTATCCATTTTGAATATTTTCCCCCCAGCAACTGTCGCGACAATATATAAGTCATGGGGTTGCAATCTAATAGAATGGTTGTTTTTCGAAAGAGGACATAGTGTCGAAATCTCTGTATCGCTTGAACAGCTGCGAGCGCCAGCTTTTCAACATAGGAATATTTGCTTTCTGTATCATTTAAGTTCCTACTTAAATAATATATAGGATGTTCAATTCCGTTGTCTTCATGAACTAAAACCATTGCGATGGTTGTATCCGCTGCAGCCAGATACAGGTTAAAGTATTTTTGATAATCAGGAGCATACATTAATGATGCTTTCATTAGGGATTATTTTAAAGCATCAAAGGAAGCTTACGTGACCTGATCCCAGACGAAGGGTACTTCCTTTTTCAATAGACGTGTATAACCTTTATCAAGTTCGACGTAATTTGGAATGAACCTCCTCAAAAAGTTTGCTTTCCCTTGGAGTTTCTGAATCTGAAGCAAATTTGAAGGTGGAGGCAAATTTATGAGTGCCTGAACCTTACATGGGTCGAGACAAATCCCATCTTTTGAGACTACAAAGCCAAGTAAATGACCAGAACTGACACAGAACACACATTTGTGTGGATTGAGTCGTATCTTGTAGTGTCGGCAACGTAGAAATATCGCTCTCAAATGATGCAGATGATTGGTCCGCTTTCACGAATGATCCGGAAGGTCGTCGAGATATGGTTGAATGATGTTTTTGATGTCATGGAAGGCATAATTCATTGCCCTTTGAAACGTTGCCCTGCGTTCTTTAAACCAAAGGGTAATTTGCGATATGCGAATGTGCCCCACGGACAAATAAATGCAGTCTTTGACTGGTCCTGTGGGCGGATATTTATTTGATTATACCCGAAGAATCCATCCATGAATGAAAAGATTTCACATCCGGTGCATTCATCAATTATTTGGTCAATAAAGGGTGTAGGGTAGTTGTCTTTTGGACAAGCTTGATTTACATCCCTATAATCGACGCACACTCTGATCGTTCCTTGTTTTTTCATCACAGGAACAATGTTCGATACCCAATCGGTTAGAGGAACTGGGTAAATGAAACCAGCATGGAGAAGCTTTTCAACTTCTGCTTTGATGGCAGTGGCTTTCTTGGGGTGCACCTGCCGTAGCCATTGTCGTACTGGTTTGACATCTGGATACATCTTGATTTCGTGTTCAACTATACTCGAGTCAATGCCTGGCATTTCATCATATGACCAAGCAAAGACATCTCTGAATTCGCGAAAAAGAGCGTTATATATTTCCAGTTCTGAAGGAGAACAACATTTGCCAACATAAATATTCTCTACAACATCCGTTTTGGTCGAGATATTTATGGTGATAGTCTCTTCAATATTGGACAAGTTTCGCTCGAAATCCACCGTGTTTACAGTATTTGATAGGAAATCAAAAACTGAAGGATGATGAAGGTCATCAGGAGTATCTTCTTGAAAATCCGGAAGATGGGAACGATGGTTGTAATCTTCCCATGGTGCCCCTTCAATTACCATTGACTGAACAATTCCTTCGTCGGTGTAATGCACTTGCGACCAAGGATCTGAAGGGGTGCCATTTTCCTTAGACTATCTATCCAAACGCTTGATGAGCATTGATTCGGGTCTGCCTCCCATGCCGAAAACATTGATTGCTACAATATTTCTATTGGGCTTGGAGGAAATACCTGCGGATGATCCATGTTTATATCGTTTTCTGAGATCTTTTGAGTCGAAGATATCATATTGCAGGTTCCTACCGTCACTACTTCCGCCAGATTGATTGGAGGCGGGAGGGAAAAAGTCCCCATTAATATAGGGTATTTTAGTAGGCCTACTCTAATATTTTGAAGCGTATGGGGGCTTCCATGGATCATCGGAATGCTTCCTGTAACTTGGGAACTATTGGGGAGAAATGTTTGTTGGTCGACGATCGTAATTCCTCCTTGAAAAGGAAATGCAATCTTCCTAAAGTAGGTTGGCACAACTGCAGCCATAGCATATATCCATGGTATTCCCAGTAGGATGTTGTAATCGAGGTTTCCGTCGATTACTTCGACATCTATTTCTACAATTTTCCCTCCTAGTTCAACTTGAAAGTTACTTAGAATACCATATGGGGTATATGTTCGTCCGTCAAATGCTTTTAATGTTGTCAAAGATCGCGACAAGGTTGGAGATCCTAAAGTTTTCCAGCAACTCATCGACATGATACATGTAGATACCCCCTCATCAATAATTGTTCGATGAACAGTTTTGTTGAGGGCTTTCACTTGAATGAGGAAAGCTAGTTGAGCTGGTAACTGAGGATCGTATGCTTTATGATTAAAGGACACAAGATTAGAATCCTTTGGGTCTATCCCACCTATAGTTGATAATAAATCCTGCTTTTGGGATGGACAATTTTGTAGTATCTCAAGTGTCGACATAGCGGATGGCGATTGGGCCAGATCTTCCACTATATTATAATGCTATGCTGCTCTGGCACGAGGATTAAATGTCGACTTGTGTACTACTCCCTTTGGCAGTTTTATTGTTAGCTCTGGAATAATGGGCGGCACAACTTCTATTGAAGTTGTTGTCGAACTACTAGGTTGATCTTTATCCTTGTTGTTCAAGAGATGTGGATTCCTGTAATCTTTATTCCTTATCGATATCAAAGCATCATTTTGCTATTTCGAAACCGACAACATCAACACTTGGGATGGGGAAGTATTTTCACTAGCAACCAGATTTGTTCTTGGATTTGGAAACGGATCAGTCAATACTGCTGAGGTGTTTGAATTCTTGAAGAATCTTTTAAGCTCAACTTTATGTGGACAATTTTTTGTCCAATGATCCTCATCACATATTAAGCATGGATTTTTTGGTTTCCTATCTCCAGGAGGGTTTGCAGAAGAATTTTTAGGTGATGATTCCTCCTGTTTCTTCTTCTTGCCTCCTGGTTGCTTGGTTTCTTTGCCTTTATCAGTCGAGACGGCATTTACTTCCGAGGCGAGAAGTTCTTCTTTTGCATTTTGACTAGAAATCTTACGGGCCTTTTTAGATGTAGCCTTTGTCGATTTCGTGTCTGTCGTACCAATCATGCCATCGCCGGCATGAGAGTCATTGTTTGATCTAGGAGGAGGAGGGACGAAAAATTCCGGTTTGGGAGCATCAGGGATTTTATCGTAGAGCGTGCTAGACTGAGTATAAATCAAGTCTAAATATTGCGCACGAGTAATAACTTGCTCTTCAGTGACGACTCCTCCTTTTGCCACATCTTCTGTAATGGAAGGTAATAATGACTTAATAAACCATTCAGCTAAAAGCTGATTAGGAACATACGTTTTTACCATTCTACGATGACGTCGCCACTCATGAATATGATCGGATATGTGAGTGGCTGTTGTTTGCTTCAAATTGGTAAGAAGTTATGTTCCCGTTTCGTACCTTATCGGTAACTGAAAATGGGTTAAAAAGGTTGTGGCTAGGGTACTGAAGTTGTCAAACGAAGCTCTGGGTAACTCGATATACCATTTTGCTGCCGGACCAGTTAACGTCCTCTGGAAAAGGCGAAGCCTAATCGAATCATCGTTTAGGGTGTTTGATGAACACCATAGATGAAATGTCATCACATGATTCGACAGGTCTTCACTCAGATTTCCATTAAATTTAGGAATATCTGACGGAAGTTTATGCGGAATCGCTGGCCACCAAGGGGCGTAAGCAATTGGATCGTTCGTTAACCTATTTAGATTCAGTAACTCCAAAGTTGCCACGAAGGGTAACTGTTGATTCAGGTTTGGCGAAGCATACCCAGGATAAGATGGGATTGCCTGAGTAGTTGGTCTCTGCATACCAGCATAATGCATTTGATGCTAGTAACTTTGGTAAGGTTGATGGGCATAAACATTGTAGAATGGTTGATTTTGACCGTTTTGAATATACGGCTGCCCACTATTTTCAAAGATTTGTTGCTCAGATCCTTGTTATACTTGTTGGAATTGCGATTTTTGGTATTGCACCAGCCATGGTTGCGAAGCCATGTGTTGTTGTCCAATACTGACTGTTTGACCAAGATGAGGGGTAATTGTACCCGTTTGGGCCTGTGTCATTCCACTAGTTGGCGATTTTGGTTGAGTCACAGGGACAAGAGGCTATTGCATTACAACCTGAGAAACCTTAGGTTGGCATAAAACAGGCAGCGCTTGTACTTGTGACACCGTCACAATAGCCGGCGTAGTTGGTATATTTGACATAGGTAAACATTGTTGCATCGAATATACAACTCTTGGTTGTTGAGGCAATATTGGCACCCAACCGCTAGATGTAATTCCAGCATAACCTTAATTTTGTTGTGAACTCTCGTATGGTTGTCCTCCCGAAGGAGACAATGAAAGGGTACACTGCCCCCCATACGGTGGTAATCTGGTACTTGAAGGAATTGTTTTCCCTTGAGGACCGGACTGCCCAAATTGACACCCTGAAGGATCAATTTGCTGAGACTCAACATAAGAGTTCCCGGATACTATTCCGGATGAACAAACAGGAATGGACCATACTGTCGAAATAGCCCCTGAGTGGGCCCCATCTAGCGATTGAGAGCTAGTTGGGACAGATGGTATGCCGACGAACATCATTGGAGTGACATCAGGAAGTTCTGCCATCGTTGTGTCGGATGACACAGTCCTAGATGTTGACGGTTGTTCAGACATTTCTAGTCTATCCAAAAGATTGCCTAGCGATTCTATAGGAGCTTCTGATGGCGGTAGACTAATTTCTGACGAAGAAGGATATAGAGTGATCCCGACTCCAAATCGAGATGGAGTACTAGATGGAGGATCCTCCACAATCTCTTCTATAGCAATCAGACTAGGTGGAAGAGGTAGACCATTAGGTTCGTAAAATATTTCTGGTGCCGAAGAAGGTATACAATCTGCAATGACAGATGTTTGGGGAATAACACCTTCTGAATCAGTTGTAGATGGAGTTGGCTCAGTAACACAAGTGTTTACCTTCACACTAGGATCAGTTCTACTGTCCTTTGGTGGCTGTTGAACTTCTTCTGTAAAGGCAGGGATACCAGAAATGTTTGGAGTAACTAGAGTCTCCGATGGTGTTGGAACACTTGTTCTAACTTTACCAGGGGATTTGGAACCGGTTAAACGGGTTCGCTTTGTCCATAACAGTTTCGACTCTGGAGACAAAGACGGTTGACTCGTAAGCCTCCGTGAATGACAGGATTTCAATTGACTTTCTTCCACGATTTCGGATTACTCGATCAACTAAAACTCAAGGGGAAGTATGTTTCTGAATTAGATGAATTTTAGACACTTTTGACACAACTTGCTTTTTCAATTTTTAAGAGTCGAGAAAAAACAAAAGATGACTCTAGTCGCTTTTGATTTTTAATGAGCCTGAAGTGACAAGTGCTCAGATGGACCATTTCCTTTAAGGAGTCTGAAAAGGAACGAAAGGGACTGCTCTGGAAATCTAGACAGAGGGATTACCAAACCAATCGCAAAACTGCAAAATACTTTTTACGGTATGGCAGTCAATCTTCCCGAATGTTGTGTTCAGTGGTACGTGGGAGCACAAGTCCGTACTAGCACTTGTCGTCTCAAAGTGGAGGAATCACCCAACCAACAGTGAAAAAAACAGTTACCAGGCTTTACAATGCCAGAATACGTCTCTAGCCTAGACTTCTAGATGTTGTGCGTTAGGTTCCAAAGCGTTTTTAGATTCATTAAATTTATTTTATAGTTGATCTTGCTTAAGAAATTTGCCTTTCAGGTTCACCGCGTGATGTAGATGTACAATTCCTAAAATGCAATCTGAGATGATAAACAATCGTTTAATCTTCTTTTTGCAATGAAAATCCTAGCTACTAAGGAAAGAGAGATGATGTTCTTTCAACAAAGAGCAGAGAGCACACACTATATGCACTGTCCTAAATCAAACCAACAAACAGTCTAAGTGCAAATGCACATGCATGTATTTTTTTCAGCCTTCTTAATGTGTGAATGATAAAAAGAAAGCTAAGCGAAAATTTGAATTATTTTTCAAAGCGACAATTACTAACAAGCTTCTTTTCAAAACAAAATGAGGACAATGACGACACTTTGTTATTTGGAATTGAAAACTTGCTTTTGACACTTGAAAAACTACTAATTCAAATCAAATACAAGAGTAACAGTGTAATCGACTATCAAGAACAATCATATTCTCTTATATGACTGAAAACGACACTTGCGACACTTTCAAATCAAGAAACGACAGTTCAATTACACTACTTCTTTGTAAAAGAGAATTGAAAATGGCTCAAAAATACATAAAAACATTTACAGTTCTTTGCACAATGGAGGCAGAATAACAGCAAGGAAAGGGGTTTCAAACAGAGGTGTACTGACTACAGACAACAAAACTCCTGAAAAGAGCTGAAAAGAGTGAACACAGAAGCCAAAATATAAGAGCAAAAGAGGTCTGATCAGCGCACCTGTAGCACAGGGAAACTAAAATGCAATGCACCTACTACACTCGGGAAGTGTGATGCATTCAGGTTTTAGAGAAGACACAATGTGATGCACCAGGGACGAGACTTTAGCTAGGTTCCGGGTCACATTTTGCAGCTCAGTTCAGGGATTTAGGCCGAGTAACTGGTAATCAGTAAATCAATCACAGGGGTAGATCTAAGGAGGTTACTAGAGCCACCATAAGGGCAATTAGAGAGCTTGTAAATCAATTGTTTAATTCGGAAACAAAACCCGAAGATAGACTGAAGCAGCATTGATCTACTTTGCACTTGCATAACAAATGCATTTCGAAGGCTAGCTGGCTTGACTTCAGGCTCCATCTGTAACTTTATAAAGTAAACAGATGTAGATATACAAACAATCTATTCGCTCCCCAGTGGAGTCGCCATTTTGTTATCGGGAGAAATAGTGTCTATGCAGAGCTGCTAGTCCCACTAAGGCTGGTAGCTACCTTAGAAACAAACAAACTAAAAGCTACTTTCATTTTCCTTTATGAGAAATAGATAAGAGGGGAATAAGGAGACCAGCCTCTGTCTTGCGCTTGGTTCCTTGCTCGATTCCTCTCCTTTCTGATAGGTCTTCGCCACTCGCTTCCTCGTCTACCCAGCTTCAAAGAGCACCTGTAGAATCAAAGCAGCATAACACTATCCAAGAACATAGATCTATTATCATAAACAATATAGGACCAGATGTATATTGACCAGACAAATGCATATAACATCAATCATACAAGAATGTGGAGGAAAACTTGAATAGATTTATTGATAATCAAGAAAGAGCAAAGAGGATTACAACCAATTGTTCTGACCCAGCATCATCCTCTCAGCAATAAATCCCTTCTTCACCTCATGAAAATCTTAGATCACCCAACACTATGATGTTGCACCAAGAAACCAACAACACTTCTTTACAAGATACAAAATTCCAGCCTCTAGATCTCTGGGATGAGGGATCCATATATAGATGTTTGCAAGGGGAAAGAGTCAGCTTTTGAGATTTTATTAGTGCCCTCTCTTTGACAGTTCTTGATTCCACTTGGAGATTGATGATCTCTTACTCGTCCTTGGTCGAATGCAAAGAGGCAAGTGTCACAGGAGAGGTTTCTGGAAGATTCCATGCCCCTCCACCTTGTGGATTGACCCTGCCATTTTTCCACTCTCGCCCATCGCACCACATAGAAGGCCTTTTCAACATGCATCGCACCTACTATGTGTATTCAGGTGGGATGCAACGCACTTTGGCCATGGAGCAGGTGAAATGGTCCAGTTTTGACCAGTTCTGAGTAGTTTTTCATGGAGAACTTCTGGGAGATGCTGTAATCAGTTGACCTTGTTCTTTTAGGGGTTGGAACAACACCTTTAGGGACTTAGGAGCCCTTAGTTTATGGACATTTATGACTAGGGTTGCAGTGCCCAAAAATGTCTATAAAAGTATTCTAATAAGTATAATGTTTAATATTATGCTTAATGCTAGCTTAAAGATGCATTCTACATTGAGTGATTACAATTTTTGCACTCGTCTATTCAAGCTTCCTAGGAACAATGTCAATTTAGTGGTAAGTGCTTATTTATTTTTCTTTTACATTTATTTCAAGAATAGTAGTTATAACTACACATGTAGTTGAGATAATGTTTTTCAACACTCATAAGGTTTACTAGAGTTTAAATCCATGCACTACTCCACCACTTGTAAATACATCAATATTACATTTAATAAATTAGTGCAACTATTCTCACTATTTCATTCACCAATAATTAAACTTTTATGCCATTATTATTGACAATGTTGCTAAACTTGTGGCCATTTTCCCTCTCTCTAAGTATCAAATAAAATGTTATTAAAGTGAATAAGCACTACAATTATGCAATCAATATTGTTAGCATATTTCATTGATCATGATTTGGTTTGAGAAAGAACAATCAAATCCAAATTGAAAGAATGCCCTATATTATCTTATGTTTTTTAGCTTATTTTGTTTTTTTTACATAATGAGAAGCATGCAGTAAAGATGGATTCAATCTCTTAATATAAGGAGGTAAAGGTCCATCAAATAAGACTTGGACATAACAAGGCAGATATGACCTACTCATGAAAACATTTTTCTATCATTTGTATTGATAAGGCAAGCTAGTATTATGGAAATGCGGAATAATAAAATGGACCTAAATCCCTATTCTACCATGAATGATGATTTGTTATTTCATTTTGAAACAATGGTTAGTTAAAGAAGTTGAAATTCAAAATGAAGTAACTAGAAAGGATTGTGCACATTGCAAACTTGAACTTACAACTAAATCAAAGAAACATATAAAAGGATTCATCATTACACAAAAGCGCATGCCACCGATTCAAGCCTTAAAAAAGTTAAGAAGTTTATGAATGTGACACAAAACCTTCAATTGTTTGAAAAATAAATAAAATCCTATACATATTTTCTTCAATCACAAAAGCTATCTATGAGATTGAGAAAGTTAAATGAATCTCAATTATATTTTGAGTCATGCCAATGACACGATCATCTTAATCTAAACTTCAACTAGTTTAAAACTATCGACTTCTCAAGATATCAAGACCTTCAAAGTATGGAATTTGTTCTATTTTTTAAACATATTGATATGAGTAAAAAAGAAAATCCAAATAGTGACAAGGTTACGTATTTCAAAGAAGATAGTTAATTAATCATGTTAAGTATCATGTTACTTACAAACCATTCAAAGTTATGGAAAAAAATAGTATATTGAAGCAAAAAGTAATAGATTTGATACCAAGCCAACAAATCTCAAAGGAAACCAAAAAAATCATATTTTATAAGAGTTCCTCTTAGCATAGTTGGGTAGATACAAATGATAAATTGTAGCTAATGCTCCTAAATTTTCCAAAATTCTTACTTTAAAGGCACCATAATATTGTACATGTCTAATAAACTTTAACTAGAATAAAAAACACTATTAAGAGAGGCTTTTTACTTTAAAATGTGGGAATCCACTAGAGACTTCTAAAAGAAAGGACTTTCTAGTTATGACTTCTAGAATTCTAGAAGGAGAATTTGGCATTTCTAATAGTCTCGACATTGGAGAGGTGATGAGAAGAAGAACATATCGATTATCACACTCCAAGCATGGGGATGATGAGGTTACAATAGAAGAATAAGCCATTATAGACATATTTATATAGAATAAAGCATAAGACGGTCTTATAATTAAGCCTTTTATTTGAATACACAAATACAGACTTTGTTTGAGGTTATTATTGCACTGTTTGAAAGGTATTTGAGTGTAGAAAAATTCTAGGGGATTTGACACAAGTGAGAGTTTTTGGACCCCAAAAAATTTCATTAAATGCCTCAGATTTCCTTTAGAATTTTTTAAACCCCAATTCGCCATACTTGAATTTTTGAGTAAAAATGGTCCTGTGAGCTAATTCCTCCAAATTTTCCACTTTGAAAGCATGGATATGGATGAAAAAATAATATAATGATCCAATCCATATCATACGGTCAAAATTTTTTAGGAGAAAATAACCCCTCAAGAAGGAGCACTCTTTTAGAAGACAATTAAATATATTTTACACATAGCTAGAAGGCCCTATAAGACGAGTGCTTCAAATTTAAAGGGATTTATTTATACTTTATTGCATGAGGAAGGATCCTAATTAATAAGGGTGTCTTATCATCAAATCATTTATTAAGGACCATAACCCATCATGCACATGTACCCGCTTTGATGCTCATTTGATGCTTGTGATGTCACTTGAATAACAAATATGGATTTCTCTATTGTTCAATAAATGCACATAATGTAGTATCAAGTTCACATCAATATGGTGGAAGTATAATTTGACAATATCTTTTCCAAATATACATCACTTTTTTAATGTAGATTTTTCTTCTAATCAAATTCTAATTGACTTCTTCAAACTTACATTAAAAAAAAAGTTAAATATAAAATTTCCAATTGTAATGACTTAAGGGATGCTAAACCAACATGTATGTTATTGTAGAAATTCTGATCCAATGTTAAATGTTGGATAAGGGACATGACATGGAATTAGTGTTTTTGGTTTCTCCCATTCACTGTTGAAGACATCACTTAAGTGACACGAGGTTTTCCAAAAAAAAATAATCTATTATGGTGTGGTAGATTTTTACTTCTATCATATGCCTTGTCTCATGCATGTGTATTCTAATAAGTATAATGTTTAATATTATGCTTAATGCTATCTTAAAGATGCATTCTACATTGAGTGATTACAAGTTGTGCACTCGTCTATTCAAGCTTCCCAAGAAAAATGTCAGTTTAGTGGTAAGTGCTTATTTATTTTTCTTTTACATTTATTTCAAGAATAGTAGTTATAACTACACATGTAGTTGATAGATAATGTTTTTCAACACTCATAAGGTTTACTAGAGTTTAAATCCATGCACTACTCCACCACTTGTAAATACATCAATATTACATTTAATAAATTAGTGCAACTATTCTCGCTATTTCATTCACCAATAATTAAACTTTTATGCCATTATTATTGACAATGTTGCTAAACTTGTGGCCATTTTCCCTCTCTCTAAGTATCAAATAAAATGTTATTAAAGTGAATAAGCACTACAATTATGCATTCAATATTGTTAGCATATTTCATTGATCATGATTTGGTTTGAGAAAGAACAATCAAATCCAAATTGAAAGAATGCCCTATATTATCTTATGTTTTTTAGCTTATTTTGTTTTTTTTTTACATAATGAGAAGCATGCAGTAAACATGGATTCAATCTCTTAATATAAGGAGGTAAAGGTCCATCCAATAAGACTTGGACATAACAAGGCAGATATGACCTACTCATGAAAAACATTTTCTATCATTTGTATTAATAAGGCAAGCTAGTATTATGGAAATGCGGAATAATAAAATGGACCTAAATCCCTATCCTTCCATGAATGATGATTTGTTATTTCATTTTGAAACAATGGTTAGTTAAAGAAGTTGAAATTCAAAATGAAGTAACTAGAAAGGGTTGTGCACATTGCAAACTTGAACTTACAACTAAATCAAAGAAACATATAAAAGGATTCATCATTACACAAAAGTGCATGCCACCGATTCAAGCCTTAAAATAGATAAGAAGTTTATGAATGTGACACAAAACCTTCAATTGTTTGAAAAATAAATAAAATCCTATACATCTTTTCTTCAATCGCAAAAGCTATCTATGAGATTGAGAAAGTTAAATGAATCTCAATTGTATTTTGAGTCATGCCCAATGACACGATCATCTTAATCCAAACTTCAACTAGTTTAAAACTATCGTCTACTCAAGATATCAAGACCTTCAAAGTATGGAATTTGATCTATTTTTTAAACATATTGATATGAGTAAAAAAAGAAAATCCAAATAGTGACAAGGTTAAGTATTTCAAAGAAGATAGTTAATTAATCATGTTAAGTATCATGTTACTTACAAAGCATTCAAAGTTATGGCAAAAAATAGTGTATTCATGCAAAAAGTAATCAATTTGATACCAAGCCAACAAATCTCATAGGAAACAAAAAAAAATCATATTTTATAAGAGTTCCTCTTAGCGGGGTTGGGCAGATACAAGTGGTAAATTGTAGCTTATGCTCCTAAATTTTCCAAAATTCTTACTTTAAAGGCACCATAATATTGTACATGTCTAATAAACTTTAACTAGAATGAAAAACACTATTATGAGAGGATTTTTACTTTAAAATGTGGGAATCCACTAGAGACTTCTAAAAGAGAGGACTTTCTAGTTATGACTTCTACTTTGCTAAAAAATTAAATTAGAGAGAAGCATAGACATTACCTAGACATTTTTTCATCGGTCAGGCATGGGTTCCACGTAAATGAAGAAAATGAATTTTACCATCATTTGAGAAAATTTTAAAGCCACGATGTGAACAATGAATGAAAGAATGGAAAACAAGGGAAGCACAGGCGACAATGAACTTCACAGAGGCAAGACTAGCACCGATGCTTGAGAGATCGACAACACTGAAAATGGTAAAAATGAATTTTATCAAGTTATGAGAAGATTTTTTGGCGTAAATCACATTATGATATACTTGTCGACGCGTTTCGAACCAACGAGTGTGGTTCATCGTTAGGACAAGTTGAAGAATCAGATCACAACTGCATGTTAAATAGGGATCATAATGTGATTTAGGCCGAAAAATATTCTCATAACTTGATATGGATCACAGAAACCTCAATTCAACAAATGAATTTTATCACTCGTACATTTTTTTTATTTAACCCTATTCCGATGTGCTTGAGTAATCGCACTGGTGCATACGATTTCCTAAGCACACCGCTATTTTTTAAATTAAAAACCCTATAACGATGCACCTTGTGTTTTATGCATTAGGGAATTTTGATACAAGAATAACCCCAGTGCTTTGTGGGAGTATAACACCAAAATGATGAAAATGAATTTTACGATAGACATTTTTTAAATTTAACCTTTGTCTAGTGTTATCGATTAGTATATTCGCTGGTGCTTCGGTTTCACCTAGCACATTGCTATTTTTTAAATTTAAAACCCTATAGTGGCACACCTTGTTCTTTATGCATTGGGGCATTTCAATACAGGAATAACACCAGTGCTTCATGGGAGTATAACATCGAAATGTTGAAAATGAATTTTACATCCAACATTTTTTAAATTTAACCTTTGTCTAGTGCTATTGAGTAGTATACACATAAGTGCACCTGATATAGGTAGCACACAATTGTTTTTATATTTTATAAAAAAAAAAAACCTACAACAATGCACCACTTTCTATTAAGCACTGAGGCATTCAATTTAACGAATGACACTGGTGTGTATAGTATTATAAGCACACCACTATTTTTAAGTTAAAAACCCACAACAATGTGTCATATTTTTTATGCACCAAGGTGTTCATATACGAGTTTAACATTGGGGATTTGTTAGAATATAGTACCAGATTGGGCAAAATGAATTTTATGATTGACATTTTTTTAAATTTAACTCATTTCCGGTGATATCAAGTATTATACGCACCTGTGTGCATTGTGTACTTAGCGCATTGTTATGTTTTTATTTTTATAAAAGATTAACTCGGTCATGGTGCACCATATACTATTAAGTACGGGTGCGTATAATTGCATAATGCACCTATGGATTAGTGTATTATAGACACACCATTAAAAAAAATCCGCTAAAACATCCGCCCACCCAACTCTGCTAGTGACCTCCACTACAAACGGATTTTTGGGGTATTTTTATAGGGTCTTCTACAAAAACCTCTGCTAAAGGGTCTTTTCCTTGTAGTGATAGCATGTTTCTACAATAAAGAAGAAACCATTGAGAATGGTGTTATTCCAATTCCAAGGGGATTGTAACATCCCCAATCGTAACCGCCATAATAAATTTTAATGAATTATGCTAATATTTTTTTTATTATCAACATGAATATTTAATTATAATGTTGAGATGATCTAGAAATATTAATACTGTAAACATTACTATCCATCAACTAATAAGAAAATTCCAACAACTAACTTATATAGTAGCACTTATAGGGACCATGATACCATGAGTGAGAAATAGTGATGGGAATAAAAAGGGGCTAACCTAAGGAACCATAGCGACCATTGCCAAATATTTTGTTACCCTAATAAAATTGTGAGAGTTATCCTTCATTTCCCTTGACTAACTTGAAAAACCAATCATTTAGGTGGAAGGGCTGCCTTTCAAAATTATGGGATAATGGGTTGAGTACTTTAAAAAATATTGAGTGGGTAAAATCACCCCTCTAGTAGATTCAACATTTACTTGGGGAAAATCACCTTGGTAATTGTGCCCATGAAATGGAAGGTCAAGTGTATGGATGAAAGAGATCACGCTTTCAATAGAAAGAGAGATAATGGTGCATGAGTGGGAAAAATAGAATGAGTGTGTGCATAAAAAGAAAAAACCATCCTTTTGTGAGCTAACCATTTCTCGTGAAACCAAGTTATTAAGCCCCAAATCAAGGCCCTACATTTGCATAAGGAAGTCATTGAAGTTGTCGCATGAGGGGTTTATAATTTTGTTGCAAAGCTCGACACCCAGAAGAAGCATGAGGGAGGGGATAAGCTCAGGAACTATATCATAGTGAAGGGACTCACTCTAGTGCTATGGAAGCTATCAACATAATGCCTAGAGATCGTAGAGACCCTAGACTTAGTGAGGAAGGAACCCTTGTTGAACTTATACCTATGAGATGGTTTTCCATTTGACCGTCAGTGTTTGAGTGCCACTAAATTCACCCTATTCACTATTAGGGTCTAGATAGGGGGTGGCTAGTTGTAGAAAGAATGAGTGCAATTGAGCCTACAGTTAGGTGGAAAAGTTCTCATCCTTAACCAATTTGTTCGGAAGTTTCACATGTTTAGATTAGTTTTCTTGACTTGTTCAACCTTTTTAAAATTCCATTTAATTTAAGAAATTATATATGAAATTGGATGTATTAAGATGTGATTCTGTTGAAATGTATGAGAAATAAAATGCATGTAAGTCATTTGCAATTATGTTTCTACAAAAGCAATGAAAATTTGTTTTCGTTCTTAGGATCTTAGTGATGTTTTTTGTGCATGCTGTCCATGACTTTAATTTTTAGGTAGACCCCTTTGTAAGCCCCTATTTATGGATGTTATGCTTAAAATTTGATATGATTTATCCTTAGGTGTAGCAACCCTTAGGAATTTTCAAGCTATAGCTGTCAAGTAACTTCACTCTAAAGAACAACCGTGTTATTAGACTTGAACTTACTTAAAAAGGGAACTTGTGCATGTGAATTTGTTATCGACATTTATTGGTTTATTATATTCTTGAATTCCATGCCTATAGCCCCATAGTATGTTCATCTTAGATGGCAGTGATACCTTGCCTTTCTTTCTATTCAAAAACTATGAAAATTAGATGTGTAATGGATCTAGAATGGATCAATTAGATGGCTAAGATCATGATTTGAACCCATGAATAAAATACTTTGTGATTGTAATCTTAGAAGGGGTAGACCTAGGGGTGGTATTAAATATGAGTTGTAGCATGAAGGTTACAACTCTATATAGGAATTGGTTGAAGTAGTAAAATATGTGTATTTGAAGAGGAAGTTTCTAGGGTCTTTAGATCTTGGTTAATTATCCCAATCTCCATAAAATATCTAAATGGACAAATAATTATATTCCTTTATGAGTATATGCATCTAGTCCTAGAGATTTGGGATTCTATGTCTGAAATATTGAGGAAATACAACCACTTATTTTGAGTACGAGGATCATAGGTTGGCCTAAAGTATTATTTCTAGGATCGATTGTAGTTAATTGGATTGATAAGGTGTGATTGGGTATTAATTATAAATATGTTTCTAAGGATAATAAAGACTTGCTATTTATGTTATATTATGAGAATGTCATTTTCTCTATAATCCGTATGAATAAAATGAATTCTTGTAGATTGAGATTTTATCTTGGGAAGCATTGTATGGGTTAAATCGCATCGGGAATCCTTCTCTTCATGATAGATGTTATAAAATTTGTATGCTTACCTAATGATATTTTATGTTCAAAATTCATATGGATGTATTTATGATGTTGTTGCCAAGCCCTTCATAATTTAAATGGGTATGTTGGATGGTACATATTACTTAGTTGAGAATACATGTAAACATAACTACATGGTCATGCCTTTTTCCATGATAAATGATTAATTATTGCTGGGTATAAGAGGACTTATAAATCCTTTGAAGCTGGAGGGTCAAATTGCAATATTAATTAGGGTGACTTGTTAATAAAGTATAATACTTAAGACGGAGTTCTTGGATCCTGGAATCCCTAGCATCCTAGACTAGTTTTAGAAGGGTGCACTTATATTTATTGATGCTCAAAATGCTTGGATGCATAGCCAACCTTCTTGAGAGAAAAATGGTATGAGCTTAGCCTCTTACTAGTAGTCCATTACACTTGATCAATTTTAAGTTTAAGGATTTATATTTCTCTTGATTGTTTGTAAGAAGTCAAGGGGAGTGTTAAAGAAGCGCATTTCCACTATGGGGAACACTTAGGAAAAATATATAAGAGTTTGTAAGAGTTTTGGAGGCATTAGAGGCAATTTTGTGCATATTGCATGACATTTGTTTTCATGTGATACTACCTATAGTTAGTTAAAGAAGTTGAAATTCAAAATGAAATAACTAGAAAGGGTTGTGCACATTGAAAACTTGAACTTGCAACTAAATCAAAGAAACATATAAAAGGATTCATCATTACACAAAAGCGCATGCCACCGATTCAAGCCTTAAAATAGATAAGAAGTTTATGAATGTGACACAAAACCTTCAATTGTTTGAAAAATAAATAAAATCCTATACATCTTTTCTTCAATCGCAAAAGCTATCTATGAGATTGAGAAAGTTAAATGAATCTCAATTGTATTTTGAGTCATGCCCAATGACACGATCATCTTAATCCAAACTTCAACTAGTTTAAAACTATCGTCTACTCAAGATATCAAGACCTTCAAAGTATGGAATTTGATCTATTTTTTAAACATATTGATATGAGTAAAAAAAGAAAATCCAAATAGTGACAAGGTTAAGTATTTCAAAGAAGATAGTTAATTAATCATGTTAAGTATCATGTTACTTACAAAGCATTCAAAGTTATGGCAAAAAATAGTATATTCATGCAAAAAGTAATCAATTTGATACCAAGCCAACAAATCTCATAGGAAACAAAAAAAAATCATATTTTATAAGAGTTCCTCTTAGCGGGGTTGGGCAGATACAAGTGATAAATTGTAGCTAATGCTCCTAAATTTTCCAAAATTCTTACTTTAAAGGCACCATAATATTGTACATGTCTAATAAACTTTAACTAGAATGAAAAAAACTATTATGAGAGGATTTTTACTTTAAAATGTGGGAATCCACTAGAGACTTCTAAAAGAGAGGACTTTCTAGTTATGACTTCTAGACTTCTAGAAGGAGAATTTGGCATTTCTAATAGTCTCGACATTGGAGAGGTGATGAGAAGAAGAACATATCGATTATCACACTCCAAGCATGGGGATGATGAGGTTACAATAGAAGAATAAGCCATTATAGACATATTTATATAGAATAAAGCATAAGACGGTCTTATAATTAAGCCTTCTATTTGAATATACAAATACATGGGGATTATAAATAAAATATGTTGTACTGGAAATAAAAAATGTAAAGTATGATCATGATCATTATTTTCTAGACACTAAGGTTGAAGATTAATTATAATTCCAACAAGAAAAGAGTCATAAGAGCCTTCCCATGTGTTTCATCATGGATAGAACACCCCCTTCTTGGTCACAATAAGGTGTTACTTGAGCTAGACCTACAAAATCCAAGGAAAATAATATTAAGAAACAAATATAAACACATTTTTTTTTTAAATAATTCCTTCTATCTTACACTAAAATCAATATTTATATCTATTTTTAATTTTATATATATACTAAATGTGTGACATGTTATAAGGTTACAATATTGTTAGAAGTAGATTTTGATAGTATAAGTCAATATATAAGATTTCCAAAATACCCATTGGAGGATTCTTGTATAGTTCTATCCAAATTGCAATGAAAATTGCAAATATTCATTTCCACAGGATCTGATAGGCATATGAGAGAAAGGAAGAAATATAAGAACTCAACAAAAGCCTAATTCTAAAATATTTAAGGATTCAACTCCTGGATAGGGGGTGGCTAGTTGTAGAAAGAACGAGTGCAATTGAGCCTACAGTTAGGTGGAAAAGTTCTCATCCTTAACCAATTTGTTCGGAAGTTTCACATGTTTAGATTAGTTTTCTTGACTTGTTCAACCTTTTTAAAATTCCATTTAATTTAAGAAATTATATATGAAATTGGATGAAATTATATATGAAATTATATATGAAATAGGAATTTGTTGAAGTAGTAAAATATGTGTATTTGAAGAGGAAGTTTCTAGGGTCTTTAGATCTTGGTTAATTATCCCAATCTCCATAAAATATCTAAATGGACAAATAATTATATTCCTTTATGAGTATATGCATCTAGTCCTAGAGATTTGGGATTCTATGTCTGAAATATTGAGGAAATACAACCACTTATTTTGAGTACGAGGATCATAGGTTGGCCTAAAGTATTATTTCTAGGATCGATTGTAGTTAATTGGATTGATAAGGTGTGATTGGGTATTAATTATAAATATGTTTCTAAGGATAACAAAGACTTGATATTTATGTTATATTATGAGAATGCCATTTTCTCTATAATCCGTATGAATAAAACGAATTCTTGTAGACTGAGATTTTATCTTGGGAAGCATTGTATGGGTTAAATGGCATCGGGAATCCTTCTCTTCATGATAGATGTTATAAAATTTGTATGCTTACCTAATGATATTTTAATATGTTCAAAATTCATATGGATGTATTTATGATGTTGTTGCCAAGCCCTTCATAATTTAAATGGGTATGTTGGATGGTACATATTACTTAGTTGAGAATACATGTAAACATAACTAGATGGTCATGCCTTTTTCCATGATAAATGATTAATTATTGCTAGGTATAAGAGGACTTATAAATCCTTTGAAGCTGGAGGGCCAAATTGTAATATTAATTAGGGTGACTTGTTAATAAAATATAATACTTAAGACGGAGTTCTTGGATCCTGGAATCCCTAGCATCCTAGACTAGTTTTAGAAGGGTGCACTTATATTTATTGATGCTCAAAATGCTTGGATGCATAGCCAACCTTCTTGAGAGAAAAATGGTATGAGCTTAGCCTCTTACTAGTAGTCCATTACACTTGATCAATTTTAAGTTTAAGGATTTATATTTCTCTTGATTGTTTGTAAGAAGTCAAGGGGAGTGTTAAAGAAGCGCATTTCCACTATGGGGAACACTTAGGAAAAATATATAAGAGTTTGTAAGAGTTTTGGAGGCATTAGAGGCAATTTTGTGCATATTGCATGACATTTGTTTTCATGTGATACTACCTATAGTACATGAAAATAAACTTCATGTGATATAGTGTAAGTTGCAACAAAATTAGAGGGAATGTGACAAGGTTTGGTTGGAGGTTGCAATGGAGAAAAGTGTGAGTTGTGTGATGTATCACACCACAAAATTTTGTGGTCCAATACATCTCACCCACAAACTATTATGCACACATGCCGTGAGGCCATGGCTAAAGGAAAAGTAACATCATGGTGGAAAAGGTTAGACAAATGAATGATTTATTGCATGAAGAAACTTTTCGACAATGCAATGGATCTCATCCACAAAAAAATTGGATGTGATATATCATGTTGGAGAAAGAGTGTAGGGACATAATAAAAAGAAAATGGACATGGAGGAATGGACATGTTGTATGGAGAAGTAGTTTGAGGATGTGACACATCACATCCATAAAATGCTTGGATGTGATATGTTACATTATCGAACTTTTTGAGGATGTTATAAGGGGAAGAGGAAGGACAAGGAAAGAAAATGGGAAGGAGGATGAAGATGGGAAGAGATGGAGGAAGGTAAGGAAGATAAAAAGGGATGGAAGTATAAAGGGGAAAGAAATGGACAAGAAGAAGAGAAGAGTTCAAAGTTGGAAAAAAGAAAAAAAAAAACATGCGATGTGACATATCACACATTGAAAATCTACTCGTGATATGTTGCATGATTAAAAGTTTTATAAGTGCAATAGGGAGAGAAGAATTTGTTTTTGAATAGGAAAATATGTTTCCACCTTTGATATGATAAAATCGTTGGGCATGATTATAAAAAGTTTGTAAGGGCACTAGACAACACATTGAAAAGATTTCCCCCGTGCAATAAGCCAAAAGGAAGATATTTTTTCCTAGGTAAATGTGAAGTTAACTGGTGACCATACAAGGTATGATGTGGAACTTTACAAATGACAAACAATTTCTCCTCTACATATGATGAAATGGTTGAGATAAAACTCTGGAATTTTTTTTAGAAAGGGATAATTTCATATTGAAAACTCAAAATTGAACAAAAATACAATTATTGAAAAGTCCAAGTTCAAAATTGATTAAAAATATAATAGTTAGAAAGTTAACCAAAAAAGTAACCCACCGCCTTAATAACAGTTATTAAAAGTGTTGTATTAAAGATATAACACCGGCCATACAAATATAACACTTCTCTTTAATTTTGAGAAATATCCAAATTCCTCGCATACTCCTGACAAATCTAGGGCTTAAGACTTGCCTTAATGGTGCTCTAATATCCGTAGCAACACTAATAACAATTAATTATTCATAACACAATCTATATAAAAATCTTCAAGCATCATTATCCACCATACAATTTATCTATAAATACATATAATATCAGTACAAAACCATCATTATCCACAATACAATTTATATATAAATAGATATAATATCAGTACAAAACGATCCGACGAGATCGGATCTGAACGAGTCTGATAGGATAGGAAATGACATTAAAAGTAAAAAATATAGAACACGAAGTGACTGGGGTATGAGTTGACTTACACCTATCTTAATGCAATAAGATAACAATAACAATAACAAAACCATACCAATTCCAACTAACAAAGGAAAGGAAAGGGCAGAACATTATTTTAAATGTATAATGATGAGAGGTAACAGGCAGAGCTAGAAGAGGTGGTGATGTTTTTTGCCCTCTGCTTCCTTTTCTTTTTCTTTGGATTCTTTCACATCGTGATGCTCGTGTAAGACGTAACCCCCTTCTGCCGTTGCACCAGCTGCAGCAACCTCCTCCTCGATCTTGTGCCTGTGGGCGTGCTCTGGATCCTTCTTCTCTTCGTGCTTCTCGTGCTGCAAATTATAATAGCAACAATTTATCAGATCTCACTACACTTTTCTATTGATAGAACATAACATGATATATTATTCTAAATAATAAAAATAGAGAGATGTTAAGTAGATAGTACCAGTGCAAAGCCTCCGGTGGCCACCGCTCCTAATCCACCCGTTTCCTCCAGATGCTTATGATGCTTCTCCTCCTTTTTTGCCTTCTCATCAGACTTAACATTCCCCTCATCACGAACGTCTGCGCTCTCACCATCTTCCTTTTGGTGGTGGAACAGATGGTGGTGCTGTTTCTCCTCAGACATTCTGTGCGCCCAAATAGAAATTTGTTCAAAGTGATACTCACAATTCTCAGAAATATGAATACTAATGGCTAGGTATACAGATGAGATAGTTGGTGCGTTGTTTATATAGGTCAAATTGGAAGTTGAAGAAAGGTTATACATACTATAATAATATGTGGTTTATTTTATCGCCTTTGGATGTTAACAGCGCCTGGAAACCGCGTTCATCGGCAAGTTGATGATATTGGGCGGTGCCTCCCGTGCAATGATCAACTCCTGACTTTTTCATTTTTGCGCAACTTTGGTGTTCTATTTCTCCTAAGGTCGGTTTAATCGAACACTGCGCGCGCCATTGATGGTGATTGGGCGAGGAGCTGTCCCGGTTGAAAGTGAATGCACAGAGACTCGAATGTGGAGAACGTGGCATCATATGTGAAGATTTTAGAAAATGTTAAAAGCTATAAATTTTTCAAAATTTTTAATTTTGTCTGGTTTGAAAAAAGTAAATCTCGATCTCATCTAGATTGGCATGCTTAGAGATATAAGGTTATGTAGGGAGGGTGATTAGATTAAAATACTTGAGGAAACCCGTGCCTTGCTATCAAGTTCTTCAAAAACATGTATGTGCATAACATGGCGTGTATATCACTTATGGGACCATGCCCCCTTACCGACCTAATTTGAAAAGTCTTACTCTTATTTATTTATGGAGGATGTTTAGTTGTTAACAGATAAGCTTGGACTATTATTTGTTTTTTTATCATTATTATTTTTATGATGATGTGTGTTAGGTCTCTTTCTTTTTAGTAAACAAGGTTTGTGCTAGAAATAAAAAGGGTTTTGGACATAAATAAATAAATAAATATATATATATATATTTATATATTTTGTTTTTATTTTTTATTTTTTATTTAATATATAAATTAAGTATTTCATATTTATTTTTTAATTATAATTAAGTGATAATTTTAAGTAAAATTATGATTATTTATTATTTAAATTTTATATACAAGTGTATAAATAAATTTATATATGACATTCTAATTATATAAATTATTTATGAAAATATGACAAAAAAACCATTTTTTTAGAAAGAAAAGTTAGACTATAACTTTATAAGTTAGGTAGTATAAACAGTAATAAAATTAATAAACTTATATTTCATGAAGTGTTACACCCATAACTTTATAAGTTAGGTAGTAAAAAAGAGGCAGTTGTCTATAATGCGACTTTTTGGAAGCCTTTCCGGTGGGTTTTTCCGGTCCAAATCCAGCAGCAATTTATTGGAATCGCAAGTTTGATAGCTAGTTTCTGCACAATCAAAGCATCCCAGAGGTTTTCCAGGGTGCTGCATCCAAATATGCAGTTAAAAAACCATTTTAACTGCAACAAATCAAGATTTAACCTCAATTTCTTCCGCCGGATTCCGTCACCAGAATCTCCAAAAAATCGCATTATAGACAACTCCAAAAAAGAGTAATAGAATCAGTAAACTTATATCTCATCTAGTGTTAGACCTAAGAATACGAGTCCAATTTGCAATTTTAAAGTCAATATTTTCAACAACATTGTGGATGAGATATGAAATTTGGAATCTTGAATGTTAATGATTAAATTTGTATTTGATTTATGATGCATTTCCATGTGATTAACTTTTCTTTTATACTGTTGAAGGATGTTTAGATCTTTTTAGGTGAGCTTAATGGTTGAGTTTAAATTGCCCATGTCAAATCATATCATTTTTCAGGCGTTTTACTTTATATTTTTATGGATATTTCTCCGTGAATGTAATATTTCCCATTTCCCAAGGCATATTTTCATATTTGGATAAATAGCTCATTTATGGGTATAACAGTGCTTTTACAGGGCATGTTTTTAGTTTTATAGGAGGATGTCTTATTTTAGAGGTGGATAATTGGGTTATTACCAGTATGGATCTATGTTAAATACAGATCTTCAGTTCCCTCCTCGATCTTCAGTTCCAAAATCCACCTCTAATAATACACCTCAGATCTCAATGCAGTGCTGTAAACAATACATGTGAGGGCTACATGGCGCACGCTCCAACTGTGCAAGACTTATAAGGCCAGGTGTTCTATGACTCATAGATTTAACTCTCTTTCCAAGCCACAAGCCAATTCAACTCTATACTTGTCTACATCTACAATTTTTTCAAGGAAAAAAAATAGGAACATATTTCCTCAGCTCATGGTGATGAGACAACCTTTCATGTCATCAGTTTCATTAGAGATGTAGAAGACGATCTTGATGAAGCAGAGCTCCGATGAAGGCTTATCATATCCTTCCACGAGTTATCCATGCTAGGATCTACGTGTCAACTAGTCCCCACAACTATAATGATGAGAACCCGACTCTTTCAACGCTAGTTGGAAAGTCTCAAATAGCACAATGCCTCCTACACTTTATACGCTGCACGATGGATGATAGTTCCAATGAACAAAAGCTCCATATCTTCAATCACTCGAATCAATTTAAATTCGGCTCACTGCCACTTTACATTTCTAATTGTCATTGCAATCGCAACACCTCACCAACAAACCTTCCCACTTGAACTTTGGTCCTTTATGGAAAAGGGATCGATTCTCACATGAAAATATCTAATGGACAAACAAAATACTAAAACAATACAAATATATTCTCTTATTTCCCTTGGCCCAAGAGGGGCCAAGGCCCAGGCCCATATGGGCTCCAATACCAACATAAAATTGAATATTGCACACTCACTGAATTATATTGATCAAATAATCTTACATATGTACATGAGGTGTTGTCTCAAGATAAGGAAATTGTCTGGGACAAACAATCAATTGGTTGAGAGAATATCTCAATCACACACTAATCTAGGAAACATTAGATCTTAAAAACTCCTAAGGAATAGGAATAGATTCCTTTACATAGAAAGAGTTACAACTGAGACAAGTAGGAATTGAATTTCCAATTTAAATAACATGGGTTACAAAAACCATGGGTGAATACCATAAATCGTTATGGTAAACAACTAATGAATGATTGTACATGGTAAAATATAATTGTATAATTAGATTTTTATTTTATTTTCTTCCACCTTTCAAATACCATAGGTGCATATAACGATTTACCAAAACCATGGGCTTGTAAACCACCAACAATAGAAAATGAATATTAAGTGTGGTAATTCACTGACATCCACCTAGACCATTGTGGGTTGCTATAGAACACAAAATCTCTTTATTCTTCCCTTTCTCTATCCACTCTCAGCTATTTTTCTCTACTATGGAACAATAATGAACTATAATAGAATCAAACCCCTTTTCCTCCTAGCCCGAGTACAACATAGCCTAATAGCCAACTAGGGGTTAAATTTGACCCATTCAACCATCAACATGAGTTTCAACTTGACTTTCTAGAGTCTTCTTCATCATGGTCATGTGGCTAGCCATTTTTCCATGAGTAATGGTGCTAACATGGCATCATCTCAAATCATGGTTGACAAAATAAGAAGGTCAAAGTTTGTGTGGCATACATTTTACATACAGACTTTTTTTTAGGTTATTATTGCACTGTTTCAAAGGTATTTGAGTGTAGAACAATGCTAGGGGATCTAACACAAGTGAGAGTTTTTGGACCCCAAAAAATTTCATTAAATGCCTCAGATTTCCTTTAGAATTTTTTAAACCCCAATTTTCCATACTTGAATTGAGTAAAAATGGTCCTGTGAGCTAATACCTCCAAATTTTCCACTTTGAAAGCATGGATATGGATGAAAAAATAATATAGTGATGCAATCCATATCATACGGTCAAAATTTTTTTAGGAGAAAATAACCCCTCAAGAAGGAGCACTCTTTTAGAAGAAAATTAAATATATTTTACACATAGCTAGAAGGCCCTATAAGATGAGTGCTTCACATTTAAAGGGATTTATATATACTTTATTGCATGAGGAAGGATCCTAATTAATAAGGGTGTCTTATCATCAAATCATTTATTAAGGACCATAACCCATAACCCATCATGCACATGTACCCACTTTGATGCTCATTTGATGCTTGTAATTGTTAGCCTCCTGTTGCAACAGGTGTTCATCTTTCATGATTGATAGTTTTACATGCCAAATATGTCATACTTTGCATGCTGCAATGCTCCATATTTCCAGAAAGAGGTCAAAAAAGAGACCATGAAAGTGTGCCAGTCTAAATGCCACTACTGTATTCCAAATTTTGATGAGTTAACCATTTTTGAAGAATTTTTTGTTAAAGGGAACTCCAAACAGCCTAATTTTGGTTTGCCTAGTTTTCAATTTCTTGTTTTAGAATATAGAGAATGAATTGCTGTCCAAACAGTTTAATCTTGGCAGATTTGTAGATAGGTAGAGAAACAAAGGAGCCCAACTGCTTAATCTGGGCCCTTGGAAGAAATAAGTGTAGATTTAGATAGGAAGGCAGTCAAAAGAAAAATGGTAAAGCAGGGTCTGCAAGTCTAAGTGCACCCAAACCAAAAAGAAGAAAAAATGCTAGGTAAGTAGGCTGGGTAGGTAGTTTTGAGGTTGCAGAATGTGGATCTATGATCAATTTTGTGTTTCAAAATGATATTGTAGTTCAGATCACAGGTACAAGGTAGTTTTCATTTGGAAGAGCTCAAGCGAGGCATGGCTAACTCCCCTTTTCTTCTTATTCCCCAAATCACTCACTAATTTCCGGAAGAGGTCAAGATCTACTTCACTCAAGGATTTCCATTCTTCCTCTATGAGTCAATTTTCCCCCCTTGATAGCCTAAGATTCACATACTTAGCACTTTCTTGTCATTTCCATATTAACTACTAACTCTATTATTTAGCTCCCTAAATCATTTTCCTGTCCCCTACTATGCAAAAATATACAAAATCCCAAAAATATTAAATAAACCTCCCCTTGGCCCTATAGCCATATTCTTCTAAGTCCGGGAGGCAGTAGTCCATCTGGGGCTCATGCTAACCCATCCATGTCCTAATTGGAGTTAGTCTGACACCTGGTAATGCTACTAACCATTCCCCCTTAACCCCAACCCTACAACACCCATATCTCGCCCTTATCCTAAAGTTTTACATGTAAATATCTACCCCGCCCGCTTATAACCCCGTAAACCCACTTTTCTAAGGTTTAAACCCCCCCGCCATTTAATAAATTATTCAAATGTGCCGCGGACCCCGTCCATTATCCCTCCGCCGCCTCATCTGTGCCGCCGATCGTCAGATCTGGCGCGCCGTAGATTTACGGTGGGCGGGTGTTTTCATGCCCCAACATGCCGAGGGTTATCGCCCGGGAGATCGGCGGTTTTACCGTCGTACTCCCGCCATGCATCGCCCTCTCGACTGTGGTGGAGCCCCCTCTGCCAAAACCACTTCTGGTCAAAGGTGGTGCGCCCGAAACCGGATACCGCCTTCCCCCCTCCTGCGTCAGTGCCACGTCATGCTAACGTCACCATGCCGTGTAGGCCTCTTGCCACCGTACTGCCAAATCATCCTGCCACCGTACCGCCAAATCATCCTGCCACATCCCTGCCACCGTGTCACTACCACGTCATCCACCGTACTGCTAACGTCATCCCGCCACGTCACCGCCGTACTGGGACCCGCCCGCTGACATCACCGTCAAAAAGTGCGAAAGGCGCAAATCGCAGCCTAGGAAGCCCGAAATCAGAATCTGAGGCAGTTTTTCATGCGCGATTAGCGCCTAGTGCTAATCGTGCATGGCTACGGGAAATAGGCCAAAATGGAAATCCCCTTCGTGACTCGGCCTCCAGCAAGCCCGAAAGGCACAAAATGACCAGAATTTCTTCGCGAAGCATACAGAAAGGGGCAAACGCAGTTTTTAAAGGAACAGAGGGCCGAATAGCTGCCATGAAAGGTCGATGAGACAGTCTAAAGCACTCAGAAGACATTAAAGAGGCCAGGTTCAGCGCCAAAGAGTATCAGGAAGCGGCAAAGTGTATCAGTGAAGATATGTCAGCAGCCCGAAGCAGGTGAACATTGAATGAGCTCCAACAAAGTCAAAGAAAGCGGTGGAGCTATATCGAGGCTCTCCCATCACAGTTAATGCACCTCGGAACCACTCAACAGCAATGGATCAAAACCCGAAGCATAGTTATGGCTAAGTGACCATCACAGAGCCATAAAGGCAATACATTAATTCCTTTTGTTACAGTTGCACCCAGCGTAGCTCGAGGATATTTTCCTACATTTATTTCAGACATGTGTTAGGTTTAGGGCATTTATTACAGCAGATCTATCTGAGATCTGATTAGTGTAGATATTTTGCTTATATAAAAAACCCTAATTCACTGTTTAAAGGGGTTGGTTAGTTGATTGTATAGAAAAGGAGAGACTCGCTCTGTGGACATGAGGTTTTACTTAATCAAAGATTGCTGAAAAGCTTGGAGGAATGACTGTGTGCTGTGTATTAGTGGTCTGAAGAATTGAATGTGGAATTCTTGTGCTGCAACATGATGCAATAAGTGTTTCTTACCTCTGTTTCAATTTCATATATGTTTTATCATACTTGTATCACCGTCTAAATAGCAGGAAGAAAGATTAGCTTAGAACTGGTTTAATTGCCCTCTATGCTCAATTTCTGCTATTTCTTTATGTTTCATCTGGATTAGTAATGAATATGAATTCCTTGCGGCTCGTATTTTCCCTAATTCACTCATGTTTGACAGTTATCTAGGGATTCTTCACTGCTCCTAGATAGAGCTCATTCGCCTTCCCTCTGCTAAGCTGAAAGAGAGATTCTTAACTGCCTCTCTTTCCTAGCCCTCATTCCATCTTTTTAATCTTGAATCATTGTTTCATGCGCAGCTAGATTGCTCCATATTCCCTCTTGTGACCAATAAAATGCACCAGCAGTCTTACTCCATGACTCCACGCCCAATGGTTCTAAAATCTTCATGCTATCTCTGCCTCTCTACTTGAAAGAATCAATATTCCCACCAAAAAAGCAAAACAAAACCCCTTGAACTCAATAACTAGCCTAAAAACCTTATCAACAAAGCTAAATCAGAAAGTGAGAGCCCTCTCTAATTGCAAGTGGGCTAGAACCTGCAGTCCAAAGATTGGTCTGTGGTTACCCCGGCCGTATCCTTTTGAGCTGACCAGAAGGACAACCTGAGTGATAACAGTAATGTCACTTGAATAACAAATATGGATTTCCCTATTGTTAAATAAATGCACAGAATGTAGTGTCAAGTTCACATCAATATGGTGGAAGTATAATTTGACAATATCTTTTCCAAATATACATCACTTTTTTATGTAGATTTTTCTTCTAATCAGATTCTAATTGACTTCTTCAAACTTACATTACAAAAAAAGTTAAATATAAAATTTCCAATTGTAATGACTTAAGGGATGCTAAACCAACATGTATGTTATTGTAGAAATTCTAATCCAATGTTAAATGTTGGATAAGGGACATGACATGGAATTAGTGTTTTTGGTCTCTCCCATCCATTGTTGAAGACATCACTTAAGTGACACAAGGTTTTCCAAAAAAAAAATCTATTATGGTGTGGTAGATTTTTACTTCTATCATATGCCTTGTCTCATGCATGTGTATTTGTTATTAGGAAAACTAGTGCCTATGCAGAGCTGCTAGTCCCACTAAGGCTGGTAGCTACCTTAGAAACAAACAAACTAAAAACTACTTTCGTTTTCCTTTATGAGAAATAGATAAGAGGGGAATAAGGAGACCAACCTCTGTCTTGCGCTTGGTTCCTTGCTCGATTCCTCTCCTTTCTGATAGGTCTTCGCCACTCGCTTCCTCGTCTACCCAGCTTCAAAGAGCACCTGTAGAATCAAAGCAGCATAACACTATCTAAGAACATAGATCTATTATCATAAACAATATAGGACCAGACGTATATTGACCACACAAATGCATATAACATCAATCATACAAGAATGTGGAGGAAAACTTGAATAGCTTTATTGATAATCAAGAAAGAGAAAAGAGGATTACAACCAATTTTTCTGACCCAGCATCATCCTCTCAGCAAGAAAGCCCTTCTTCACCTCATGAAAAGCTTAGATCACCTAACACTATGATGTTGCACCAAGAAACCAACAACACTTCCTTACAAGATACGAAATTCCAGCCTCTAGATCTCTGGGATGAGGGGTCCATATATAGATGTTTGCAAGGGGAATGAGTCAGCTTTTGAGATTTGATTAGTGTCCTCTCTCTAACAGTTCTTGATTCCACTTGGAGATTGATGATCTCTTACTCATCCCTGGTCGAATGCAGAGAGGCAAGTTTCACAGGAGAGGTTTCTGGAGGATTCCATGCCCCTCCACCTTGCGGATTGACCCTGCCATTTGTCCACTCTCGCCCATCGCACCCCATAGAAGGCCTTTTCAACATGCATCGCACCTACTGTGTGTATTCAGGTGGGATGCAATGCACTTTGGACATGGAGCAGGTGAAATGGTCTAGTTTTGACCAGTTCTTAGTAGTTTTTCATGGAGAACTTCTGGGAGATGCTGTAATCAGTTGACCTTGTTCTTTTAGGTGTTGGAACAACACCTTTAGGGACTTAGGAGCCCTTAGTTTATGGACATTTATGACTGGGGTTGCAGTGCCCAAAAATGTCTATAACAGTTGCCCCCTAAAGCATGAGGTCGTTAGTCTTTTGATGTCGGGTGAAATGCTTTATCATGAGGATCCGAAGTTTTTTCAAGCTGGAAGGCGACCTGTAATAAGATACAGTACAATACATTATCTTCATAATATTTTCATGATCTAGCTGAGGCGGGCATTCCCATGCTCATCTTTATAAATTCATTTTCATGTACATGGGACAGACAATTGTCTGAGTGTAGATTGATGATTCTGGTAGAGCCATCATCCCTTAGATTGGATGATTATCTGTGCAGCAATGATGTACATTGGATGTCTTTATTTTCCTGAATATATTTCGCAGCCCGGATGGATGAAACTAGATCCGGGGTCTTCAATCTCGTTCGATCTTCACTCAAAGTACAAGTCGATCCATGTGAGAGATGTTCTAGAGTCGAACATGGAAAGACATCGCCTGATTACCAGCCAATGATGTAAGCTGTTAATAGGCGCGAGAGGAATCATTGATAATGATGATGACCCTCAAGGTACTACAGTACAATTCACGTGGTGTGAATAAGGGACTTGGCGTCGAACACCATGAAAAATCTTTCGGTCGAAGGCCATTGATGTAAACCTGTCGCCGGAAGTGAGAAACTTGCCATTGAGGCATGCAAGCTTCAAAGTACTGAAAGGGTTGTTCCTAGATCGACTTCTTAGATAATGAGCTGATGTCGACAAGAAGTGATACGTCATAGGAGGGCCTTAGTGAATCCCACATCAATGACACGGAACGGAGCAAATGATTTTAATGGAGGTGAAAACGATCTGGTGATATAAGGTTCAGGGTGGCGGTCATGAAAGAATGGAGCGTGAATGTATTGCAGTCGGTGAGACACAAGTGAATTCTCTTAGCGACTTCTCTTGAACATATCAGCGACACTGACATGATGGATTGGTAGCATTAACCCCAAATATGGATGGTGTGACGGAACCATGGTGATGTGACCAGTGAAAGGAACAACTCAACCCGACTCGGATGCGGAGTGAAAGTGTCATGTTCAAGAGCGACTTACTACCAACAAAGTTTCTTCAAGTTTTCTTCCCAATTTTTCCCCAGTCATTGCTGACCAGTACCTCTTTATTTTTGTCAAGCTTGAGGAGGATAACATATGCTTGTTCTATAATTTTCCCTTCGGGCAAACCCATCGCTATGTTTTAACGAGCCTAGCGATAGTGAAACTCGTTCTTGTCTGTTATGGACAAGTTTGTCGCTATTTGGTTTTAATGAGTTTAACGACAAAGATAACTCAGGCCTTTTCAATTTTAGAGAGTCTGAAAAGGGACGTAAAGGAAACTCCAAAAATCCTTTTTCGTCATCTAATACCTTAAGTCCGAAAAAGTATAAAATAATACAAAAGGGATGAATTTTTGGTAATTTTAACGAGCCAAACAAATCAAGCGCTCGATCGTTTTGTGTAATAATCCCTCAGGTCCAAAAAGATTAAAATCTAAAGGAGGGATAACACTTCCGGTCACTTTAACAAGCTGGAGAGGCCAATGGCTCGGCAATATTTTCATATTTTACGAGTCAGTTGAAAAGAGCTTAAAGGAGACTCGTTTTTTGAGGAATGAGTGACAGATTCCGGTAGCAGCTGATTCCAGGTAAGGTTTGGAATTTTCCAATCACGTCAGTGTCACAAGAATGGCTAACAGGATCACTCTTCGCAGCTGTTCCTCAAAAGGGGTAAACAATCAAGTGGAGGTGAATGATCAGCCAATACAGAGTGGAGGTGACGATGAGAACACGACCAAGGCTTCAAAGGCTGATGATAATACATTCATGATGGTTATTTACCAGAAAATGGTTCATTTTTTAATGAGCTTAAACGCTGGGGAACACTTGCTCATTGCTTATGTTTATTTTTTAACGAGCTTGAATTCCATGTTAAAACTGCTCGATATAACGGTCATTTCTTGATTTTACCATTAATAACTTTGTTCCTTCAAAGGTTGTACTGCATGCTCAATTGCTTCATCAAACTAGTTAGAAATGAACAATATATGTTTGATAAATGAGTCAAAACACTAATATTTTACTTGAATTATGTAAAAAGTAATTTAAAAGTGCTTTTACCTCTCATTTTACCATTTCATTTGAACTTTGGTTTGTTGGACCTTTGGAGGTGCTTTCCCCCTTGATTTTCACTAGCTGATTCTAGGAGATTTTGTGGATGATTCTTGGTGTCGTCTGGACCAGGTAGGAGCTAAACTTGAGCTCTTTCATTTCATCCTTTCCATTTTTCATTCTAAGCATGTTTTATGGTTTTTCTGAGCCTCTCGGGTTTGAAAAACTCACCTTGGCTCCATCGCACCCTTTCTATATCAAAAGGTGCATTGCATGTTGGCTTAGCTACTGGACAGTTAGCATGCAACGCACCCAGAACACTGTTGGGGGTACGATGGGCGCAAGGAGGGAAAATTGTGCACAGTTTTCCATGGAAATTTCTGCCTGTTTTTCACCAAATCAGGATCTAACTCTTCTCTTGTTTTCTTTTAGAGATTCATTGGAGAAAAATGCCTGTTACATGGCGAGAATGTGAGCATGAAGAAGAGGACATGCTTGCTTTACATGATCCGGTTACGGTAAATGCACTGCGGAACTGTGGCCTGTTCAAGTTTTTCCGCATCTCAAGCATGAGGCAACAAATCAACTTGTTGCAGTATTTGCTCGATGCCTGGGATCCTACCAGCTAGGTGTTCTAGATTAGGGGAAAATCTATCCCCTTGACTGTCATGGGCATCTATTTTTTGACTGGCTTATCGAGGCGGGGTGCCCCTATCTCATTATCAGGTTCGGCCCGTGGGGGTGAAAATCTATGAGAGATTACATTCGCATGTATTGTAGAGAGGGATCTCAGCCGAGTAAGGATGAAAAGATCAACATCCGAGATGCCACTAACAAGCCCTTTTGGACCATTCTATTCACTTTTGCTAGGATGGCTAGTAGTGCGGCTCTTCATGTGGCCAACCGATCTTATATGCAGTACGCCTTAGAATGCCTTGAACCAAAGGTGTTCAACTCGTGTGATGCAGTACTCTTTGTGATGAAAGAACAATTGACCAAGGTGAAAAACAGAAGATTGAAGAACTTTGGATATGGTTCTATTTTGACCACCTTTGCCTTGGAAAAGATCCCGCTGATGCAGCCCCAGTATATTTCACTTGGTTTACCTCCACCAACTGAGCCACGGATGCAAAGATGGGTCGACCATATGTCCAGACATGCTGGTCAATCTCAGGTTTCCTTTTTTGATACCTTCTTTGGGTGGTTCGATCGTTAGGAGATGGTTTTTTCCGAGTATCCATATGCTGGTATGGATTTCCGGGGTGACCCGGATTTGGTACTGCCGGCTGGCGAGCAGTGGGGTGCCATTGGTAAATTCTTTGACCATATCTTTGTTTATCATTTCTCTTTATAATGTCCTTGTGCTTTATTATGTCAAGACTAATTGGAACTCATGTGCTCATGCAAACGTTGGACCAGTTCAGCCAGTAGTACGCCTGAGAGTGCCAGCTGCCGCTCCAGCAGGAGAGGCTGCGGGAAGGGCTATCCTTCACGACCTTGGTGTGGCCGAGACTCTTTCAGCATTACAGGATCAGGTTGAGGGCCTCACTCTTGGTATTCCATATGTGAGGACTGATGAGCTGCCTTTGAGGTTGCAACGACATACTACTAGCGTGCCAAGTCGATGGACTAGGCTTTTACGCATGATTGCACAGGCGGTGACTTGTTATCACCAGCATCATTAGACTAGGGTGCCCCCTAGCGTTTTGAGTTTTGGGTCATTTGACCAATTTTGTCTTGGTTACAGAACATTATGTGTAAACCATAAACAGTTATATATATATATATATATATATATATATATATATATATATATATATATATATATATATATATATATATATATATATATATATATATATATATATATATATATTTTTTTTTTTTTTTTTTTTTTTTTTTTTTCTTTTCGGAGTTTTATTTTGGTTAAGCTACATGATCCTGATGCAAATATTGATGAAACGTTTCTTTTTATAAATGTTGCAAATGTATATCTAACAAATAATTTGCCAATGAGTCCGTTAATGTGTTTAATTTTCTGGAAATATGCTGATATTGAATAAAATCAAATTTCCTTTCCAAAATCTTGACCCTTAGGAACATGCGATAGATAGCTGGATTTCGGACGGAGTAGATACCAGTGAGTTGTAGTATGACGAGTTGTGAGTCTAGCCTGACGACAAGTTGGCGTATGCCATGGGTGATGGCATCAGAGAGAAGTTCTATCAACGCGCCATATTCAGCAATGTTATTTGTTGACCAACCAATACATACCCCTCTGAAACTTACTAACTCGCCGCTTGGATCAAAAATGGCCCAGGCCGCAGAAGATAGGTTCCGCGAACTACGACTCGCTCCATTGGCATATCAAACAAACGATTCCAATAGGTTCGACATCGGCAACAAATGTAAAAAGTGGATTACTTGACCAAAATGATTACCCTTAGTGAAAACAAAAATGTAACAAAAGCATATGGGTTACTACACTGCATGATGCGTAGTAACGCTTAAGGTACAACCCGTTATGGGGTTGCGCTAGCGGAATCCCGTCATAATCCATTAACTTGTAGGCTCCTTTTGCTAATACACGTTTAACAATATCGGGGCCCATCCATAAAGACTTGAATTTACCTGCCCCCAATTTATCGGATTCTTGGTCGTAAAGCAAGACCAAGTCACCTTCTGAGAAGACACGAGGTTTGACATTCTTGTCGAACTGCGCCTTGACTCGTTTCTTATGGGCTTCGTTAGCCAAAGCGGCATCACGACGGGTTTCATTCAATTGGATTAGTTCCAAGAAACGAGCCTCCTCTTCTGAAGTTCTGGGGAGAAGGTCGATTGCGAGTTTGAGGGACGAGATTTCACACTGAACTGGTAAGATTCCTTCTAGGCCATACACCAGTTGGAAGGGTGTAAACCTGGTTGAATTCATTACCGATGTTTGGTATGCCCACAAGGCCGAGTACAGGATTAGGTGCCAACTCCTTTTGTGGACTCCAATCATCCTTTGCAGCATGCGCTTCAGGACCTTGTTGATTTCTTCAACTTCTCCGTTGGCCTGCGGGTAATATGGAGTAGAGTTGTAGTGAGACAACCCTAATTTGGCAGCTAATTTGGCCATCATGTGATTGTGAAAATGCGATTCGTGATCTGTGACTATAGCTTGTGGAATGCCGAATCTGGCGACTACATGATTGAAAAAGAAAAGGGCAGCTGTTTCACTAGTGTGATCTAATGTAGGCATCGCCTCGGCCCATTTGGTAAAATAGTCAACTGCGACTATGATATACCCATGCCCCCCGGTTGAGGTGTGTTTACATGTCATGAAATTAATGCCCCGTTTGGCGAATGGCCCAATAGCAACTATTGGATGTAGAGGTGTGGGTGGTCTTCTGGTTTTGCTATCGAAAATTTGACAGGCATGGCAACTTCTAACTGCGGTTATGCAATCTTTGAACATTGTTGGCCAGAAGTATCTTGCTCGTAAAATTTTTTGCGCCGTAGCGTAACTAGATTGATGCCCCCCACATGTGCCTGAATGGCAATCTTTCAGGACTTTTTCAGCTTCCTCATGGGTGAGGCACCTCCTCAGAACTGTATCGACACCACGACAGTAAAGTGTATCACCGACGATCATGTAGTCTTTTGATTGGTATCGAATACGTTTTTGTTCAGAGCAGGAGGTATTAGGCATATATTTTTGGGTTTGGAGATAGATGATTATATCTCCATACCACGGATTGCTTGAAGATATCAGAAACAAAGATTCATCCACGATTGTTTCTTCTGATGTTTCATCGTTGGACGACGATGGGAGATCGCATAGTAATTCCGCTTAAACCAGGGATTTCTTTGACTTGGATTTTACAAATTCCAGATCAAACTCTTGAAGAATTGCTATCCATTTTGAATATTTTCCCCCCAGCAACTGTTGCGACAATATATAAGTCATGGGGTTGCAATTTGACAGAATGGTTGTTTTTCGAAAGAGGACATAGTGTCGAAATCTCTGTATCTCTTGAAAAACTGTGAGCGCCAGCTTTTCAACATAGGAATATTTGCTTTCTGTATCATTTAAGTTCCTACTTAATTAATATATAGGATGTTCAATTCCGTTGTCTTCATGAACTAAAACCATTGCGATGGTTGTATCTGCTGCAACCAGATACAGGTTAAAGTCTTTTTGATAATCAGGAGCATACATTAATGATGCTTTCATTAGGGACTATTTTAAAGCATCAAAGGAAGCTTGCGTGACCTGATCCCAGACGAAGGATACTTCCTTTTTCAATAGACGTGTATAACCTTTAGCAAGTTCGACGTAATTTGGAATGAACCTCCTCAGAAAGTTTGCTTTCCCTTGGAGTTTCTGAATCTGAAGCAAATTTGAAGGTGGAGGCAAATTTATGATTGTTTGAACCTGTTGATGCCTCGAAAATCGCTGCAACAACATCGGGGATAACCACCCGGTCCGGACCTTAGTACAGCTCCTTTTCCGTTTGGAATAGTGGCTCCGACTAGGGATAATGGGACCAGTTTCCCAAAAGTTGATAAACGGGATGAATGGATGATTTATAAAACTAAGCTAGCGATGGGTGAATAACTAAATCTATTGACGAAAATAAAAAGAACTATAACCTATCCCGGGAATCTATTGAGCTTTAGAGTGTAGCATTTGATGGTCTATGTCTAAAGACAGGCATATAGATGACTCCATTTATTAGACATAGATGTTAACTTATTCAAGACTGTTGTGCATAAATAGTTAAACAGAGCGATTAAAGCGATATTACCACACTCATCATTTATATTATTGACAATATGATTAAAAGGAAAGCATTTCATAAAACATCCAATAGTGGAATGAATACAGATCTGCTGTTACAGCGCATGCACATAATCAACAATAGCAAGGATAATCAAATAACAATTCACATAACAGGAATGAATTCAGACATGGATAGAAATACCATATGAGCTGCTTTGACACTCCCGATATCAATCGCTACTTGTAATTCTTTCTTCAACGCAGAAACATACACAACAACGACAATAGTGCATAATTGCATAAAAAGCTTCTTTGCTGAATTAAGAAAGATTGGTCCAGTTTCATAAAAGAATATTGACTGAAGCACAATAGTGCAAACTTCAGTCTTTAAGTCTGGTACAAAACTTTACGACCCTTTCCAAAACAATGAAAGGGTCTATAAATACTAAATTAATCTAAATATCTATTAAACTGAAATGCAACTAAATCGGTATCAATAAATTTTGCTCCCATTTTCCTCAGCGATCTGGCAATTGGCGGCATGATTCATCAGGTAGGCTGCTTGCCTTTAAATTTGAGCTGACTTATCGCAAGCATTGGCTCTACTTCCGGAGGTTTGTTGAGGCGCGAACTGAGCTGGGCGGCATAGGTGGCATCCTGAATATCGGGAATTATACACCCGATTGCATCTGTTAAACACTTAAGGGCGGCTCGCTGTGTGTGCGGCTTAATCAGGAAAAGCCAATATGCATCCATAGTTAAACTATTAATCCCAGCGATTAATCTCCCTTTCTCCTCTAAATCAGGATAGCACGATTGTTCCAATATATTTGTTGTTGTTATCTTTCCTGGTGTACATTGGGAAATCATATTTGCTAAGTAGAGAGTGTTGTTAACTAGATCAACCAGATTGCTGGAAGTTGATTTACATCTTGAAGCTGCCCTTTCTGCTTTCATCACCTGAGTGTGCCATTCTGTGAAAAGTATGTCTTTATATGTTTCTGAAATCTTGGGCAAATTTTCTTCTCTCCCTTGATCAGAATCTTGCCAGTCAAGATATCCAGTTATGATCTCTTCGGCCTGGTCTAACTCATTCCTGGCCTTCTCTACCTGCTGATTTATGGATGTCGTTAGCTCACACAATGGCTCTGCCTGAGCGATTTGTTGACATAGGAGCCTAATTTGGGATATTAAGGCAGTGTTTATTTGCACTGCTTCTGCTCTGAATTCACCCACCTGTTGAGCGCCCTTTATCTTTTCGAGATGCGATGACAATTGAGCGATTTTCTCATCTTTCATTTTCATCATTTGCTCGTTTTTTGCCCTTAATTGTGCCACTGCCTCCGATAATTCCTTCTGTTTCTGGATTGTGTTTTGGTCGACCCTTTGCTTTTCTGCCTACAATTGCTGATTTAATTGACTGTTCACTTGTTGCTGTGTTGACAATTGCTGCTTCGCCTGCTCTGCCTTCTGCTTTGATTCAGCCAACTCTGCCTGTAATGCGAAAATTTCTTGGTCCTTAGTCTTTAGTAAAAGACTTACCTCCGATGCCTTGTCGATTGTTGCTGCCGAATAGGCTCCTGCATACTGTGACAGTTTTGTCAGGTCATCGGAGGGGTCGAATTCCTCTTTCCAAACCACGCTGCCCGTAACAGTTTGTTCTGGGAAAAGGGAAGGTTGATCAATCCTCCTTCTTTTCCTTTGTCGTTTTACCACTGCTCTATGCCTTGGGCTGTAGAAGACATCCAGGGGAGGAATATCTTCTACCTGAAGAATGATTTGGTCGGAGGGGTCCTTTGGTATTATTTCAACATCTTTAGAAATGGGTGGGCCGCTGGTTTCACTTAGAACCTGAGGTGAAGTGATGTCCTGTGTGTCGCTTGGCTTGGAAGTGTCTGTATCCTTGGAACATTCCAACCCACTGATGATGGAATCAAACTGTTTCCATTCCTGGATCAATATAGGGTCAATAGTAGTATCTGTATTGACATTAGTGGTGGTTTGTTTTTCCTTTTCAATTTGGGACTCCTTCCGCACTTTTTCCTGCTCTCTTTTCTGCTGTTCCTCTTGTTCTTTCTTTTGCCTCTCCTCTTGCTCTTTCTTCTGTTGTTCCTCTTTCTCTTTCCTCTGTTTCTCTTCGTGTGCTCTCTTCTACCTTTCTTCTTTTTCTTTTCTCTGCCTCTCCTCCTGCTCCTTTTTATGATCCTTTGTTACAGCCGGGGGTTCCTTTGACTGTTGCCGAAAAGGCTCGCTTGATGATGTCGCCGGGGTTGTTGCTAGTAAATCTAGAGGCAGAGTTTGCAACCTCTGTTCTCTAAGCTTATTAAACTCAGTCAGCCCTTCATCATTATATTTCATTCGAGCGAGTTCTTTAGCCTGACCTATTGTTTCGACTGAAACGAATAGGTCGTCAAACATATCTTCTTTGTGCTCAAATTTTTTCAATTTGACCTGTTCTAGTGCATTGTAGGCAACTTTCTTTGGATCATATGGCCTGTTTGGGATAGTCGCCAGAGTTAAGGATTGAATCTTTGTGGCTTCCTTTTCTGCATGTTTGAGATCATGCAGAGTATATACACCACACCTCAAGGGAAAAGAGGGCCAGCCCCTCTTCTTTTCTTTCTTGAGAGTCTGTGTAACACTCTCAGCCATAATTTGATAAGCGATTTCTCTTGCTAGCAGTTTATCTGGTATATACAAAGGGAGAACATGTGGGTTGGCTTGGCTGCCGAAAAATCTTATGTAGGTAAATCTCTCCTCTCCAAACCAACTTGCTACCGCTGTTATATCAAACGAAGCTTGATAGGAAATCTTGGGAATGGGTTTGTCAAAAATAGAATAATGAATAGGCACCATAAAGCCATTGCAGATTTGGTACAGATGGTGCTTGTAAGAGGACTTCCATAGTTTCTGATGGTATATGTGGATAGCAGTGGGATCTTGTGGTGTCCACCTCCAGCCGAGTACGGGAAATTCAGAATTGAAACATAGTGTATCTAAGATATATGCACTGTAATAGAATGGGGGAATTTTCCTTTCGGTGACGACAGTCTGATGTCTAAAATCACGCACAGCTTGTGCTAATTTGTCAGAAAGGATGGTGGCCCAATCCATAATTATACCATTTACAGCTGCCTCCATTAGAGGAACCATCTCTATGGTAAAATTAGCAGATTCATGCAATCCCCATAATCTACACATCATTATTCCCGCATAGCAATAAGGAGAAGCAAGAGAATCAACCGAGTACTTACCGGAAGATTCGTGTTTGTGTTTGGCTGGATTTTGTCTCCAATCCCGGATGGGTTCGGATTCAACTTCATTTTCGCTTGCAAACTTCTCCAGGAACGCTTTATTATATATCTTCTCTGGCTCGGGCAAATGATACATTTGCCTTAGATCATCCAGCCTGAACGATCCGAAGATTCTTCCATCTCTAGTGCTAAGAGTTCTATCCAAGATTGGGATTTCTTGAATCGCCCACCGCACTACGTCTGTGTATGGGAGAATTTTCTCCCTGGCCGCTATTCTGTGAAGGAAAGAGTCGGCTAAATCTTTGAGAGTACAATCAGACTTCCGAGTAGGATCTGCAGTAGCTTCTGTTACTGTCCTTACTGGTTCTTCGGCTTCAATTATGTTGTAAGTGCCTTGCCAAGTAACTCTGGTGAGACCCGTGCATGTAGTATCAGATATTAAGCCCTTCTTCTTGTCCACGAGAGCTTGTCCTTCAGCCGATGTAGTGGAAGCGCCTGCGGTCTTCTTAGATTTCTTCCCCATCTTGTTTGAGCTTCCTTCTATGGTTGAATTCTGCACAGCGGAGAGAATAAATGTAACACAGAGATATGCTAATGAAAATTCAATACGGGAAAGATATATCAATCGAAGCGCGCTGAGAGATTAACTCTTAAAAATGGCTGCGGATCCAATCGATGGGAAGATCTTACAGATACATTAAATGGCCGTTTAAGGCCTACCACCTCTTAAATGCTCATTACACCATTATTCGGCTGAATGACTCGCTTAAGTGTGCTATGGATATTTTGGCGGTTGAGTATAGGTGATGGATTATTTAAGAGATCAAACTTTAAATACCAATGTATCATAATATCCCTCCATTTAACGGCTTTTCGAAATCCGCGCTATATCGCAATCGGGCATCGGAAACACTTTAAATCATTATGTTGGCAATTTTGAAACGCCGATCGCCGATAGCGATATCGCATCGCATCGGGTTCTGGCAATGGTGAAACTGCTCAAAACATGTAATGGTTAAGAGGCTGGCTAATAAAACCACTCATAACTGTGGTCCCTCAGGAAAGGAAAACAAGCAAGTGAAAGCATATGATCAGCCAAAGAGATGGTGGCGATGGAATGAAAACAACCAAGGCTCATCTAGCAGAATTTAGCGGATAAAAACGGCAATCACGAGATGTAAATTGGGTATGGGTTCATCTTTACACAAGCTTGAACTATAGAGAACTCTGCTTGGATTCGATTTCATGTTTACGCAAGGTTGATACAAAAAACTATGCTTGTTATAAGTTCGCATGCCCCCAGCATAATAACTCAAATCGAGGTACATGCTCCCCAAGTTTCATTGCATTCAACCAGGTGGATGAAATGAAGGTTCACTTTCGAGATCTTGGAAAGATTCAACTTGGAAAGACTCAACTTGGAAAGGGAGTTGTTTCATTTTTTAATGAGGTTGACACATGAAAAGAACTATCCTCAAAACCCTTGTTTCATTTTTTAAATGAGCTTGACACAAGACAAGGAACTATGCTCTTGACCCTTGTTTCATTTTTGAACAAGCTTGACACAAGACAAGGAACTATGCTTAGACTCCTTGTTTCATTGTTTAAACAAGCTTGACATAAGACAAAGAACTATGCTCGAGACATACAGTTTCATTTTTTAACGAGGTTGATATAGGAAAAAACTATCCTCGCAACATCCATTTTCATTTTTTAATGAGGTCGAGACAGGAAAAAACTATCCTTGCCACATTCAGTTTCATTTTTTAACGAGGTTGATACAGGAAGAAACTATCCTTGCAACATCTAGTTTCATTTTTTAACGAGGTCGAGACAGGAAAAAACTATCCCTAGTGGAGTTGCCAATTTGTTGGCCGGATAAATCGATCTTGCGGACAAGGCCGATCTCCCTAGTATCAAAAGATATCTAGCAACAAGCAGGACAAGCAAATCTACCTTTCTCTAAACATATTGCGATTCATTAATAAAAACTATAGAGGTGTTTAGACCCTACCTTAAGTCCAACGCTAGTTTGTAGTAGCCATCCTTCAATTGTCCGATAGAATTTCCTTTTGAGAACCTGCAAACACAAACAAGCACACATCAAATGACACCTGCATAGCTAATATCATAAATCATGTTCATTATGGTGATCAAGGAATCCATAAAATAAACCATAAAACACATCTTATTGAGAAAAAAAACTTATTTGTATTAACTTTGAAATAGAAGAACCTTACAACCTTTGGTGCCTTGATGTTTTACAAGCTCTTCCTAGGGCCTGAAACAAGAATCTCCTTTACTTTGACAAGCCTCACACTCTTCCAAATGAGATCAAAGAGGAATGTAATCTTTCCTCACAAAAGCTCAATTAGGAAGACTAAGTTCCAGCATCATTTCACCTCAAAAATATTCAGCTTTCAACCTCCCCAGTAACCAGCCCAATGCTTCATTTTATAGTGCAAAGGAAGGAGGTGACAGGTCCACCTATGAAGGGATAGAGTCCTCCTTCAAAATAAGCTCCTCACATCAAGGGGTTAGCTCCTTAAGGTATGGGATGCATGAACCTTAAGGGAGCAAACTTGCCACCTCAAGATTCCTTCCAGAAGCTTCTAGAGATGACTCAAAGTGAGTTTCTAAGAATATACTTGCGCCTTTTTGACTTTTACAGGGGTCCGCACCCATAACACAAAAAAGAGCGGCCAGGTACGCAGGGGACATGACCTTTAGGTGCGAGACCGCAGGTAATGGTAAGAGAAAGTGCAGAACTAAAGTTTTATAGACTTTTGAGGACTTTCTCTTATTTTCAAGGCTTGATATGAAGAACTGAGGCTTAAGACTTGAAAAGGAGGAAAGTATGAGTGGTAATGGACTCACACAGATTGTAGAATGTCAAGGTGACAATTTTTGTGCAACAAATCCAATACACCTATTTAATTAGATTGTTGGGAACTCAAGCTGTCTTTTCTAGTTTGACTTCTCAAAAATGGAAAGGCATAACCATGGATTTTGTTTAGATTGAAAAGAAAAATACTATTATATAAAATTAGATGGTAAATAGTATGGCTCTAATCACTAATTCAAAGCTAGATTGTGTCTGAATTTTGGAACATAAATTCAATGTATAGAATGGAGAGCTGATTCTCATCTTAATATTTTGAACATATATGATGTATCAAAGTTTCATTTAATATATAGAGTAGTTGGTTTCCTTCGTGAATTAGTATCCATATTGTTGAAGTTTGATTAATTAGCTATTGAGGTTTCTTGATACTCTGTTCCAAGAGGAGGGTTATTCAAGTGAGAAAGTATCATTCTCTATTTCTAGTTATATAGATTGTTAATGTTGTAGATAATTTCCTGATCATTTATATAGATTCTAGTTGCATTCATATTTTACAAACTAAGTAGTTAACCCTCTCATGTTTGATGCATGCCCATAAAAATTGTAGAATATAGACCAATTTAGTGACTTGTTGATTTAGTTGTGTTGCTGCTATTTTCATTATTGTTTTAAAACTAAGTTGTCAACCTTCTTGTGTCTAATTCATGCAAATATAAACTGTAGAGTACATACTCAATTTGGTGATCTGCTAATTTATTTATGTTTCCACTATTTTCGTTCTTATTTTAAATTGAAACTATAAATCATTTACTCTTGCTTCAAGCTTAAGATATTTTCATAACATAGGCTCAAAATGATGATTAATGCTTGAAATGATGATTATCTAATTATAATTTATATTGATATTACATTATTTCGAATTACTGTTTAACGAATAAGTAATAGAAGTACCTTCCCTTGAAGTAATTCAAAGAAGTTTGTAGCTTCACCATTTGTAGACAAACCTATGTTTGATAATGTGTGATAGCCTTGAACTAAAAGGATTTTCCCTAGTTTGAAAGGTAAATGATGCAATGATTTGATTGTTTATTTAGGATAGTTAACTTGTTCCAACATTTTAGTGCTATTTATAAGGAGGATATTAAAGGCACAATAGTACATCAGGCATTGGTTTTAATTGGAACCTAGCATCAGAATTATTGGAAGATGGTCAATAACCAGACCTTTTGATAAATTTTGTCTATAATGTTTTTCATTTTTAATTTTAGAAGTATAAATAAAAGTTCCTTAGATACATGTAATGATAAGAAGTAATATGAGAGGTAAGAACCTACATATTCACCATCAAAGTTCTAAGGTGAACTTCTAATTGATTAGTGTCAATGCTTGTAGCTTGCATGAATAGAGAAAAGAATCCCCAAACATCTAGTGTAGTAAGAGCCACCCATAATACTAATAAATTTGTAGGTGGATGAGTAGGATATAGATTAAGAGGATGGAAAGATCCCCCAAAAGGGAAAATTGTAGCGCTCTCTCCTTCCTATCTCACTCTTGAAGATAGAAATTGAATACATCACCCCTTGAAAATGATAAGGAGAGATGAGAAAATTAATTAGTGGGTATCCTACCTTCAAAGTTAATTCTGAAGACAACCCGATAGAAAAACCAAAAATTTCTATAGGTTTCGAAGAGTTAGAAGTTGCGGAGAGACCATATTTCATTGAGGTCATCAAGGATGAAGAGGAGGTAGCTTAAGTGTGACCTTTGAGTTTTTAATTAGATATATTAGAGGTGAGACCTTGATGAAAAACATCCCTCTCTTTTCCCTTCCCAAATATCATGGGGTTTCAATTGAATATCCTAACACCTTTTTGTTTGAATTTGATTTTTTATGCTAAATTTATGAGTATATTTTTGCTGCCCAAAAGATGAAATTAATTCTAGCTACCCTCAAAAGTGTTGCATTGTATTGGTTCATGGGGCTCTATGGAAAATATATCAACACTTGGAATGAATTAAAGTATAAATTATTATAGAGGTATCAAGACTATAACAAGGGGAGATATCTTTGAGAAGAGATATTCAAAATTTCCTAGAAGTAAGATGATATCCCATAATATGACATATAACGATTTCAGTACAAGATCCAAATGTCCAATATTAGGTTGGAAAAAAATACCTTATGAAATATCATATTTAAGGAGGTAAAAGATGAATATATAGATCTCCTAAATGTCATGGTTGGGGGAGACATTTCCAAGAAGACAATGATGATATCTATTAGCTATGTAGGAAATATTCAAGAGGTATTTGCAAGCAAGCAAAGGATCATGATACATTCTCACAAGACTCACAAAAGTGATGACAAGAAGAATAACCTGTCAAGAACTAGGTATGACAAGAAGAATTACCTGTGACGACTAACATCGTTTGGAGTAGGATACCCAACTAGAATACGACCAATTGCCAAATCGGTGATCTCAAAGATATGTCTTGGCTTCAATAAACACATAATATGATATATTCATGGCTTTGGCAATAAAAAGTGTATGAAATTTGTGAAATATCAAATGTAATGCATGAAAGGTTCCATCACATCAAAGGGAAATAAGTGATCCATTTAAAAGAAAGTAATGGTACTATATTAGAAGAGACACATAAGCAATACAACATAATTGCTAATTAACCTGCAAAATAATTCACAAGATAAAAATGATCGTGATATCATAAACAAAACTCATTCAAAAAGATACATACTAAAGAAAACAAATTATTTCATTAGCACTAGAATAAATGAAACAACATACATTGCAAGTATATAAATAATAGTCTTACTACATCCACAACATATGCATGAAGGTCTGCCAACTCTGAGAGCTTCTCATTATAAAGTGAAATTTCCAGGCATACAATTACATTGATGAGACCCTAGCCCTAATGGTGGAACATGATGCCAACACTTTCTTCTCCAATGAATTATATTCCTCCTATGCTAGACTAGAGAAAGCAAGGCTCCAAATCTCTGGTTCCAAGCCCATTTCTTGAGTTATGAGGGTTTATTTATAACAAATGAGATAACCCTTCATCTCCCTTTATGACCTTTGAGTTTCTCTCATGACTCTTGGACTTATATTTTCTTTATTCTAACTAATGACTATTCATATTCCATATTTAACTCTTGGACTTCCACTTACATGTTTTATTTTTAAATATAATAAGACAAACCCCATATAGGTCAAAAATGGGTAGAACCTAATAAGACAAAACCCATATAGAAAAAAAATGGGTAGAACCTAATAAGACACACTAGATACATTAAGATTGAGTTTGAGGAAACTCTATCTCAACAACTTCAACTTGTCATTTTGTAGTCACATATTGATGCCAAGCTTCATATTGTGTAATTGTCTCCTCAATCTTTGTAATAAGGTTAGGCTGAAAACAAATGCTAGCTTCCATAGAATTTGGGTAGATTGTTTTGGAACCAATTTGTGCTTCATTTTATAATAAGAACAACTTCATATTGACCTTAGCAATACCACCTATGTACTTTTGCATATTGGGTATGTTAACCTCCAAGTCTTCTTTGGTAGTGATATGCTTCAACTGGTTCAAGTATTCCTCGATCTCTTGCTTAACAATGTTTCTTCCCTTTATCTCTGTAAATGGTCCTACTGAGGGGATCTTGTGTGCTTGAACCAAGGAATCCAAACTATTGTATAACCATGCATAAGCAACTAAAATGTTGGCCACAAAGGTGTTGAGTTGTTTGTTGCTTTGTATGAGCATTCTGACCTCAGCCTTTTCCAACTCTGCTTCTTGCCTTGTCTTCTTGGCCAATTTTGTTGGTGCACTCCTATACTTAGTTCCCCATTCATGGATCATAGTAATGGTTGCATGAATGACTTTCAAGGCTTTCACACTTTCCCGCGATTTCATTTGCATATCGTATAAGGGAACTTCTTCTTTATGTAAAGTGACCAACTCCTCATAAAGATGCCTCATAGTGTCTCCAAATGCCTGGATCTCACCATATATAGCTGCTTGAAGCTCCTTCAAGAAAGCATGTGTGAAAGACAACCTTTGATTTTTTGCTTGGATTTGTTCCATTTGTTGCTTTGCAGCTTCCATATCCTTTGCCATCTATTTTCTATATGCCATTAGGAAATCTGTATTTTCTTTTGAAGCTCCTGTAAAGAATAAGTTAGTTGTGGCAATTGTTTGAGGACTCCTTCTGGTGTTAGTGACAATCACCCTTTCCATGTGAATGACAAAATGACATACTAGATCATGGGGAAATGTTTCTTCCTTTCCTGTAAAATTATATTGTGGAGCTCATTAAAGGCTATGCTAGAAATATCCATGATCAGGTCATCATCTAGAGGAGATATTTCTTCTTCACTACCTAGGGCTTGCCCATTCGTAGGGGGAGGCAGAGGCTGAATGATGACCTGTTCTGTATTAGGAATGAGGTCAACATTTTGGTTCTATTCCCCTTATTCTATATCCATGTCCTAGGCTAATATCTCCTCCTCAATCTCTTGAACAAGCTCATGACTGCACTTTTGTATGATCTCTTCTTCTCCAAGTTGTTTCTTCTTTTCTTCTTTGGCTTGTTTCAGTCTGGCTTGTCCTTCTTCCATTGTCGTCAGTTCTTTTGGTACCTTCTTTTCTTCTTGTTACTTTCTTTCATGCTCTTCCTCTTGCTTCCGTTCTTCCTCCCGCTTCATTTCCATTTCCTGTTTCTTCCTCTTCCTTTCTATTGCCAAAACCACTTTTAGAATAGCTAGATATCCTTTGACCTTGTGGCTTTGCTGCTCTGTAGGGTTATGGGAAACCTTCCTCTTATACTTAGTACTAACTGGGGTGTGTTCTTCTAGCTGCTTTACTTCCTGGTAACACTTTGTTCTGGAATTGCGTTGGAAGGGCCTGCTTAGTCGCCTAGTGCATGTGGCCGAGAGGCATTATATCAATTCTTTATATTTTATTCCTCTAGCCTAACATACATCCCATATGGCGAGACAAAGTGCAACTTGGCACAATGTTTCTTGCAAAATCCTCTGGGATTTTACTGATGAAAAAATATTATACCAAGCCTAAGGCATTCTAATTTTGTGATTTCAACTTCTGTAGCCTTCAAGTTCTTAATCTCATAAGATCCCACTTGTAAGGTAATAACAGGTCAAGGAGCCTTCTTATTCCACTATAGTATCACAATTAGACCTATGACAAGATGATAAGAGACTTCTTGCATGACTACCTTTTCCATTGAATACCTCGGCAAGAGATGAGATTTTTTCCGACAACTAAACACTTTGAGGTATGTGCCATCTAGTGAGGCAAACCAATCCGTAACTTCCGACACTTAACTCATTGCATCACACACCATGCAAGGGGATTCTTTTTCAAATATCATCTTGTATAGGACCTTAAAGAAGTGATCATCCAGTTTTTCAAAGACTCCTCTGTAGTTGTATTCTGCTAACAATTTTCAATAAATATGGATAGGAGGCTCTCTAGGTGTCCATTTCCAATCCATGCTAGGGAAAGCATTGTGAGCACACATTCCATCCGGAAAGTAGGCATACATGTATAATTGTTGTTGCTTGACTTTTGGTGGAACGTTAATATTTAGTTGTTGAGACACAACATTAGACCAATTAAAGATATTCCCTTCCGAGAAAATATGATATAGCATTTAAACCCATCCTTCTGAGAAGGATTCAGTATTCTTGAGTCCATAACTTGACAAAACAACACTATCAAGTACTGGAACACCTTTTTGATTGATTTGGTCTTGTAAGTATTTTTTGTTGTCTAGTGAAACTTATAATATAAAATAACTAAATTATTGGAACCCATGCTTTTGTAGAGGAATTGTAAGGGAGAATCTCCTGATTCCTCTCTTGTTGATTATTATATTTCTCTAGAATAAGAAACTTGAATTGTGGAAATATTTCAAATGGGAATGTTTTTAAATTGTAAGAAAGGGAATCACTAAAATGTAGTTACACTAATAAGTGAATTAAGAAAGGAAATGGTAGATTGCATACATACATTTTAAGCATAACATAATGATGTTTTCTAGTTTAAAAATGATGTATCCATGGCACAAAAATTATGATTATCATGATAGTTGATGTAATTGTGGATTGTGGCTATGTGCGAAGGGATGATTGGGGATGATTGGGGATGTAGTTACCTGTGGTGGAAATCTTCACGTGGAGGAAAATGGAAAGAGGATGGTTGTTGGAATGTTGATAAATGGATCATTTGAGCTTCCATGAAGTATCAATTTAACAAATGACATTAATAATGATGAAAACATGCATGTAGGTATGAAATTTGTCATGCCATGACAACACATGGTCTGAAGGGAATTGGGTAAAAATCCATTTCAAATATGCATTTGTGTCTTTAAAGATATTTTTATGATTGAATGCTTGTATGTCATGGATAACCCAATGGGGCATAGTATAGGGAGGAACCTTTGGTATGTGAAAATAGATAGAATATTTGCTATGCATTTATTGATAAGCATGTCATAATTGAATTTATTGAAAATGAATGTATGAACAATCACATTCATGATATAAATTGCTATATCCATTGAGGTCATGTGATTTGAATTGAGTGCATACATGATTTCATGGAAATGAATGCTAGTAGGGCTATGCCATGTGTGAGACTATACTAATGATGTATTTAGAGAGGCTATAGTGCCACACAAGCGTCCAATGGCCTCTTTTCTAGAATTGGGTCTTGTATTATAACCTACTTTGCAACACTTAATATCACTAGAAATAAGGATGAGATTCCAAGGGAATATGTGGAACAAAAGGAGTACATTCTTGGTGTTGTGTTGTGCTCAAAGTAAGATGTTTAGGGGGTCAATCGCGAAGTAGGTAGATGGTTGGATATTGTGTCAAGGCATTGGCTTGACTTTTCAAAATCACCATGGTGGACAATAGGGAATTTTTAGGTAAAAAATGAGCCTCAAACAAAAAAATAATTGACAAACTCAACCTTAAAAGAACCAAAAGGATTCAAGATTGTGTTTTCATCCCCAGGGTTAAATATTTCTCAGGGGAAAAGAAGAAAACTACATTTTAAATAATATTTTTTACTTATACCATTATATGTTTACTTAAATGTCAAATGTGGGCAATCATTGGATGCATAATTTAATTATGCATCCAACTGGTATATATTATGCATACTATTGAGTAGATTCACACCAAAACACATTTTTTCATGTATTTTGAAATTTTCTTAATGTGGGTCTACTCAAAAGTATGAAAACTAGTACTCATTAGATGAAGAATTTAATTTTGCATTGAATGAGTGGCTACATATGACATTTGAGTAAACCTATAAGGAAATATCTCAAAATATAATAAAGAAGTCATTTTCTTTCCTACACTTGATATTTGAGTAAACCTATCAAAAATACAATAAAGAAGTATTTATTTTTATTTTCCTTTAAAAACTCATCTCTTATTTTTTTATTTTAATTTTTATTTTATTATTTTCCTTAGGAGTTCCATATTAAGCCTCAAAATTCCCCTAATGATACATGACCTAGAAATATGGTATTATGAAAAATATTATAGGGATGTAATGGGTGTATGTTGCCATGGATATTGGCACAACAATTTATAGCTTAAACATTATTTAATTTTGTAAAATTGAGTGTCTTGGGAATGCATACATTAGGAATGATCAACTCATTTTTCTTTCTATGATTAACCATGGGAAGTGATAGAATTCATGATGTATGGGATTTTTGAAGGTTTTTTGTAAGCTGCTAAAAATGATATAGTAAAAGTTCTTATACTTACATACACACATTAGATTGGTTGATTAAAAAATTTAGGTTGTAGGTAGAATGGTCTTAGACATGAAAATGAGTGTGAGCCCATGAGGAAGACAAGCATCCACTATAGAAGGAGCCAAAAATTATGATGAGGAACCACATACTTCGGAGAGTTGACTTTTCATATGAAACCTACATGGAAATAGATTAAAAGAGAAGCAAGTTTAAAATAATTTGATTAAAATTGTTATAATTATATCTCATGGTAATAGTTGGTTGTCGTGCCAGAATCAACCAAACAATTGTGAACATTATAGCTAAATATTTCTAATGAAAGCAATAATGGAGGGAAATAAGATTTTTCTTCTTCCATCCAGAGTGTGTTTAGCACAGTTGACAATGATCCAAGAGGTGTGCTTGCTCCCTTGCTGGTAGAGGTTGCACTTTCCATTGATGTCTGCCCCAGTGCGCCCAACAGGATGGCTCGTTGACTCTGGATATTAGCCAAATTGAACAAACTAATGTTTGCGCGAGGTTTCTTCATGTCTTCCACAATGTTGTAATCCAGAGGGAGTAGAATCACCGAGGTGTCCAGGGTAAGACTGGTATTCCTATTGTCCGACGAAGTGTTCTGCAATCTGATGCTCATAGACGTGTTCTTGTTCGTCACTGTCTTCCTAGGCTTGCTTTATGTTTTTTGCTTTTGGAGAGCTGGTGCATCAACCTTCCTCAGCAATTCAAGCTTTTGTTTCACTTCCCCAAGTGTAGGGGGAGCCCCCTTACTTCTAATATTGTAACGACCATTTTGCTTTTGGGACTGCTTCTCAGTGTTCATCTTCTACCCTGCTTGTGAGCACAGATACATGTTTACCAAATGCCTAGAGCTTGATGCCTCATCTCACGCAACATCTTCATCATTGTTTGTGTCTCTTGACTATCCTTGCGCACTGCTTTCTACGTTAAGTGCACAGTTTCATACTGAACCTGCAATTCGCTTCCAGTCCGAACAAGACCCTTATGAGTGATCATCTTCTTGAAATGAACATAATTCGTTGCTCGTGCATTTTTCGAGCTATAACACTGATCTCTACGTAGTTTTAGTTGGGAGATGATTACTGCCTGATGACATGCTTCCTTGTCTTTGTCTGGGCAGTCGACTGCTCGCAGATGTGTCAATGTTCGTTGCTTGAGCTTGGACACTTATGTTGTCAATTTTTTGACAAGACGAGTAAGGGTTTCACTATCACTTACTTCCTTATCCTTACCCTTTCTCACTGCAGCCTGTGGCTTCCTGCTCGCATCTCTATATTCCTTTGTTGGTTTGTCATCCTTGATGACTCCATTCACATGCATTTCCTTTTCAACAACAATTGCATCTTTGCAGTTTTCTAACAGTGTTAGTTTCACAGCTTGTTTAATGAACTGCACAATGCTAGTGGGCAGTGCCGATGTGTACTAATCGATAGTGATGGAGTCATGAGGTTTAGTGTCCTCTAAAAATTTGTTCAATATGTGTAGAAACCTCTGATTGAAATATTTTAACTTTTCTTTTGCCTCCACCTTTAGGCTTCCCAATTCTTTGACTAACATGGCTAGGGTTTTTTCATCAACAAACTTTTTTAGAAATATATGTTTGAACATACCCTAGTTCTGTATGGAGTTGATAGGAAGGCTATGATACCTGTAGCTGCGCGACCATCCAAGGTACATGGGAACAATCTACATGCAACGTCATCGTAGCATACCTCAAGTGTCTACAGCTGTAGGCAGAAGTTGTCCAAGTGATATTCTTCCTTCATTGTGCTGCCAGCGTTGAACTTTGTGCTCATTCTCTCCAACTGTTTCGGCATCTTGTGCAAAGTGCTCGGGAGAAATAATAGTCCTTGAGTCAGCCATTCCAGTTTTTGTTCAACCATGTCTTCTTGCTCTTCGTCCTCCTCCTCTTCTTCAAAATCTGACGGTTTTGACTTCGAGTTTATTGGTTCGTCTCTGCCTCCGCCTCCTCCATTGCCTTCCCCTCCGCTTCCTGTACCGAAGTCTGAACCCAAGATTACAAGGGTGTCTCGTTCTCCCTCTTTGAAGATTGGAGGTTCCTCTTTGTTCTCAACAACTTTTGCTAGAACTTCAAGTGTGGCAAGAACTACTTCTTCCATCGATGACAACCCCCGTGTGAGTGCTTTTTGAATTTCCTGATGCATATGGAAGATGTTGTATTCCCAGGATTAGTCTGACTGCTTTCGTGAACTGACTGGTGATGGGACAGATGGATCGAAGATGTTGATACGAAATTTCATGTTCACGTCTAGGAGGTGAGGAGTAACCAACTTAAGAGTCGCACGTAGGTGAGAGGGAGTGCAAGTTACTTCCTTGACCAAATGATTGATGAGTGGGGGTGAGAGGACATTCATCCATAAAAAACTAACAGGCCTTCTTCTAGTGCCAAAAATGTTGACAGTGTTGGACCCGCCAACATTCAAGGGATCTGCCTGATATGAAGTCCCAACTAGACCTCACACCATTTGGTGTAGGAGTTTTATATGGCATGATGGCCCAGTTGCCATTATCTTAAATTTTTTCCTTAACTATTGATTGTTAGCATGAGAGAGTGGTTTGTTTTGTCTTCGCACAACAAGGTTCGCATGCCTGGTGAGTGCTAGTGTTACTTGTGTCAAGGTTCTTTCGCAACAGAGAGAAAGGGTGGGAGTGAGTCTCCAATTGGAAGGGAGGAAGTCCCAACTCTATTAGAGACACACAACACAATTGGACATGCACATCTTCTGGAGGAGAAATCAACATGGATTCGACAGTCACAACACACAAGGGAAGATAACATGTATAGCACCCAACGGGACAGTCCATTCGAGTGTGACAGTCGTTATAAAAAGTTTACATGAAAGGTTCTGTCTGATGTTTAGGGAGGTAACCAACATGGGAAAGACAACGTTAACAACTTATACACATTTTCATAAATATATGTATTAGAACAAGTTAATGAGTTCAATTTTTTAACACAGGTTAAAGAAACATATATTACAAGTGTTCAAGATTAATCTTACAAATAGTTACAACACATGTGTGAAAACGTGCTGGCCTATTATCAGGCTTTTGAATTAAGCAAAAGTTCCAAGACACATAGATAAACCATACATCACTAACCTAGTGGGTGGGGCGTTGGAGCCACTACTCGCTCCTCAAAGAAAAGATTACAGACTCTTAAGTCTATGTGGGAGGAGCCAAGGTGAAATGTCCCAAGCATGTACAAATGAGGGGGTATTTATAGCCAAGGGTAAAACTATCCATTGTGACTATTCGACTTCCCTCATGATTGTATTTGACTTATTTGACTCTTCAACTTTACATGACTCTTTGTATGACATGTGAGTCTCTTACACTTCGACGTTACATTACATTGATTTACATAGTATGGCCCACAATAGTGATATGGCCGACATGACTGATGACATGACTCGACATGACATTGTTGCTATGTTCATGCTGCTATTGGTGTGCATGTCAAGCTGCAGTGTTGTTGAGTGATGGATGTTCTCTTAGTGTATCACAGCTTCACCTCTGCATGGTGAGGTGTGCGGAGTCTTCGATGGTCATTGGGGTTTTCTTAATGTCGTATGTGTGCATTGCTCCTTTCTTGTACTTTAGCATGCTTGAAATGTTCATATGTTCGCAAAAATTTCTCCCCACATGTTTTTTCCGTTCGCGAACACATTTCCTCACATGCATCATTTGTTCATCCATTTACGAACACATCCTCTTGCATGTACACTCCTTGTTCATCCCATATGTCGCCGTGTCATGTTTATTCATGTACTTGTATCTGCAGTCAGTCATGACGAAATGAAATCAAATCCATAAACCTCCTAGTCTACCATGATGCAAGATCGTTCACTTTTGGATGCAGGTGATTGGGAGAGAGGACAAGGCTGCAAAACTGCACAAGGCAAGTTTCAAGCTAGGATGTGAGCTCCGGGCACTACTGGTGAAAATTATGTAGAGGTCACTGGGAGACTGAGATGGACAATCCAGATTAGTAGTGACTGTCTACGGGATCTGGCTCGGCTGGAGGGAAAATCTGTGCAATTTTTGGATGGAGGGAGTGTAGGCTCAGGGGCTTGGCAGAAAAAAAACTGTGAAATTCCTTGAGGGAGCTGGTAGCGGCCTGTGGGAGGTTTGGCAACAAAACTATGCAATTCCTAGAGGGAGCTGGCAATGGGATACGAGATTGCTAGTGACAAAAACTGCGCAATTGCTAGGAGGTTGACCTGTTGAATAACTCTACACAGTTTCTGAGCTGTGCGGGATGTTGGGTTGCTGAGGGGCTTGCTCATGAAATCTACGCAGTTTTCTGGGTGAGCTTCCAATCAGATGACTGAGAAAACTACGCAATTTTTGAGGGGAGACATGGATAGACACTTGATGTCTGTCTGGACTATCTTTGTAGTTTCCTCAGTCAGTGGAGCGGGAAAGGTCTGCAGCTTCTACAGAACTTTTGAGGGGAGTGAGTCCCGAGGTCACTGCCCGATCAAACTCTTTGGTTGACCAATAAGAGGGTTGGTCGATCAGCTTGCAGGCATGAGGGTTTAGTTTTGGGTGAAAGTCGGTTGAGTCGATGGCAGTGTGGAGGTCCCTATGTTAGAGGGTGATTTGGTCATCAGAACTTCAACAAAATGAGTAAGTGTGTGAGCGAGTGAATTTTTGCATACGTGACCTTGCAAACACACACTCAACATAACTTGTCGACAAGGCACCTCAAACCATCAAGAAAACATATGCTCAACATGACTAACCGACGGTGCGAGCGACAAGCGCGACGCTTGTGATGGATCATTGAATGACTACGACGACTCTTGTGCAACAGTGCATACAACTTCATGTGTGAGTGTGATTGATTTTTACATAGCGAACACAACATGTACACATGAAGCGAAGGCCATGCGCACGACCAAAACATGGTTGCAAATGTGACATTGTGACCAACACGCAACAAGCTAACTGTTGAATGGTCAAGAAAAGAGGGTGCAAATACTCAACACGAGCCCATGGGGTGAGCCCGAGTGATTGCAAACATCAAGTAAAAACTCAAGAGAGGCTCCAAAATTGTATGCATGCCAAAATTTTGAAGGGTGTTGCAGCTGCTACAACAGAATCCTAAAGGTGAACACTCCATTAAGAATGCTTATTTATAGCTATATATATTTTTAAGATATCAATCTAAATATACTCATTATCTCCTTTCTCAAATGACATTGGGAGTATCAATCTAAAATAACCCACAAAGATATAAAAAATGGAGAAGGAAAATCATATCTCTATTATATATGTGTACTAAAAGGCCTACTACAACCATCATCAAAGTTTTTCAATATAGTAAAATAAACTTCCTTATGTTCACTATGCAACATATCTCCATAAATATAAATGTTTAAAACATGTTGTACAATATATATGGTAATAAGGATTCAAGGTGACAATCCTTCTCAAATAGGAAAATGAGAAGAATATCCTAAAGATGAGAAAATAGGGAATTTGGAAACAACATTGAAGATTTATTCTAAATAGGCTCACAAGAGCACTCCATGATTTCGATAAAATAAGTTTATTCTTCCCTACTTGACATAAAATGGTTTAGATGAAGGAATTAAAGAGATGGAATGTCTGATTAGATGTTAAGATAGTTATTGATATATTAGTCATTTCACATGTTTTTTCTTCAGTTTTATATCAAAATCAATATAAATCATGTAGTGATAAATCCATGAGGGCTTTAACAATGAAAAAATTGTGTATTAATATGTAAGATTAAATTCTTGACATGAGAGGTGTTATCACTCAGGTTGTTCCCAAAAGTTGTAAGAAAGGGAATACGGCCGAGGTAACCATAGACCAACCTTTTAGATACAGATTCTAGCCAATCTGCATCCAGAGAGGGCTCTCTCTTTATGATTTAGCTTTGTTTTGAGGTATATTATGCTAGTTATGAAGTACAAGAGTTTTGTTTAGAGTTTGGTTGGAAGGATGGGGACTCAATAGAACAGTGAGGTAAAGTTGAAACATTTCAGTTCATTGGGCATGGTGGAGTCACAGAAGGATGGCTTCCTGGGTTAGGTTTCTTATCAAAGGATTTATCATAGAGAAAGGTAATCAAATATGGAACAATTTATAGGCTGGAGTCAGATGGAATGAAGTCAATGGGTGAAGGGAAATTAAGAATCCTTCATCATGTTGACAGAGGGAAAATGGATGATCACTGCTAGGGAGAAATTAAGAATTCCTTAGCTAACATTCAAGCTGAAAGAACCAGGGGAAACATGAGCAATTTAAGAATTCACTGCTTATGTTGATTCTGAAGAAAACATTAATAATAACAGAGACTGAACACAGAGTGCAAACAAGCAAATTCTGAGTTATTCTTTTTCTCTATTATTTAGATCATGAAACATATATGATATAGTAAACACAGAAAACTATAATACACAAGTTAGAAGGGACTTATTGATCCATAAAACAATTCAAGAATTCTATAACATGGTCCTTAGCATCAATTCTTCACCCAGTGAGCTCAATAAAAATGGTTACAACAACCTCTTTATTTCCAAAATTGTTCAGTATTACAGTCAAAACTATGAACGTCCACCACCAACCAACCTCAAATACTTCGTTTGGGGGGTATTTATACAAAAATGTCAAGATATCATACAAAATATCTGATAGAAATAATATCTGCTAACAATTAATGCTTCTTTTACATAGATAGAGACACACAATCTCGAAAATAGGGAGACAATAAATAGATGCAATAAATTCATGTTGCGTTGGTTGTTCCGTCTTTATGAGATGTACTGTAGGTAGGTGCTGCAATTCGGTTCCAAGCTGTCTTCTACTGATCCTCTGTGCTGGTTATTCTACTTTGGCTGGATTTTCTTTAACTTTGATGTGATGCACTTTGACCCGCAGGACCGTGATTCATTTCTTGTTCTGCGCATTATAACAGATGGTGCACAATTTTGCATTTGACCAAAGATAAATTTACAAGATTTCTAACATGCTTTGCCACCACTCTAGTCCTGGTATTTTATGTCTCTACAGCTTCCTTAAAATCTCGTCAGTCTCTGTGTACCTGAAGAAGTTAGGTGGGATGGTGAACAGATGCTTCAACTCATGCTCTATGTAGAATAGATTTTCCAGGCTATCATAAAGGCACTGGCCAGATGGAAGTGCTTTTTCTCCTGAAGTACTTGAAGATGCATTAGCTTGATTGACAGCATATGTATTTAATTTATGTACATAGTCCTTGTGCTTCATCAGACGATCATTATCTCGTAAAGGACTTGGCAAACCCTTTTGATGCAAGACTGTAAATTTGTCTGTGAAAGAATCAATTTCTACCTGCATGTCCTGGCATCTTCTGTCCAAGTTTTTCATTAGAGTTCTCATGGTTAGAACTCTCTTGATGTCCAGAATGGTACCTGTTCTATCTCTAATATCCAGTGCTTCCAGTTCTTCACTGGTCTTGGTATTCAAAAAATGTATTAGCATGTTAGCTTGCTCAGGCATCTGTCCCAATAAGGCTCTTGTTTTTGAATTTCTACTTGGGCTACTCTTATAAAATAAATCTATTCATAAATGGTTTGAATAGACCTCCATACATCACTAAGGGATTGAGTGATGTTGGTCCACAAAATTCCTCTGATTTATGTCAGAGGCTTATGCAGAGAGAGATCATTTTCTAAGGCTCTTACCTTGTTTTCCAATGCTTTGACTTCCCTTGTTTTCTCTGCCACATTCATCTTGGATTTATCATAGCTCTGCTCAACCTTTGCCAATTTTTCTTTGACTTGTTTCAACTCTGATACTTGGAGTTTCAACTCCTCCATGGCTTTTATTAATTGCTTTGTGGTCATAGTAGTGCTGCTGCCTGGTGCTGTTGCTGCTGAGGTACCTGTGGTGATTTCTGTTGTAGGTGCCGGGACAGTGGAAGGTACTGCTGTTATAACTGTGGGAGGGGCAGTTGTGACTGTTGGAGCTACTTTAGGTGGCTGGGAGGTCGACTCTCCCTGCTTCTCTTGTAGTGCTTTATCCAATGCCTGCTCTGTCTCGCTCAATCTCTAGTTCAACCTCATGAGTAGGTCCATCATGTCCTCTTCAGACTTTTGTTGTACAACATCTGTTGTTTGTGGATGCATAGAAGGAGGCATTTTGAGCTGTTTTCTGAGGGTAGCAATGTCCTCTTCCTTTTTCCTCATTAGTGCTTTTATGCCTTTGGCGTCTTTGGGATCATGTCCTAGTTCAATGATAATATCCTCCAAGGATTTAATCCTGTTGTCCTTTTCTAGGGAGCAAGATTTCTCTAAATCTAGCTGAGCAGAGGTGTTATCCAATGAGTTTTGCAATTTATGAGTTTTGTCAGCTAGTGTGGAATACACCATCTCTCCACTCTGTTTGTGCATCTCAATCTGGTCTATTGGATGAATGTCTTTGGCGAAGACCTCCAGATTTGTCTTGATGTAGTTAGCTGCTGATTGTGGTTGCTGCACTTTGGGCTTGAAATCGCTCATGATCATTTTGCCCTCCTTTATGTCATAGGCAGACATCAATCTTTGCAGTTTTGTGGGGGCCATCTTAATATATTGGTTATAAATTTGCAGCCTCAATGGATTATTTCTAGCCTTTATTTCTGTGAACGTTCTTTTGATATCAGAGGTCTGCTTACTTGGTGGCCTAGTGGATGAAACTTCCACACTATGCTGCCTTTCTAGCTCCTACCATTTTGAGCTAGTTGATGTGTCTATCACTGGGGAGTTCTGTGGGCTGGTTGCCCTCTCACCTCTTAGGCTTTCTATTGTTTCTTCAATGATTTCCTCTTCAGATAGAGGATTCAGTCTTTGCATTTTTGCACCTGGCTTCTTCTCTGTCCCTTTTCTCGCCCTTTTCCTCATTTAGAGGAGTCTGTAATGTTGGTACCTCTGGTGCTTTAGTTTGTACTGGAGAATTTGCTCCCGCTGGTCAGTCATTGATTGCTACTTTGTGCCTGCTACTTCCTTGCCCTTTGAAGAGCCTGAAACTGGTGTACTGGTTTCTTGTATAGGTTGCTGTGAAGTTCCAGTAGAAGATGTACCCACTCCGGTTTGCTAAGGTAGCTTGAAAGATACCTGTCCAAAAGAGTCCAGGTCAAGGGTCCTTTCTAAATATTTCATAGCTTGTTTCATTTTTTCTTGTTGAGTAAGTTCTTCTATTAATGTACCCTCTACCCACTCATCCTGATTAGCATATTGTTCTACTTTAGGGATCCTATGATGTGTGTAAGTTGACAGCTGGTTTCTTACTTTTTTGTCACTTATAAAGCTATTTGGGTCATATGGTACCCACCAAAAGCTTTTCTTCAATTTAAGGTCTTCCCCTAATATCTTATCAGCATCTTCCCATGCTTCCCTCTTGTTAATGATAAAAGGGCGTAACTGGTTTCTTATTCTCAGTTGAGCCTTTTTCTTTACATTGCAAAAGTGAGTTAAATCTGCATTGATAAGTTGCCTGAAATATTCCAATGCAAATAGTCTCATGGGCACATATTTGGGCAGCTTATAAGAGCACATTTCACAGCCATTTATCCTGATTTCAGTGTGATCCTGGTAGAAGTACTAGTCACCTATCCTGTAGTTTTTGGAGAGCTGTAAAATCTTCTTTATGTTACTAGAGAGCCTAGGAGGAGGAGCTCCTATCAATAGAGTGGAGGCTGGATGTATAAACAAGTCAATGAATTCACAGTAGATATAAGGGGATTCACCAATTTTGTGGAAGACCGAGGTCCAAAAGATCACAGACCTCCTTTCTCCTTTGGAATCCAACTTCCTGATGGGAAATATAAAACTGTCTGGGTAATAATATAACAACAGATGGTATATGAAACTTGTGTATTTAAACACTCCTTCTCTTTCCAAATTTACAAATTGAGCATGGATTTTTTTAGCAATGAAGGAGGCATAGTCATACTTAATAGCAGGGGGCTATCCTGGAGTAAAGGTGGATAACAGAACCAGGACAATCTCATCCACATATTCATTGGATCTGAATCCCAACATCACTGATATCATGTCAAGAATAATTCTTCCAGTCTCATTGAACCAGACATATAAATAAGGAGGTGGGCCTTGGGGCTAGCAATCTGGTTTCATGAATAACTTAGCAGTTCGGGTTATTTCTACACTGGACAGTTGAGAGCCTTGCTCAAGCAAAAATCCCATGGAAAGAGGAGCAAGAGGCTGAACTGGGTGGAAGTGTAGCATCTCATTGATAGATTCAGCAGTTATGTAAAAGAGAACAGTTTGTGATGGGATCATAACTGCTTTACTGACAGGGTCATAATTGGCACAACAATGGCGAATAATATCTGGGAACACATTGACTGAGGGAAGGTAATACCTGGGGAGATTGGATTCCCATATTCCATAGATATCAGAATTTTTCAGATGACTATTTCTGATTAGGCAGAAGGTATGAAGATGATTTTGGCAACCAAACGGGTCTTTTATTTGGAAATCTCTGTTGGCCAAGGGTAGATGATTCTAGTCTTTATGAGGTGCATTGAGGGGCGTTACACTGAGGGCCACAGGGGCTTCCATGTTCAGTTCTCTGTGTTTTTAACTGGAGGTCAAGTTTCTGTGAAAAAAAGGACAAAAGAGCAGTGCTGGGTGTCTTGGTATGGCAATTATGGACTGCTTGAGTTTGAATTTGGCTCTTATAGGTACAATTTACAGAGGAAAACCGAAAATATAGGTTCGGGAGGTGAGACGGGGTAAATACCTGCATTTTGGAGGTGAACGAGTGTAATTTGTAGGTTGACTGACGAGGTGCGGAGCAGGATGCTGGATTTTTCTTGGCTGGGTGGCGGACTGGAGCTTCTGCAGTTGCTTGGATGTAGTTTGCATGCAACAGCCTTGTAGAAGAAACGAATAGAAATGGGTGAAAATGACACTTTCACGAGTTTTTTAACAAAAATTGGCTTCGCGGGGCTTTTTGGCGCCTTTGAGTCGGATGACGTCATCGGGATGTGACGTTTTTTCGCGACGCGCAGGTACAGGATGCTAATGTGGAGGTGACATGGCGATGACGTCAGCGGGCGGGGTCAACAAGAGGAAGGTAAGTGGTATTGGCCCGCATCGCTTATGAGCTTAGGCAGTTTTGGGAGGAGGGGTCGCGAGCATAGTGGGAGGGCGCCGCGTGTCCCAGCTACGGTGGTAATACCGCCAGCTCCCCGGGCGGTAAACATCGGTGGGGAAGGGCCTCGCGATATGATCGTGAGCCATCCGATCAATGGGCCCGGATCCAAACGTTGGCGCTCAACGGAGTTGGTGGAGGGCTACGACGCGGGGCACATGTAATATAAACAATGATTTTAAATATATCGGGGCGATTACTATTGGTTGTTGGGGTGTTTTTTAATTAACCCAGATGGTTAATTAACCACATTTTGTGTGGCGAGGTTTTTAATGAATTCCAAATGAACCATTAAACCCTCGTTTATATAGTGCTATGGTTATAGATTAACCAGGGGCGGATATTAATTTTTTTAGGGATTTTTCATATGTTTACATAATACGGGGGGGGAACAAACTATATGGGGATTATATAATAAAGTTTAAAGGGTTAGTATGAGAGATATGTTTGAAGAAGAGCACTAAGTTATAGAGTCCAAAAACTTAGGCTTAGGGAACTGAAAAGGGTTTTACACCAGAAATGTGGCTTCTTTGCCTAAAGCAAGAATGTTATTTTACTCAAGCTTTTTCATGAAATGGGGTGATTTAGGAGTATTGAGCAGATCTCAATATCCTTGGGGAGTTAATAAGTGATTTTGGGAGAAGTGTGAGGGGAAGTCAGTCATGCCTCACTTGATTTGTAGCCAAACAATTGCTATTGTACCTATTATAACAATAAGATGAACATCTTTGAGAGAAAAAATTAATCATAAGCCTGCGTCTGCAACACCCAAACTGCCTACCCAGCCTATTATACCTAACATTTTTCTTCTTCTTCCATGGGTGCACTTGGGCTAGCAAACCCTTACAAATTTTCTTTTCTTTCGATGGAAATCCTATATAGATCTACCCTTATCTCATCCAAGGGCTCAGGTTTAACAGTTGAGCTCCTTTGCTTCTCTACCTAACTAATTATCTGCCAAGATTGAACTGTTTGGACAGATTTTATTCTCTATCTCTAAAATAGGAAATTCAAACATGAACTGATCAAGATTAAGCTGTTTGGCCATCCATCAACTGTGGTAAGAGTCAACCAACTGCACACAATGAGATTCTTTGCAAAAATAGAATAGTAGTGGCATTTTGGACTAGCACACTTTCATGGTCCTCTTTATTTGGGGTTCATTTATTTTCTTTTTTGACCATTTCATTCTTTTTGCCCTTTGATCTTTCTTTTAGGGCTTACCCTCTTTACATTTTTTAAGTTTTTTGATTTTTTTAAAATATGGAACCTTTGCAGCAGGGAAAGGATGAACATATTAGGGACTTTTACCAGTCAATCATGAAATATGACACCTATTGGTATAGGAGCATAAAACTGACTCCACTTGGGGATGGCTTTTCCTGGTGAAAAGTCAAAAACAACAGGTTAGATGGCCTTATGTACAATTCTTGGTATAATTATGCAATTTTCCTTTGTTGTGAGTGAACAAACTGTACAGAGGATGATGTGAAATATACACATCTCTCATGAGCTGATCCAAACCATTGTACCTCTGTTTTGGATGGTTTGTCTGAATGTTTGTTCTCATACTTTCAGCTCCCAAGTCTTCTTCGTCAACTTCTGTTTAAACTAAAAAAAGGTAACACAAAAAGGTGGTAAAGTTCCCTGACTGCTCCTCAAAATTTCCTACACACCCTTCCCATTCTAATTGCTGTAATAAACTGCAGAAAGTGAAATTTCTTATGTACAAGTTAGAGTCCTGACATATCAACAAACTGGATCAAAATAGTGTTTCAGCATCAGACCATTAACTGGTCCATCTTCTGCTTCTGTACCATCCAGGCTTTTCAAAAAGTGGGTATTGTTTCCCTGTGAGGTCTGAATAATAAAAGGTCCCTTCCAGAGGAAGTCAAACTTCCCATGTTTTCCTTTATCTTCTCTTATGGAATCCCATTTCAGAACTTTTTCTCCTATGAAAAAATCCTCTGCCTTAGTCCTCTTATCAAATATCTTCTTGAGTTTTTCCTGTAGCACTTGAGATCTTTGATATACCTCTTCTCTAGTCTGCTGCAAATATATAGTCTGATTTATCTTCTTTTGAATGTCATTGGGTTGTATTTGAACTTCTTGCAACAATTTCATCACAGGTATTCCCAAGGAGGAGGGAAATATAGCCTCCATAACATATACAAGCTCATAGGGACTAGTTCCAATGGATCTCTTGGTAGTCAGTCTGTCTGCCCATAATACATTTATAAACTTCTTATGCCAATTTTTCTTGTTTTCTTCCAATACTTTCTTAATGATATTCATCAGGATTTTATTGGATGACTCAGCTAGACCATTACCTTGGGGGTAATAGACTGTAGAGTGGCCTAAGGTAATGTGGTATTTGTGATAGAAATTGATCATTCTCTTGGATTTGAACGCAACAGCATTATCGGTTATAATCTTTTCAGGACAGCCAAATCTAGACAGGATGTTGGTTTCTAAAAATTGCATGATCACTGAATCGTTGGCTTGTCTACAAGGGATGGCCTCTATCCACTTGGTGAAATAATCTGTGGCAGTCAAAATCCATTTATGCTAGCTAGAAGAGGGAGGGTGAATTTCCCCAATGAAATATAAACCCCATTGTTGAAATGGTCTTTCAGTGGAAATTGGTCTAAGGGGTAGAGGTAGAAGTTTCCTCTTGCCTTCAAATATTTGACATTTATGGCAAGTGGTAACAAATTTTTTGACATCAGCAAACAAAGTGGGCCAGTAAAATCCAGCCCTTAGGATTTTATCAGCAGTTGATTTCCAATATAAATGTCCACCACAGTCCCCTGCATGAAATTCTTTGAGTACTTTGTCAACTTCATCCTTTATTAGACAATTTAATAGAACACCTTCATGATTTTTCCAAAAGAGAGCATCATCTAAAATACAAAACTTTAAAGCTTTCATTTTTATAAACCTTTTCTTTGTTCTGGATAACCCTTAAGGAGCCTGCAAGTTTAATAATGCATAACATATATCAACATACCAAGGTGATTCTAAGAAGGCCTGGCTGATTTGTGGAGTCGCAATCTCCTGTTGATTATCCAGTTCATTAATATCTAGGGCTTGGAAATTGGTTTCAATCATGAGTTTAGCCAATCCCTGCCCTTTTATAAGCTTTGTAGGTTTTACTTCAATATCATACTCTAATATAGTAGCAATCCATTTACCTCTTTTTCCTTCAATCCCCTCTTGGGTCAGGATATCTTTGACAACATTGCTTGGCACATAAGCTATTATATGAGAGTATAGTATGTAGACTCTGAAATCTTTGATGGCTTTCACAAGTGCATAAGCTTTTTTTTCCATGATTGAGTATTTTAGAGGTGCATCCCTCAGTTCTTTGCTAAAAAAGGCTATGGGTTTTTCACATCCTTGATCATCTTTCTGTAGCAAAACAGCAACAATAGTGTGTTCTGATGCAAATGAAAATATTATGAAGTCTCTGTCAAATTTTGGGCTTGTAAGGACTGGTGTTTTGGTTAAAGCTATCTTGATTTCTTCAAATGCCTGTTTGGCTTATAATGTCCATTTGACCTTGGAATCTTTTTTCATCATATTATTCAACAATCTAATTAATTCAGCCAAGTTGGGTATGAATCTTCTTAAAAAATTAATTTTCCCTAGGAAAGCTTGGAGTTCTTTGACATTTCTGGGATGTGGTATTTGTAAAATGGCTTGTATTCAGTCAGGATCAATTTTAATGCCATCTTTTGAGATTATGTGACCTAACAGTTTTCCCTCTTCTAGGCCAAATAATGACTTCTTTGGATTCAGTGATATACCATATTTTCTGCAGGTTAAAAACACTTGTCTCAGATGATCTAGGTGCTGCTGATCTGATTTGGAAAACACAGTGAGATCATCTAAGTATATGACTAGAAAATCATGAATTTCCTTAGAAAAATCTATGTCCATTGCACGTTGGAAGGTTGCCCCTGCATTCTTGAGTCCAAATGGCATTTTCACATATTTGAAAGTTCCCCATGGAGTAGTAAAAGCGGTTTTTCCTGATCATCGGGCTGAACTAGAATATGGTTAAAGCCTGAAAACCCATCCAGCAGTGAAATTCTAGAGGCACCTACTACCCTTTGTAAAATGTGGTCCATCTTAGGTAAGGGGTAGTGGTCTTTTAAAGACATTTTATTTAGATTTCTTAAATCAACACACAGTCTGATTTCTCCTGTTTTCGTTCTAGTGGGCACTAAATTAGAGACCCATTCTGAAAATCTAATAGGTGCAATTATCCCAGCGTAATACATTCTTTTGACTTCTTTTTCAATTAGAGGGAGGAGTACAGGGTTGACCCTTCTGAGTTTTTTCTTGAAAGGTTTTGATTTTATTTGAGGGGTATTGTATGTTGAATCATAGAAGTGTCATAAGATTTGAGATCTTCATAGCTCTATGCAAAACGTCCTAGAATTATTTGAACAGTTCAATATATTTAAGCTTTTGGTCAGGAGGAAAAGCTTTGGACAATGTTATCATTTTAGGATTTTGTTCAGTTCCTATGTTACAGTCTTCAATGTCTGCATTTAAAGGCTGCATTTTTGGTTTCCTTGGGATATCATTAGAATCAAAAATGTCTTCCAGAGGAGTTAATCCTGTGGGTAAAAAATTGTCCTTTAAATAGATAACTTCAAATTCTCCTCCAATAGTTTCATCAATGTCTATTTATTTAAGCTCTTGCAACTCTTTTCTGGTAAATTTCGTTGGATGTAGTATTTGAGTTGTTGTTTCAGCTGAAATGTGTGTTTCAACTTTGTCTATTTGATCAACTTCTCCCACAGTGCTTGTGTCTATATTAGTGCTGGAAAATTCTTCTTTTAAGGTCAGGAAATTATTAATTTGAGTGTCATTGTCAAACACTTGCCAGTTTTTTACATTGTCAGGTACAGTTGGCATGTGTTTAATCTCAGCTGTAAAATGATGATTAGGCTCAAATGGCAGTTTACAAGTGCTGGCAAATGTTGCCAAACTGTGAGCATGAAAATTGTGTTTCCTTGGAATTTTGGCAAGCTGTGTTTCTAGGAAGGTATTGAGTATTTCAATTGCTGCCCCTCTATAAGACCTTAATCTAAGATCATTTGTGAGGAAGTTTCCTTTCATTTGTTGAATAACTAAATCAGAGTCTCCCAAAATCGATACCCTAACTGCCCCTAGACTTTTGATCAATTTAAGTCATAACAAGAGGGCTTCATATTCAGCCATGTTATTAGTACATCTAAAATTCAACATGTATGCATGTCCTTCAGCATGATAATTCTCCATATTATGTATCCAGATCCCTGCTCCTACTCCTAGTTTATTGACTGATTCATCAAACTCTAAACACCATAGGATTTCATGATTACAGCTAGTATCAAGGGTCTTAGAAATTTGCTTACTAGGGAGATTTGGATCTTCAGTTTCATGAGGTTTCCCTTGTGTGTCTGATATACCATTGGTCATAGAAATTTCTTGAATCTAAACACTAGATTTCTCAGTTATGAATTTTTTCTGCTTTAAAGCTAAAACCTTGACATCAGTTGGGGGATAAATTCTAGCATTGTATAGGATGAAGGAGTCCATATCAGAATGCATGAAATAGATGGGAAAATTCTGGGGTTTCTCCTGGCTTCTCACCACGTATTTCATCAAAGTTTCTCGGTACAATCTCTTTGGCTGGCCAAATACTGAAATGGTAGCATAGGACATGTCCAATTGCAAAGATCCCTGGAGCTTTTCACCCCAAGATCTGGACAGCAACATGCCATATTTTGGTGGAATATCAGCAACCACTACATCCATTAAAATTGTCTTGGCAGGGTATTGAACTAGTGATACACATAAATATTTGATCAATCCTAGACATCTGACCTAGCTTGAATGAAAAGAGAACAAGTCTTTGTATGGCCTGGTGATATCTAGGTCCAACTTTTCCATTACAGATTTGGGAATTAAATTATGTGAAGCTCCAGAATCAAAAATTGCGTTATGGAGTATCTTATCATGAATGTTCAGACTTACATAGAAAGGAGGAACCCCTCCATCTACCGATTTTCCATTTACTTCAGGGCCAAAAATTAACTCTGGTTGGTCATCAAGGACATTTACTGCATCTCTGTTTTCTGAAATTTGAAGTGATCTGCTAATTTGTTCTTTGTAGACATCATGCTTAGCCAATTCTGACAATGGAATTGCTAACTTTAATTTGCCTATTTCGGTCTCAAGGTTGAAAGGTTTTTCTGTTTGAATTTTTTGTTTCGGGTAGTGAGATTTTCTTTTTCTGGTGTTTTTTCAATGCTTTTTCCTTTATCAGGAGTAGTGTTATGGGCTGAAGTTGCTTCTATGTCAATTTCTGGAGGTTCTCCCACAATTTCTTTAGAAGGAATGGAAGCTGAAGACTGTTTATTAGGTTGTTGATTATCTGAAACATCTTCAACTGTTGGACTATTTGGGTTAGGAATTGCTTTAGGAGGAGTTTGTACAGGAGGGTTCTTAATTTTAGCTATGGTAGGCTGCTTGGTTTCTTTCTGTTTATTGTTTTCAGGGACATCTATCCTTATGCTTCTCAGATTATATTGCTTGTGGACTTCATAGATGGCAGTGTCATATCCCTCCCTAAAATCAAATGATTCCCCTGATTGGATTTGGAACTGATTAAGAGTGTGAGCCTCTTGGTCTTCTTGGGTTAAGAAAATTTGTTGTTCACTACTAAGCCCCATTAAGTTAATTTGAGTGTCTTCTGTTGGTTCACTAGAAGTTGAAGCTTCAGCATAGTTTTCTTGGAATGGAGGTCTAATGTTTTGATCAAGGCCAGCCTTTCCAGTATTGGGATTATGATTTTTTCTGAAATTTGGGTTTCTTCCAGTGTTGTTTGGTTGACCATCCCAAGGGGACTTCCTCTCAATTGTTTCTACTCTATCACCAAGTCTATCCATTCCTTTAATGATAGCATCTAATTTTTGCTCAAATGCAGAAGGTTCTTCTTTGATGGGTATCCTCCATTCAGCTCTAGCCCGAGCTCGTTTAGAAATCAGGTTGGCCTCAACACTGACAGCTATACTATTCATGTCTTCTAGGCTTCGAGGAGCTCTTTCCCTCAGCTGGTATGCCATGTTAGAGTCAAATGCATCAGGAAATTTGATCAAGGCCAAGTCTGGTGGAAGTCTGAGATTCAAAGGAATAGCATTGTATACATTGTTAAATCTGGTAGAGTAATCTTGAACAGTTTCTTGTGGACCTCATTTCAAGTTTTCATATTCTAATAAAATGTGGAGATGATCTTTTTTCTTTTCCCATCTGTTTAAGAAGGTCTGATAAAGAGCCTTCGAATCATTGATAGTGTTTGTAGGGAGTGCTCTAAACCAGGTTCTAACATCTCCAGTTAAGCTTTGGATAAAGACTTTCATTCTTACATGATCATCATCAATCTCATAGTTTTCAAAATAATCCATCATTTTTTTGGTGTGTTGTTGAGTTGTGTAAGTGCCAGTACCATCAAAAGAGGTGATTTTGCTTTGATAATCTTGAGGCATAGCCCCTAGATTTGCAGGTAATTGCAAGGGAGCATATAGGTTTGCCATATTTGCAGAGATAAGTGTAACAGTTGGAAGAGCAAAGATAACTGTTTAAATATGTGTTGTGGATGGGGGAGTGGAAAAGATGGTTTGAAGTGCTGATGGTGAACTAGGAGAAGCAACAGTAATGGCAGAAAGGACTGGTGCTTTTCCAGGCGTAAGCTCAAATTGGATAAGGTTCTGCTGGCTTCTAAGGTTCTTAGGAATCAGATTAGGATTTTGAAACATAGGTGGGGGATTTGGATCTGGATTTGATCTAGTGTAACAGATCTTCTTCTTTGGAGCCAGATTCTGAATATATTTTTGGTTTTTCTTGAAATATTTGAAGGATACAACTTTTGATAGTATCTTTCTAGGAAGTTTTAAAATATGGGAGTTTTGAATTTTCCTAAAGATCTATTGAAACCGGGAACTGATCAAGTATTTGAGACAAATGTTCAAAGCTTAAAACTAGACTAGAGATAGACTGAAGCAACTTTTTTTTACTCTTGCAATTGCATAGCAAAAGTAGTTTCAAAGGCTACCTGGCTAACTTTAGGTTCCATCTGTAGTTTATAAAATGAATAGCAGTAACGAACAATTTATTTAGGTCCCCAGTGGAGTCACCAATGATGTTATCACTCAGGTTGTTCCCAAAAGTTGTAAGAAAGGGAATACGGCCGAGGTAACCACAGACCAACCTTTTAGATACAGATTCTAGCCAATTTGCATCCAGAGAGGGCTTTCTCTTTATGATTTAGCTTTCCTTTGAAGTATATTATGCTAGTTATGAAGTACAGGGATTTTGTTTAGAGTTTGGTTGGAAGGATGGAGACTCAATAGAACAGTGAGGTAATGCAGAAACATTTCAGTTCATTGGGCATGGTGGAGTCAAAGAAGGATGGCTTCTAGGGTTACGTTTCTTATCAGAGGATTTATCACAGAGCAAGGTACTCAAATATGGAACAATTTATAGGCTGGAGTCAGATGGAATGGAGTCAATGGGTGAAGGGAAATTAAGAATCCTTCATCATGTTGACAGAGGGAAAATGGATGATTACTGCTAGGCAGCAATTAAGAATTCCTTAGCTAACATTCAAGCTGAAAGAACCAGGGGAAACAAGAGCAATTTAAGAATTCATTGCTTATGATGATTCTAAAGAAAACATTAATAATAACAAAGACTGAACACAGAGTGCAAACAAGCAAATTCTGAATTATTCTATTTCTCTATTATTTAGATCATGAAACATATATGATATAGTAAATACAGAAAACTGTAATACACAAGTTAGAACGGACTTATTGATCCATAAAAAGATTCAAGAATTCTGTAACATGGTCCTTAGCATCAATTCTTCATCCAGTGAGCTCGACAAAAATGGTTCCAACAACATTTTTATTTCCAAAATTGTTCAGTATTATAGTCAAAACTATGAACATCCACCACCAACCAACCTCAAATACTTCGTTTTGGGGGGGTATTTATACAAAAATTTCAAGATATCATACAAAATATCTGATAGAAATAATATCTGCTGACATTTAATGCTTCTTTTACATAGATAGAGACAGATAGTCTCGAAAACAGGGAGACAATAAATAGATGCAATAAATTCATGTTGCGCTGGTTGTTCCATCTTTATGAGATGTATTGGAGGTAGGTGCTGCAAGTCGGTTCCGAACTATCTTCCACTAATCCTCTGTGCTAGTTATTCTGCTTTGGCTGGATTTTCTTTAACTCCGATGTGATGCGCTTTGACTCCCAGGACCATGATTCATTTCTTGTTCTGTGCATTATAACAGATGGTGCACAGTTTTGCATTTGACCAAAGATAAATTTACAAGGTTTTTAACATGCTTTGCCACCACTCTGGTCCTGGTATTTTATGTCTTTGTGGCTTCCTTAAAGTCTCGTCAGTCTCTGTGTACCTAAAGAAATTAGGTGGGATGGTGAACAGATGCTTCACCTCATGCTTTATGTAGAATAGATTTTCCAGGCTATCAAAAAGGGACTGGTTAGATGGAAGTGCTTTTTCTCCTGAAGTACTTGAAGATGCATTAGCTTGATTAATAGCATATGTATTTAATTTATGTACATAGTCCTTGTGCTTCATCAGACGATCATTATCTCCTAAAGGACTTGGCAAACCCTTTTGATGCAGGACTGTAAATTTGTCTGTGAAAGAATCAATTTCTACCGACATGTCCTGGCATCTTCTGTCCAAGTTTTGCGTTAGAGTTCTCATGGTTAGAACTCTCTTGATGTCCAGAATGGTACCTATTTTGTCTGTAATATCCAATGCTTCTAGTTCTTCACTGGTCTTGATATTCAAAAAATGTATTAGCCTGTTAGCTTGCTCAGGCATCTGTCCCAATAAGGCTCTTGTTTTCTGAATTTCTACTTGGGCTACTCTTATCAAATCAATCTGTTCATAAATGGTCTGAATAAACCTCCATACATCACTAAGGGATTGAGTGATGTTGGTCCACAAAATTCCTCTGATTTCTGTCAAAGACTTATGCAGAGAGAGATCCTTTTTTAAGGCTCTTACCTTGTTTTCCAATGCTTTGACTTCCCTTGTTTTCTCTGCCACATTCATCTTCAATTTATCATAGCTTTGCTCAACCTTTGCCAATTTTTCTTTGACTTGTTTCAGCTCTGATACTTGAAGTTTCAACTCCTCCATGGCTTTTATTAATTGCTCTGTGGTCACAGTAGTGTTGTTGCTTGGTGTTGTTGCTGCTGAGGTACTTATGGTGATTTCTGCTATAGGTGTCAGGACAGTGGAAGGCATTGCTTTTATAACTATGGGAGGGGCAGTTGTGACTGTTGGAGCTACTTTAGGTCGCTGGGAGGTCAACTCTCCAATGCCTGCTCTGTCTCACTCAATCTCTCATTCAACCTCATGAGCAGGTCCATCATGTCCTCTTCGGACTTTTGCTGTACAACATCTGTTGTTTGTGGATGCATAGAAGGAGGCATTTTGAGCTATTTTCTTAGGGCAACAATGTCCTCTTCCTTTTTCCTCATTAGTGCTTTTATGCCTTTGGCATCTTTGGGATCATGTCCTAGTTCAATGATAATATCCTCCAAGGATTTAATCCTGTTGTCCTTTGCTAGGGAAGAAGCTTTCTCTAAATCTAGCTGAGCAGAGGTGTTCTCCAATGAGTTTTGCAATTTATGAGCCAACATTGCTTTATCAGCCAGTGTGGAATACACCATCTCTCCAGTCTATTTGTGCAGCTCAATCTAGTCTATTGGATGAATGTTTTTGGCGAAGACCTCTAGATTTTCCCTGATGTAGTCACCTGCTGATTCTGGTTGTTGCACTTTGGGCTTGAAATAGCTCATGATCATTTTGCCCTCCTTTATGTCATAGGAAGACATCAATCTTTGTTTTTTTGTGGGGGGCATCTTAAGATATTTGTTATAAATTTCTAGCCTTTATTTCTATGAACGTTCTTTTGATATCAGAAGTCTGCTTACTTGGTGGCCTAGTGGATGAAACTTCCACACTATGCTGCCTTTCTAGCTCCTACCTGTGTGAGCTGGTTGATGTGTCTATCACTGGGGAGGTCCGTGGGCTAGTTGCCCTCTCACCTCTTAGGCTTTCTATTGTTTCTTCAATGATTTCCTCTTCAGATAGAGGATTCAGTCTTTTCCTTTTTGCACCTGGCTGTTCTGCAGGTCCACTGATGGGTGTGGCTTCTTCTCTGTCCCTTTTCTTGCCTTTTTCCTCATTTAGAGGAGTCTGTAATGCTGGTATCTCTGGTGCTTTAGTTTGTACTGGAGGAATTTGCTCCTGCTGGTCAGTCATTGCTTGCTTCTCTGTGCCTGCTACTTCCTTGCCCTTTGAAGAGCCTGAAACTGGTGTGCTGGTTTCTTGTATAGGTTGCTGTGAAGTTCCAGCAGAAGATGTACCCACTCCGGTTTGCTGAGGCAGCTTGAAAGATACCTGTCCAAAAGAGTCCAGGTCAAGGGTCTTTTCTAAATCTTTCATAGCTTGTTCCATCTTTTCTTGCTGAGTAAGTTCTTCTATTAATGTACCCTCTACCCACTCATCCTGATTAGCATATTGTTCTACTTCAGGGATCCTATGATGTGTGTAAGTTGACAGCCGATTTCTTACTTTTCTGTCACTTATAAAGCTATTTGGGTCATATGGTACCCACCAGAAGCTTTTCTTCAATTTAAGGTCTTCCCCTAATATCTTATCAGCATCTTCCCATGCTTCCCTCTTGTTAATGATAAAAGGGCGTAACTGGTTTCTTATTCTCAGTTGAGCCTTTTTCTTTACATTGCAAAAGTGAGTTAAATCTGCATCAATAAGTTGCCTGAAATATTCCAATGCAAATAGTCTCATGGGCACATATTTGGGCAGCTTATAAGAGCACAGTTCACAGCCATATATCCTGATTTCAGTGTGATCCTGGTAGAAGTACCAGTCACCTATCCTGTAGTTTTTGGAGAGCTATAAAATCTTCTTTATGTCCCCAGAGAGCCTAGGAGGAGGAGCTTCTGTCATTAGAGTGGACGCTGGATGTATAAACAAGTCAATGAATTCATAGTAGGTATAAGGGGATTCACCAATTTTGTGGAAGACCGAGGTCCAAAAGATCACAGACCTCCTTTCTCCTTTGGAATCCAACTTCCTACTGGGAAATATAAAACTGTCTGGGTAATAATATAACAACAAATGGTATATGAAAGTTGTGTATTTAAACACTCCTTCTCTTTCCAAATTTACAAATTGAGCATGGATTTTGTCAACAATGAAGGAGGCATAGTCATACTTAATAGCAGGGGGCTGTCCTAGAGTAAAGGTGGATAACAAAACCAGGACAATCTCATCCACATATTCATTGGACCTGAATCCCAAGATCACTGATATCATGTCAAGAATAATTCTTCCAGTCTCATTGAACCAGAAATATAAATAAGGAGGTGGGCCTTGGCGCTGGCAATCTGGTTTCATGAATAACCTAGCAGTCGAGGTTATTTCTGCACTAGACAATTGAAAGCCTTGCTCAAGCAAAAATCCCATGGAAAGAAGAGCAAGAGGCTAAACTGGATGGAAGTGTAGCATCTCATTGATAGATTCAGCAGTTATGTAAAAGAGAACAGTTTGTGATGGGGTCATAACGGCTTTACTAACAGGATCATAATAGGCACAACGGTGGCGAATAATATCTGGGAACACATTGACTAAGGGAAGGTAATACTTGGGGAGATTGGATTCCCATATTCCATAGATATCGGAGTTGTTCAGATGACTATTTCTGATTAGGCAGAAGGTATGAAGATGATTTTGGCAACCAGACGGGTCTTTTATTTGAAAATCTCTGTTGGCCAAGGGTAGATGATTCTAGTCTTTATGAGGTGCATTGAGGGGTGTTACACTGAGGGCCACAGGGGCTTCCATGTTTAGTTCTCTTTGTTTTTAACTGGAGGTCAAGTTTATGTGAAAAAAAGGAAAAAGAGCAGTGTTGGGTGTCTTGGTATGGCAATTATGGACTACTTGAGTTTGAATTTGGCTCTTATAGGTACAATTTACAGACGAAAACCGAAAATACAGGTTCGGGAGGTGAGACGGGGTAAATAACTGCATTTTGGAGGTGAACGAGTGTAATTTGTTGGTTGACTAACGAGGTGCGGAGCAGAATGCTGGATTTTTCTTGGCTGGGTGGCGGACTGGAGCTTCTACAGTTGCTTGGACGTAGTTTGCATACAATATTCTTGTAGAAGAAACGAATAAAAATGGGTGAAAATGACACTTTCATGAGTTTTTTGACAAAAATTGGCTTCGCGGGGTTTTTTGGCGCTTTTGAGTCGGATGACGTTAGCGAGATGTGACGTTTTGTCACGACGCGGGGTACGGGACGTTGATGTGGAGGTGACATGGCGATGACGTCAACGGGCAGGGTCAGCGGGAGAGCAGTAAGCGCTATCAGCCCGCACCGCTTATGAGCTTAGGTGGTTTTAGGAGGAGGGGCCGTGAGCATAGTGGGAGGGCGCCACGTGTCCCAGGTACGACGGCAATACCGCCGGCTCCCCGGGCAGTAAACATCGGTGGGGAAGGGCCTCGCGATATGGTCGTGAGCCGTCCGATTAGTGGGCCCAGATCCAACGGTTGGTGCTCAACGGAGCTCGCGGAGGGCTACGACATGGGGCCCATGTAATATAAACAATGATTTTAAATATATCGGGGCGATTACTATTGGTTGTCGGGGTGTTTTTTAATTAACCCAGATGGCTAATTAACCACATTTTGCACGGAGGAAGTTTTTAATGAATTCCAGATGAACCATTAAACCCTCATTTATATAGTGCTATGGTTATAGATTAACCAGGGGTGGGATATTAATTTTTTTAGGGATTTTTCATATGTTTACATAATACGGGGGGGAAAAGCTATATGGGGATTATATAATAAAGTTTAAAGGGTTAGTATGAGAGATATGTTTGAAGAAGAGCACTAAGTTATAGAGTCCAAAAACTTAGGCTTAGGGAAGTGAAAAGGGTTTTACACCAGAAATGTGGCTTCTTTGCTTAAAGCAAGAATGTTATTTTACTCAAGCTTTTTCATGAAATGGGGTGATTTAGGAGTATTGAGCAGATCTCAATATCCTTGGGGGGTTAATAAGTGATTTTTGGGAAAAGTGCGAGGGGAAGTCAGTCATGCCTCACTTGATTTGTAGCCAAAAAATTGCTATTGTACCTATGATAACAATAAGATGAACATCTTTGAGAGACAAAATTAATCATAAGCCTGCTTCTACAACACCCAAACTTTCTACCCAGCCTATTATACCTAACATTTTTCTTCTTATTCCATGGGTGCACTTGGGCTAGCAAACCCTTACAATTTTTTATTTTTTTTCCATGGAAATCCTATCTAGATCTACCCTTATCTCATCCAAAGGCTCAGGTTTAATAGTTGAGCTCCTTTGCTTCTCTACGTAACTATTTATTTGCCAAGATTGAACAGTTTGGACGGATTTTATTCTCTATCTCTAAAATAGGAAATTCAAACATGAACTGGCCAAGATTAAGCTGTTTGGCCATCCATCAACTTTGGTAAGAGTCAACCAACTGCACACAATGAGATTCTTTGCAAAAATAGAATAGTAGTGGCATTTTGGACTAGCACACTTTCATGGTCCTCTTTATTTGGGGTTCATTTCTTTTCTTTTTTGACCATTTCATTCTTTTTTCCCTTTGATCTTTCTTTTAGGGCATACCCTCTTTACATTTTTTAAGTTTTTTTATTTTTTCAAAATATGGAACCTTTGCAGCAGGGAAAGGATGAACATATTAGGGACTTTTACCAGTCAATCATGAAATATGACACCTATTGGTATAGGAGCATAACAAGAGGTAAACTCATGTTTAATATATTTGAATTCCATTTTTTGCAGCATTATGTAAATTAAAAGGAGGTCTTATGTGCATGTGTAAAATGTTCATTACATCTTTTTATGGACCATAAGAGAAAAAAATGGGCTTACATATATGCATGAGAAGTTTTAATTTTTTCCATGGATAATGGAAGAGTTTTGACTTTTCTTTTAAATGGTAATTATAAATAAAAGTTGAATTAATAGATATTTTATGGCTAAAAATCAAATGATAAAGTTATTTGTTTGACTTTCTAATAGACTTGGTGATGCATTTTCTTTCCTATTTAGATTATGTAAAATAAATATCTATTTTTATGTATTTATAAGTAAATTATTTAAAGTTGACATGTCTTTATCATTATAAATATGATGTATTAGCTAGGAGAAATGTGGAATCATGAATTTTAGTGACTCTCGTGATAAGTATGTGGAAAAAATAAAATTTCTTGAGTTCTTCATTTAGAAATAATCAAATATATTATTTGTTAAAATGTTAAATATAATATAGTATGATTTTGTATTATTTAACTCATATTTACTATTAAAAAAAGATAAATTTAAACCACAATTGCCAATAAAGAACCAATATAAAACCAAAATGTTATAGCCCTATTACTAAAAAAAAGTTCACTTAGCCTCTTTAAGGGAGAACTTCCAATAGAGAAAATCCCCAACTACAAGTAACTTCACAAGACTTATTTTACATTTCTTCCTCATCCTTAGAGAGAGAAATTTCTAATTTAAATTGGTAAGATTTGCTATAAATATTAGATTTAAATTGCTTGAAACTCTCATAACTTTGGTGATAAATTAAAATTGATTAAAATATAAATTTTAAGTTATATTAAATCTAAATTAATTATAAAAAATTCTGACTTAAGTTTTTGAAATTTAACAATAGATTGAATTTTATAAAGCAACATAGAAATTTATAAACAATTATAGTTTCAACCATATTAAACTTTGTAATTTATACAAATATCTTTGCTTCTTTTTTAAAGTAAGTCGTTTTGCATGTAATTTCATATATAAAATTTTGGTATAAGTCCACCAATATATGATCTATAATAAATATGATTTCATAAAAATAAACATTATGATGATAACCATCTAACAAACATAAACAACATCCAAAATATACATTCAAATTCGCTAACATCATCTAATTATATACACCTCTATAACATATAAACGTCATTAGCTAGCACACAAATCTAATAATCTAACGTGGCACCATCATCATGATCACATCAAACAAAACAAAAGCATTGTAATCTAACATCAACACCACACACATCCTCAAATATACATCTCATGTCAAATAATTGTTATCACATACACATCTATTGCAAGCACATTAAATGAACATATCTAACATGACCTAACAATATACACATCAACACCAACATATATATTAAGTACATCAAAATCAACAATATATATATATATATATATATATATATATATATATATATATATATATATATATATATATATATATACAAACAAGTGAAATATTTGATACAACAATAGTAGTGGTAACCTGGCCTATAGTAGAAGACAATGGATGGCCAACTGCCTCAACAATCGAACTATGATGTGGAAGAGAAGGTGGACGGTCTTCTCACTGAGGAGAAACAAGAGAAAGTGGGTGATCGTGAGGTGAATGATGAGGAGGTGGAGTACTACTAGAAGGACCACCTGCACCCTAATCATGATCCAATGGGGTAGTATGTCTGGGTGAAGACTGTGTATCTAGAGGATCACCAGAAGTATCACCACCTTGATCACCGGAAGGATTACCACCCTGATCATCATGATTCGATGGGGTAGTATTGGATGAAGATTCATGTGTATCTACTGCATGCCCATCCCTCCTCGCTGCTAGTAGCTTGGTAGCTTTGAAAATATGATGCATAAGACTCATCATATCACGTGGAAAATCCATCAAGAGCTTGAGGAGCCCATGATCTTCCCTGGTGTCTCGAGCTGTCACAGGGCAAAATCCCTCCTCAACTAAAGGTCTAGAGAGTTTTTCACAATACTCCATCCTAAATTTGACAGTAGCCCTACGTGGTCGCATGCCCGCACCCATCTGCATCTGAGGATCTTCCTCACCTGCCACAACCTCAACCATCTCTGCATTTGCATCCAATGGGGGAGGAGGCATGTCCCCAAAGAATGTGCCAATATCTACAAAATATATAGTACATAACAATAATTAGACAATTTCATTAAACAATTTAATAAAACAATTTAAAGAACGTGTTAGAATAAATCATATTCTAATTAATTAATACAATAAAATGAAACTAGATTAATATAGAAAAAACACTAATATTACCTTTATCATCTACATGCTAATCCAATGTGAAGAGTATGTTGGGAAATTGTCGCCAATCCATCCTTGCATAGGGACACGACATCAAGAAAAACATGTGGTCAACCTCTTTGGCTAGTATCCCCAATGCCTCAGCGGGAATCGTGGCTGGATACTCTGGTTGGTCCCTCTTGGGCATCATCTTGCCCCACATGTGGATCCACACCTTAGTCATTAGCCTAGGAGGGAAATGTTTAAAACTAGACCTCATATTCAGAAACCTCTCAAAAAATAAACCAAAAAACTTTGAAGAAAAAGGGAAGTTCGACCTCCCATGTACATGACATCTATCTAAAGCCATACAAAAATACTACAAAAAATGGCAAACCATCTGATACATCGTGGCCTCTACACCGAAGAATTGACATAAAATAAAAGAGGGCAACTAATGTGTTTCCCATCACTAGTATAGTGGGAAATGGTACTCACTAATAGTGAGAGGCACCTAACCTCCCCTACACCAAAAGAAGCAATTTGTAGCTGTCCACCAGACACTTGAAAATATATTGAATACACTACATGATCAACAACATATCTCTGAGAGTAGGCAAGCTGACTCTGCTACAACACCATGTGGGACATTAGGGAACTAGGGAAAATACTCCCCTCTCCTGGATAAGCCAGTGATAAAATAAATGTCCTCCTTAGTGGGTTGATGCCATTGATCAAGACCGACATGGAAAGCATGTTGGTGGAAATAGCACTGATGGATAAGCTATTCCCACAACCCACAGTGCCCCTGGTAGGGATGTAGCCTCCTCATAGTAATTAAGGAGGCCTACATTCCTTAAGAGGCCTTGGATCGATGTGGTAATAGGGCGAGGTTATAAATATCTCTCCCTCTCTTGTGCCTTCCGTGGTCGGACCATATTGTATTGGACCACCCTTCTCTCCTATTATTGTTGCTCCTCCCTTTGTTGATGTCTCTACATGATTGACATATAAAATACATAACCCTCATACTTAAAACATATTTTTTTTATTAAATGAAAAATGTGTTTATAAATATGGACATATAAATTTCAATTAAAAGTAAAAATAATTCATCCTTGGTGCACAAAAAAAAGAATGCATCAATTACAGTATGCCACAAAAATAAGAAAGAATCGCCTACAATGCGTAAATCGACTTGATGCACTAGTTTTGGTAGACATACATACAAACACATTGGTTATTTTTATTTTTCAACATGGTGGGTCAACATAACATGTCACACCAGTGCACATCAATAACTTTTTTGCACCGAAACAAAACGTTCAAGTTAACGAACGCACCAAGCTATAGTTTTTTTATATTGCGCAAGTAGTGCATTTGGTAAAAATAAACACAATGGGAAGTAACTTTTACCAGATGCACCGCCTTAAAAATTATAACTTTTCCTCGTGTGTTTCAGTTTACCAAATTCACCGATAAAACTATGGTGCGTTATCTCAATGCAACAATTTGCAGTGCACCTTGTAAATTTATAGGCTACATCGTAACTGATGTGAGACTAACCCATCGAACACACCGATTTTTTTTGTTTTTAATAATGGATTTTTTTACCTAATTTTCAATTCTACTCTGCTAAAAAATTAAAGTAGAGAGAAGCATAGACATTACCTAGGCATTTTTTCATCAGTGAGGCATGGTTGCCACGTAAATGAAGAAAACAAATTTTACCACCATTTGAGAAAATTTGAAAGCCACGATGTGAACAACAGATGAAAGAATGGAAAACAAGGGAAGCATAGGTGACAATGAACTTCACATAGGCAAGAGTAACACCGATGCTTGAGAGATCGACAACACTGAAAATGGTAAAAATGAATTTTATCAAGTTATGAGAAGATATTTCGGCGTAAATCACATTATGATATATTTGTCGACGTGTTTCCAACCAACAAGTGTGGTTCATCGTCAAGACAAGTTGAAGAATTAGATCATGGATACATGTTAAATAGGGATCATAATGTGATTTAGGCTGAAAATATTCTCATAACTTGATATGGATCACAGAAGCCTCAATTCAACAAATGAATTTTATAACTCCTACATTTTTTATTTAACCCTGTTCCGATGTGCTTGAGTAATCGCACTGGTGCATACAATTTCCTAAGCACACCACTATTTTTTAAATTAAAAACCCTATAGCGGTGCACCTTGTTCTTTATGCACTGGGGAATTTTTATACAAGAATAACACCAGTGCTTTGTGGGAATATAACACCAAAATGATGAAAATGAATTTTACAATAGACATTTTTTAAATTTAACCTTTGTCTAGTGTTATCGATTAGTATATTCGCTGGTGCTTCGGTTTCACCTAGCACATTTCTATTTTTTAAATTTAAAACCCTATAGTGGCACAACTTGTTCTTTACGCACTGGGGCATTTCAATACAGGAATTACACCAGTGCTTCATGGGAGTATAACACCGAAATGGTGAAAATGAATTTTACATCCAACTTTTTTTAAATTTAACCTTTGTCCAGTGTTATCGAATAGTATAAGCATAAGTGCACCTGATATAGGTACCACATTATTGTTTTTATATTTTATAAAAAAAAAAAAAACCCTAAAACAATGCACCACTTTCTATTAAGCACCAAGGCATTCAATTTAATGAATGACACCAGTGTGTATAGTATTATAAGCGCGCCACTATTTTTAAGTTAAAAACCCCACAACAATGTGTCATATTTTTTATGCATCGAGGTGTTCGTATACGAGTTTAACACTGGGGCTTTGTTAGAATATAGTACTAGATTGGGCAAAATGAATTTTACAATTGAAATTTTTTTAAATTTAACCCTTTTCTAGTGCTATCAAGTATTATATGCACCTCTGTGCATTGTGTACTTAGTGCATTGTTATGTTTTTATTTTTAATAAAAGATTAACTCTGTCATGGTGCACCATATAATATTAAGTATGGGTGCGTATAATTGCATAATGCACCTATACATTGGTGTATTATAGACACACCATTAAAAAAAATCCGCTAAAACATCTGCCCACCCAACTCTGCTAGCGACCTCCACTACAAATGAATTTTTGGGCTATTTTTATAGCATCTTCCGCAAAAACCTCTGCTAAAGGGTCTTTTCCTTGTAGTGATAGCATGTTGCTACAATAAAGAAGAAACCATTGAGAATGGTGTTATTCCAATGCAAATGGGATTGTAACATCCCCAATCTTAACCGCCATAATAAATTTGAATGAATTATGCTAATATTTTTATTATTATCAACATGAATATTTAATTATAATTTTGATATGATCTAGAAATATTAATGCTATAAACATTTTTTTTTGTAAACTTAGGCATTCCTCTTTTTATATTACGATAAAAGAAACTTACAACAGACTAATAATCAGGTGGAGAATCTGCCCATAGGAAACCAGACCGCCACCTATCAGCATTATAACCAGACCAAAATTTAAATATGTTTTTCTCCTTCATACTGTCATAACCAAACTTTTGAGTACTTCTATCTAAACTAACTACACAGCCATAACATAGTAACCAGGCACAGTTCATTCTTAACATCATTTTAAACAAAACTAGAGACTCATCTTTGTCATTCCTCATCTCACAAGGTGACCAAGGCGGGCGCCGTGGCATTGCACCCAGGTTTCACCTACTTCTGCTCCATTGACCATTTCATTTCCTGCAACATTTGTTCCATCTTCAGCAGCATCACGTGGTTTCTCGCTATCTGGACTTGGACGACAACAAGCTCTTTCAGGAGGGTTGCCTTTAGCTTATCTGTTTCCTCCCTCATCTGGGATTTTTCCTGTTCCTCTCTCTGCTTCCTATCTTCCTCCTCTTCTTCTCTGACAGCCTGGTTCATTTCCATAGCCCGTGCGACCACATGTTTCATTATCCAATACTGTTGTAACGTCTTATTAAACAGAGATTTTATGCTCCTAGTATTTCCGAGGTCGGGGATCAGCTCCTCCCATTCCCCTCTGGGAATTTCCTTATTCTCGCTAATGGCCCTCAGCTCCCGTTCCCACCCATGGATTTGAAAGCGTGTTTCTGGTGAGTTCCTAGCCATATACGCGTTTATCAGGAACATGCTTTTCTCTGAGTCTGGCTCCCTTACTCTCTGCTTCAGATTGCTGTTGGTGCCTTCATCCCTGGTTCGAGCTTGTTTTGCCTTCTTCAGAGCCATCTTGCTGCGGTCCTGAAACCTTGAATTTATTGAGGCTTGTCTACCTAGCAAGACAACAAACCACAAGTCAGTGCCTTTGAATTGAGGTTCTGCGGACATCCAGTCACTTACCTTCCCAACCTTGGCCTGATGGGCCTGCCATTGCTTCTGGCTGGTAGTCCTGAGCCACCCCACAACTTCGCCTGCTATGCGGCCCGACACCCTTCCCCCCTCTCTACATCTCTGAAATCCTCGTGCTAACCAGCATGGCTGGTCTCGGCAAACAGACCAATCCTCCCTTGGCCTCCCCTCTGATTAGGAAGGCATATAACCCCCCAGTGGCCCAAAGAGATTCTGCGCGAAGCCTGCCGGGGGTTATGCAGGCAGCCGACACAGTTATGGAACCAAAGCCCATCATGGAGCTCAGCGAGACCTGGCAAAGCCACCCTCCCCTCCCACCTCTCCTTTCTTATCATGAAATGACCCTGACTAGGGGGCCACGGGTTTCGCCACCAAAACTCTCCTCCGCTCTGATGGGCCAGAGGTTATTCGTCTCGAGGCCAGGATAACCACCTCCTATCCATCTACTAGTTAAAGGCTCCCTTTTGTTGAACATTCTCGTTAAAAAACAGGTGGTTCTACCTCTATCTAACACAAGGTCTGAAAGACGGGGGCTCAAGGAAACATACCACCTTTCTTCGCCACGACCTGAGATGAGGGCTGGACGCTGAGCCTTGCTGCCACCTTTCGCCGATCCTTCATTCTTCGTGCTATGCTGCATGAACATTCTAATGGCCACCTCAGGCCTTTGCTTATACACTCTCCTTTGTCTTTTCAACCTACCCTCCACTTGGCCACTTGATTGCCCGGCTCTCATCCCCGCATCCCTTCCTCGGGATTTGGTGATACCTGTCTGTCCTCCTTTATTCTTCATTACTCCTACATTCTCCCGGCCGCTCCTGCCGTACCCTTTCTGTACCCCCGATGCCACCTGTCATCCTTCCTCTGCCATTTATCCTGGCTTCCCACACTCCCTCCAGTTCTTTCCTTAATGAAGCCTCGGTTCTCTCTACTTCCCCGTTAGGTGGCCCTTGCCCCATCATCTACCCTGCTTCGTCACTTATGTCTCTCCTGTCCTTTCTTACGGATATGCTGTCCGTTCCTACCCACTGCAATCTTTCCCCGCAACTGTTACGTCCTATCTGATTCTGGCCGTTTGCCTTGATATTTCCATTACCACCCTTATCGTCGTCTAGTAATTGTTGTAATCTGTCGTGCTCCTCCTGTAGCAGCATATCCATTCCTTCATTGTCAATCAACTTTCCTCTATTCCGACTACCCCAATTCACCAACCAGTCAGTTTTTTTGTTTCCCGAGTGCCTCACATGGGAAGGGATGAGATAGTCTATTTTGGTCAAGAGTTTCCCTATTTCGTCGATGAGCCATGTCGTCGCCAGCTCTTACTGATTTTTTCCACTGGTTTTTGCTATTGTAATTTCCTTACCATGTCCACCACCAATTTAGAGTCTCCCTCAATTTGGAGACTCTTAATTTTTACCTGTATCGCAATTTCCAAGCCCCGCTTCAGAGCATGCAGTTCTGCTTCATTATTTGTCACCTCCCCGCAGTCCATTGCAAATATTCTCAGGGTGTTACCACAGTCATTTCTAAAGACTCCCCCGATACCTGCTTCTCCTGGGTTGTGTTTGGCAGCCCCGTCGAAATTTAGTTTTGTGAATCCCTGTGGGGGCTGTCTGAACTTTGTTATTTCTGCCACCTCTCTGACTTGGGCTTTTCTTTGGACACTCCCGCTTACCATACTCTGGTTTACCTCTAATCTCTTCAGGATTTTCTCCTCCAGTGGCGACACCTGCCAGTCCTCGTCTTTCCAACTCTCCATTAAAATCGTTTCTCTCATATTTCTGAGGGTTTGCTCCCATATGTCTGCTGGAGCTCGGTTTCTGCCTTGAAAATGACACTATTCTGTGCCTTCCATATGTTCCAGATCAAGAACCCAGCGGAGAGCAGCCATGCACGATTAATCACTAGATTTTGGTAAGGTTTCCTCGGCTAGTTTTCTATGGAATTAATGATGTTTTGATAATTTCTATGACAACGCTCAAACAGTTTGCCATGGCTTTCCCATAGGATGTTGTTGACTATGCACTGGTTCATCAGGTGCTCCATAGTCTCCTCCTATGAATTACAGAGCGCGTAGTGAGATGGTCCTTGCCGCCCCTTCCTCTGTATCTGGTCCCAGGTAAGCGCCCTTCCATGTAGCATAGTCCAGACAAAGAAAGACACTTTCGGCCAATGTTTAATTTTCCATAGATTTTTCCATTTTTTTGTCTCTTCCTGTTGATTCTAGTTAACTGTGTGAAAATATCCTTCTGATATTGAGAAAGTGCCTTGAATTCGGGTACCCCATCTTAGAATATCTAACCCAGTTTTCCTTGCCAGTTTTCGAGATGCCATCTCTTTGTAATAATCTTGCCATCTGTCTGTGTCAGGGGCCCTTTCCCAGTCTTCTTTCTGCTTCCAGTTACGCCAATATCCCCCTACCCCTGGTTCCCAGAATTTGCCTACAACCCTCCCCTCTATCTGGGACGTGAATTCAAGGATGGCTTGGAGTTTTTCTTTGAGGATGAGCCTTTCACGTTGCTGCCATGATTCCTCCCAAAACCTGGCTTTATCTCCAGCTCTTATCTCCCAAAAACTATAATCTCTTATCAATTCTTTGTTACCCCTTGCCAGGTTCCAAATTGCGGAGCCTCTAACCTCTGTTTGGCTTCTCACTTTGTCTTCGGGTTCCCCTATTTCCTCATGTTTTCTTTCCCATATCACTTTCGACAGATCTTGGTTGCCCTGGGACCACCTCCACCAAAGCTTCACCCCCATCACTTGGTTAAGAACGAAGGGGTCCCTTAATCCTAAACCTCCGTCTTTGGTTAGCCTGCTAAGCCATGCCCACGAAATTAGGGCCCATTTCCTAGTCTTGCTGGTTCCCTGCCAAAGAAATTTCTTGAACATGGCAACTAGCTTTTGACTAATAGACTTGGGGATAGCTTGACACGAAATCTGGTAGATTGGGATAGCCTGCAAAACAAATTTTAATAGAATTAGCTGGATAGGGGCATTCAATGGGCGAAAGGTCCAATTTTCCATCTTGTTCCTGATTTTTTTAATTAAGGGTTCCCAGTTAAGAGCCCTGTATTGGTTCTCATTCAAAATAATTCCCAAGTATTTTGTCGGGAAGGTTTCAATTCTGAACCCCATCTTGCGCGCTAAGAATCTTTGGATCGCAAGCAGGGTGTTAAAGAATAAAACCTCCGTTTTCTCCTTATTAATCTCTGTCCCAGAAGCTTGATTAAATTCAGATAATGTTTTAACAATCTTCTGGGCCTCCTCGAGTGTGGCCTGGCCATATAACATGACATCGTCCACAAATTGCTAGTGTGAAACAGGGAGATCATTCCCACATATTTGTAGCCCCTTTATCTGATCCCTAGCGACTTGGGCTTTGACCAGCCTACCCAAACCTTCCACAGCCAAGATAAAAAGGAAAGGAGACAGGAGATATCCCTGCCTTAATCCGCGCGATGGGTTGAAGGCTTCGAAGGGGGTACCGTTCAGCAAGACTGACATTACGGGGGTACTTACCATTGACAGGATCTAATTTACCCTTCTTTGATCAAATCCATGGGCCTTGAGAATGATTTCCAAGAATCTCCAGCTAATGTGGTCGTACGCCTTCACCAATTCTAATTTGATAAGCATACCTGGGTTTCTAGAATTTTTCAGGGAGTGAATCACTTCCTGTGCCACTATGATTCTATCTGTTATCTGCCTCCCTTTGACGAAACCTGTTTGTTCTTGCGCTATGAGCTTTGGCAGAATCAGCTTGAGTCTATTTACCATAATTGAAGCTAAGATTTTATATACCATGTTAAATAGGGATATGGTCCTAAATCCCTGCGGTTCGTCTGAACTACCATTCTTAGGGATCAGTGACAAGAGAGTGGCATTCAGTCCCTGGTGCATTCTTTAAGAACGCCTTGATTCCTCCACCAAGTCCAACAAGTCGTTTCCTATAAAACTCCAGGCTGCTTGGTAAAACTCTATGGTAAAGCCATCGGGGCCCGATGCCTTATTCTTTGCCATTTTGTTAACCACTTCCTCTAATTCATCCTTGGAGATTACCCTGAGCAGAGCCATGTTTTGTTCTCTGGTAACTTTCTTAGGGATATGTTGGCAGACCCTTTCTATGTCCTTTGTTCTGTTAATGTTTGGTTTTGTTAGGACTCCTTTGAAATGCTCCACCAGGAGCCGTTCCATATCTTTCTGCTTCATCACTCTATTTCCTTCACTGTCTTTCAAGGAAAAGATTCTGTTGTGATGCCGGTGATTCAGCATCGCTTTGTGGAAGAATTTGGAATTCTTTTCTCCCTCTCTTAGCCATTGGACACGGGATTTCTGTTTCCACAGAATTTCTTCCTGTTTTCGTCTTTCCTCCAGTTGATTGATTACCCTGCCTTCCTCCTCAACTACCTCCTCATTCCTTCCATCTGTAATGATTTGTTGTTGTATTTCTTCTAGTCTAGTATGGAGTTTACCTTTCTCCTGCGTATATTGTCGAATTATTCCCTATTCCATTTCTTGATTTTGCTCTTTATTTCCTTAAGTCTGAGCTGGAACGAATGCATTTTGTTCTCGCCTTCCATTCCCTTCTTACTCTCCTACCACCAGTTCTTTACTTTGTCCAGGAAATCTGGGGCTCTGAGCCAAAAGGATTCAAAACAAAAGGGTCTCTTTTTATTCTAATAATTCAAATCTATTTCTAGCTTGATTGGCCAGTGATCGGACTCTGTAGAGGGTAGGATAGAGGCTTCATAGAAGATATCTAGCCCTATTATGAACTCCGATACTAGGAATCTATCTAGTCTTGACGCGATTTGTTTAGGCCCCCTCTTCTATTGTTCCTGGTGAATTTCCCATTTATAGTGGGAATATCTACCAACCTTAATTCTGTTTGGACATCACTGAATCTTTCCATCTCCGGATCTTCTCTACTTATTCCTCATTTTTTCTCTTCTCTTGACGTTATCAGGTTAAAGTCCCCTGCAATAATCCATCTCTGTTCCTAGTGCATGTTTTTAAATTTTTTCTAAATGGATCAGGAATAGGCCTTTATCAGCCTGGGTTTGGGGCCCATAGACAGCCGATACCGCCACCCATTCACTTTGCCTAATGAGTTTGAATCTTCCAGTCAGGATTCTTGGCATTCCTATCCACCAATCTGATAGGACTTCTGCTAGATTACAAATAACTGCTATCCCACCTACACTTCCTTTGGCATCAATAGTAACTTGTTCATATCGTGGTGTTATTTTGTTAAGAATTTCCTCCATCTTCTGACCTGAAATTTTAGTTTCTTGAATAAGCATGATTTGGGGTTTTTCATTCCTCAGTCTTGCCGCTAAATGTCTCTGTTTCCTTCTGCTTTTTAGGCCTCTAATATTCCATGATGTCAAAATCATTGATTAATTTGGGATAGGTTTTGGAACACGGCTAACAGTGGTACGACTCTCCCTGTATTCACCAGCATTTCTCCCATTAATTGGATGGAATCCTTAATATTTTTCCTTCCTATTTTTCCCCCCTTTCCTTGGTCTCGCTGATCTGTTCTACTTTCCTTCTGGCTCTCTTGATATTCTTCTGGTGTAGCTTTACCTTTTTCTAGTTTAGCCTTATACTGTTGAAAGGTTTCCGCGTACAACCTCTTCTGATCTTCCGGGATAAACCTCTCATCCAAGTTCCTCCACTCATTCAGTAGTTTTCTTAGGACTTCTTCCTCTTGGCTTAAATCTTCCCTATTTGTTTCCAAGTCCATCTCCATCTGTTCTGTTGGTTCTTCCTGTTCCTTACCTTTGTCCATGGTCTCGCTTGGGGCTTTCCTTTTTGTGTGGATTCTTTCACTACTCGCGCTATTGTCTGACTCCTTATCCTCTTGATTTTCCATAGTTTGGTCCTCCTCTTCGCCCTCCTCCTGTAATATTTCAAAGCTGTTTGATTTCTCTGGGGTTGATTGTTTTTCCTTCCTATCTTCCCTGGGGATTTCTTTGTTCATTTTCCGTTTACTTTTCACCTCTTGGAATCCTTCTTGGTCAACTGGCCCTCTCTTTTGTAGGTTACTTTTCCTTTCTTCTTCATCCCGTGTAATCAGACATTCCTTAGCCAAATGGCCATGTTCATGGCACCTACGGCATCTAAATGGTATGTGCTCGTAGTCTAAGTTTTGCTGCCAGACTTCTTCATGATACTCTATTTCCACAGAGTCTGGGATGGGATTTGCTAAGTTCATATAGACACATATCCTAGCGAACGAGGTGTACCTTCCCTTCTTCGTGGATTCTGCTATTTTCAAAAAACTTCCTATTGAGTTTCCTATCCCCTCCAATATTTCCGGATCCCAGAAATCTATAGGTAGCCCAAATAATCGAACCCAGACTGGTGCTGCTAGAAATTTTTCCCTATTAGGGTTGTAGCATTCCTCCCAATAACGCATAAACAAACCAGCGTTATAATAAAAATAGGGGCCATTTTCAAAAACTTTTTCCTTTTCTTTTAGGTTTGAGAAGATTACCGTGAAAAAACTCTTCACTCCCAGCTTGAGCTCAATGTGGCCTTGGGACTGCCATTTTTGCTGAATCCACTTCGTAAGATTTTTTTCTGACGACCAGACTCCCATGAACTTACAGATAAGGGCGTGATCCTTCATATAACTTTTGTACCCTTCCAGTTTATTCGATGGAATCACGAACCTGGGTCTCTCCTCTGCACATGGTAGGCATCTGCCCCTTCGGCCGGCCTGCCAGGTTGCTCCCAACACCGGTCCAGCGCTCTGTTTCTCCTTTGTCGCCTGACTGTTCTGACCGTCTCCTGTCACAGTATCCCTATAGGAGGGGATCTCTCCCCTCCTGACGTCTTCTGTCATGCCTTTTGTCTCTCAGATGTCAGCCTTTTCTTCTGCTAAATCCCTCTGGTGTCTGCACCCTGGCCGAACCTTCTCTCCTCCCAAGGGTTTTACCGCCTTGCCGCCATTAGGTTTTTGGTTGCAGAGCGCGGTTTTTTCTTCAGAAGGTCCAATATATTAATACTATAAACATTACTATCCATCAACTAATAAGAAAATTCCAGCAACTAACTTATATAGGAGCACTTATAGGGACCATGATACCATGAGTGAGAAATAGTGATGGGAATAAAAAGGGGCTAACCTAAGGAACCATAGAGACCTTTGCCAAATATTTTGTTACCCTAATAAAATTGTGAGAGTTATCCTTCATTTCCCTTGACTAACTTGAAAAACCAATCATTTAGGTGGAAGGGCTACCTTTCAAAATTATGGGATAATGGGTTGAGTACTTTAAAAAATATTGAGGTGGTAAAATTACCCCTCTAGTAGCTTCAACCTTTACTTGGGGAAAATCGCCTTGGTAATTGTGCCCATGAAATGGAAGGTCAAGTGTATGGATGAAAGAGATCACCCTTTCAATAGAAAGAGAGAGAACAGTGCATGAGTGGGAAAAATAGAATGAGTGTGTGCATAAAAAGCAAAAACCATCCTTTTTGTGAGCTAACCATTTCTTGTGAAACCAAGTTATTAAGCCCCAAATCAAGCCCCTAAATTTGCATAAGGAAGTCATTGAAGTTGTTGCATGAAGGGTTTATAAGTTTGTTGCAAAGCTTGACACCCAGAAGAAGCATGAGGGAGGGGAGTAGCTCAGGAACTATATCATAGTGAAGGGACTCACTCTAGTGCTATGGAAGTTATCAACATAACACCTAAAGGTTGTAGAGACCCTAGACTTAGTGAGGAAGGAACCCTTGTTGAACTTATACCTATAAGATGGTTTTCCATTTGACCATAAGTGTTTGAGTGCTATTGAATTCACCCTAGTCACTATTAGGGTCTGGATAGGGGGTGGCTAGTTGTAGAAAGAACGAGTGCAATTGAGCCTACAGTTAGGTGGAAAAGTTCTCATCCTTAACCAATTTGTTCGGAAGTTTCCCATGTTTAGATTAGTTTTATTGACTTGTTCAACCTTATTTAAATTCCATTTAATTTAAGAAATTATATATGAAATTGGATGTATTAAGATGTGATTGTGTTGAAATGTATGAGAAATAAAATGCATGTAAGTCATATGCAATTATGTTTCTACAAAAGCAATGGAAATTTGTTTTCATTCTTAGGATCTTAGTGATGTTTTCTATGCATGCTGTCCATGACTTCAATTTTTAGGTAGATCCCTTTGTAAGCCCCTATTTATGGATCTTATGCTTAAAATTCGATATGATTTACCCTGAGGTGGAGCAACCCTTAGGAATTTTCAAGCTATAGCTGTCAAGTAACTTTATTCTAAAGAACAACCGTGTTATTAGACTTGAACTTACTTAAAAGGGGAACTTGTGCATGTGAATTTTTTATCTACATTTATTGGTTTATTGTATTCTTGAATTCCATGCCTATAGCCCCATAGTATGTCATCTTAGATGGCAGTGATACCTTGCCTTTCTTTCTATTTAAAAACTATGCAAATTAGATGTGTAATGGATCTAGAATGGATCAATTAGATGGCTAAGATCATGATTTGAACCCATGAATAAAATACTTTGTGATTGTAATCTTAGAAGGGCTAGACCTAGGGGTGGTATTACATATGAGTTGTAGCATGAAGGTTACAACTCTATATAGGAATTGGTTGAAGTAGTAATATATGTGTATTCAAAGGAGAAGTTTTTAGGGTCTTTAGATCTTGGTTAATTAGACCAATCTCCACAAAAGATCTAAATGGACACATAATTATATTCCTTTATGAGTATATACATCTTTTCCTACATATTTGGGATTCTATGTATGAAATATTGAGGAAATACAACCACTTATTTTGAGTACGTCGCTCATAGGTTGACCTAAAGTATTATTTGTAGGATCGATTACTGTTAATTGGATTGATAAGGTGTAATTGGGTATTAATTATAAATATGTTTCTAAGGATAAAAAGGACTTGATATTTATGTTATATTACGAGAATGGTCATTTTCCCTACAATCCCTATGAATAAAATGAATTCTTGTAGACTGAGATTTTATCTTGGGAAGCATTGTATGGGTTAAATGGAATCGAGAATCCTTCTCAGCATGATAGATATTATGAAAGTTGTATGCTTACCTAATGATATTTTATGTTCTAAATTCATATGGATGTATTTATGAGGTTGTTGCCAAGCCCTTCATAATTTAAATGGGTATGTTGGATGGTACATATTTCTTAGTTGAGAATACATGTAAACATAACTAGATGGTCATGCCTTTTTCCATGATAAATGATTAATTATTGCTGGGTATAAGAGGACTTCTAAATCCTTTGAAGTTGGAGGGTCAAATTGTAATATTAATTAGAGTGACTTGTTAATAAAATATAATACTTAAGATGGAGTTCTTGGATCTTGGAATTCCTAGCATCCTAGACTAGTTTTAGAAGGGTGCACTTATATTTATTGATGCTCAAAATCCTTGGATGCATAGCCAACCTTCTTGAGAAAAAAATGGTATGAGCTTAGCCTCTTACTAGTAGGCCGTTACACTTGATCAATTTTAAGTTTAAGGATTTATATTTCTCTTGATTCTTTGTAAGAAGTCAAGGGGAGTGTTAAAGAAGCACATTTTCACTATGGAGAACACTTAGAAAAAAATATAAGAGTTTGTAAGAGTTTTGGAAGCATTAGAGGCAATTTTGTGCATATTGCATGACATTTGTTTTCATGTGAGACTACCTATAGTACATGAAAATAAACTTCATGTGATATAGTGTAAGTTGCAAAAAAGTTAGAGGGAATGTGACAAGGTTTGGTTAGAGGCCGCAATGGAGAAAAGTGTGAGTTGTGTGCTGTATCACACCACAAAATTTTATGGTCCAATACATCTCGCCCACAAATTATTATGCACACATGACGTGAGGCCATGGCTAAAGGAAAAGTAACATCATGGTGGAAAAGGTTAGACAAATGAATGATTTATTGCATGAAGAAACTTTTTGGCAATGCAACGTATCTCATCCACAAAAAAATTGGATGTGATATATCATGTTAGAGAAAGAGTCTAGGGACATCATAAAAAGAAAATGGACATGTTGTATGGAGAAGTAGTTTGAGGATGTGACACATCACATCCATAAAATGCTTGGATGCGATATGTTGCATCATCAAACTTTTCGAGGATGTTATAAGGGGAAGGGGAAGAACATAGTAGAAAAACGAGAGGAAGGATGAAGATGGGAAGAGATGGAGAAAGGTAAGGAAGAGAAAAAGGGATGGATATATAAAGGGGAATGAAATGGACAAGGAGAAGAGAAGAGTTAAAAGTTGGAAAAAAGAAAAGAAAAAACATGCAATGTGACATATCGCACATTGAAAATATTTTCGTGATATGTTGCATGATTCAAAGTTTTATAAGTGCAATAGGGAGAGAAGAATTTGTTGTTGAATAGGAAAATATGTTTCCACCTTTGATATGATAAAATCATTGGGCATTATTATAAAAAGTTTGTAAGGACACTAGACAACACATTGAAAAGTTTTCCCTTGTGCAATAAGCCAAAAGGAAGATATTTTTTCCTAGGTAAATGTGAAGTTAAGGGGTGACTATACAAGGTATGATGTGGAACTTTACAAATGACAAACAATTTCTCCTCTACATATGATGAAATGGTTGAGATAAAACTCTGGAATTTTTTTTAGAAAGGGATAATTTCATATTGAAAACTCAAAATTGAGCAAAAATACAATTATTGAAAAGTCCAAGTTCAAAATTGATTAAAAATATAATAGTTAGAAAGTTAACCCAAAAATTAACCCACCGCCTTAATAATAACAGTTATTAAAGGTTAAATATATTAAAAATATAACACCGGCCATCAGCATTCAAAATTGAACACGTCAGAGCCCTTCAAAGGGCCTCTGGCACGTCAGAGAAGTAAGGAGAAATTTCTACACGTCAAAAAAAATTTAAAATATGATTTTTGTCATTTAAAAAAAAAATTGGAATAATATCTTAAATTTTTTTAAGAAGGGCTGTTAAATTTTCAACCCTTTTTTTAAATTTCATTTTTTCTAAAATTAAAATTTTAAGAATGTTGAATTTGGGAATTTCCTTTCATGTTAAAACTTAAATCCCATTTGAGAAACTCCCATTTCAAAAACAACAGTTTCTTTTTGAGTTGTTTTTTCTAATTGTGCATATGATGCAAGTTTTTATTACTTATTATGCCAAAATTACCTTTTCATACCGTTACATTTGGCAGTTTCTAATTTGCTCCCATTTAAAAAACAACAGTTTCTTTTTGAGTTGTTTTTTCTAATTGTGCATATGATCCAAGTTCTTATTAATTATTATTTAACAATTACCCTTTGATACCATTTCATTTGGTAGTTTCAATTGAGAGCCAATAGGTTTAACAACGATTCAAGCTAGAGAGGAGCATAGATTCATGATTCAGCAAAACCCTGTCAAGCAAGGTTTAAGCACAATTTATGCTTGGAGAGGAGTGCATTCCACATGCTTCCTAACGTACTGGATTTTATTTGTTTGCGGATTCCCAATCCCTAGTATGTTTTCATATTCCCAATTTCTGAATGAGTTACTTGTATCAGTGTTAGTAAATGTGCTAGTGACTTGGAGGCAAGATACTAGTAATCAGAGAACAGATTTATCTTTGTTCATAATAATTCTAGATGCCACCCCAAATCTGGAAAATATGTTGTGGAATGCTTGTAGTTTGCTTACTTTATTTTTCTAGAAAACAACAGGTCATCCACAAACATGAGATGTGAAATACGAGTGGTTCTTATTACCCCGCATCTAGCAATTAGTCCATTTTCTCTAGCCAACTGAATGCCTCTGCTCAGACCATCAATAACTAAAATAAATAGTAATGGAGAAGGGGAACAATCTTGTTTTAGTCCCTTGTAGAGTTTGAAGAAATTATTTGGTTTCTGGTTGATGAGTATTGACAGTTTTGTTGAGGAAATGCATTTCATAACGTAACAAGATTAGTCCAGATTGATATAGCAGGCAATTCTCTGTCATCTGTAAATAAACATGTACTCATTTTTAATCAATCAATATCATATTATTTCCCCATCAAATTTCAATATCAATATTCAATAGGATGGTCCATTTCATCATCACCCTTTCGTTTGAACTTAGAATGATCTTTCAATTGCAATACAAAAACAATGTCCCCAGTTACAATGTCCAGTGCTTCATCAGCTTCACCCTGAAAGACTATCCTCTGTCCATGCAGCAGTGACGGTACCAAGTAATATGGAGATTGGTTTCTTTCAAAAGCATATAATTTTAAGAGAGAATAATGTACATATGTTGTCTCAGTCATTTCCCTGCTTATTCAGTCGCAATCTCATTAAAATTGCCGGGTAAAAATAAAGCTGAAGCTTTACAGACTTACCCCACTCTCAAGTAATGGCCTGCTTCAGATTAATTATATGAAATAAGGGTTGGCATCTAAATGTCTTTGTGATGAACATGTGTCAGCCAACATGAAAATGAATCGTCCTTCTCATTTTAACTGTGTCTTCCACTTTTGATTGACGCCGCCTTCAAATGAAACTTATGTATAAAGGCTGGCATCTGAATTCAGAGTTTGTGTGCACTGAATAAGCTATCCTAGTTGCAATTAAGCTTAATTTATTCAGTTTATATTATAAAAAAATGATGTTTCTTTTAACACTTTTAAAAGAAAATAAATTTAATGCTTCATGGCATTTTTAGATCTAAAATTAAAATCAATCTAAATTGGTATTATGAATATTTTATCAATACTTTAATTTAATATTTTGATTGAAAACCCTTACCCACACATAAATCTATCAAACTATCCCATGCCAAACATGAAACCGCCTCATCAATTATAAAAATTAGAAATACAGCCCACAGTTTTCCAAATCCGCCTCGCTTATGAATACAACCCACTGTTTTTAATCCCTTGTCTTCTATAAAATACAACACCCTTCTTCGATTCCTCAGAGCTTCTCTTACGTTCGCGTTCTGTTATCATTTTTATACGTCCGAATAACTATCCTAGTTGCAATTAAGCTTAATTTATTCAGTTTATAAGAATTAATAATAATTTCAAATGAGTGGCCATTAATTTTGCTCATACATTTGTGTTGACTATGAATGTATGCTCTAAAACAGAATATCCTAAAGTCTAATTGGTGAACGGGGACCAAAACGATACATTGATTGATTTAATAATAGCGCAATATAAGAGATTTAAAGGGACCAAACACTGAAAGATTATCAATTTCATTAACATTTTATCCCAAATGAGTTATGTATCCCAAACTCTAATTCATGAAGTTAGACCAAAGTGATACATAGATTGATTTAATAATAGCACAATATAAGATATTTAAGGGGAACAAAAATTGAAATATTATCAATTTCATTGCCAATAAAGTTAAGGGTAAAGTGATTTACAATCAATTGTCTCTCATAATAACTTATTTTGAACATAAAAGTTTAGTTAATTAAATGACCATAGAAGAATAATGAGTAAAAAGAGAATAATAAGATGTAAGTGGAAAAGCTTTAACAACAATTTTTTTTGTTTTTTATTTTTTTTTTATTTTTCAATATGTCAATCATCTTTTTTACCAAATGTAATATGGATTTGAATTTTATAAATCAAGAAGTAAGAAAATAAATTTTTTATATCTTTTTAAATTAAACAAAGAAATTTAAAATGCTATATTTTAGAGTAGAAACACAAGTTTTTGGTCATGATATACAAAGCAATTTAATTACACTAGAAAAAACTCACACTCATGAGTGAATTGATTATTGTTCATTCACTTTATTTATTTTTACAAAAATATAAACAAGCATTTTGAAGGATAAAAAAATTGGAAGTTATTCAATCAATCAAAGTATTGTTTAAACCCCTATACAATGATGACATTGATCAAAGTATATCTACCTATATTTTAATCCTAGAGACGTCTAATATCACATGTTTGCAATAGTGAAATGAATAATGTTAATTTATTATAGAGAAATCCAACATACAAAAAACAATAGATATAAATCCATATAGGACAATAATAATTAATAAGATAGAATGAGTGATGGCTTTACAATGTCATGTGATAATATGTTTATATGTGTTGGCTAGTCAATATTATGTTCATTATAACAAGTTGACTTGAGATTTAATGGAATGATTTGAAACATATGTACATTGTTCAATGTATTTTTTTTACTGTATAAAAGAAGGATAAATAGATGAAGAAAAATATTCCACTAATAAAGGCATGTAACAACTCAGAGAGAGAGATAGAGGCATTTGTTGTTTTTATTTTCCTAAAGCAAAACACACAATAAGAGTATTTGAAACAATTGAAATGCGCACTATTTCATGTTTGTAATTTTATTTGAGATGTAATTAGAACCATAACATTGAAATGTACACACATGCATGTCTATAATTTTATGTGTGATGTGATTAGAACCATAACATTGAAATGTACAGTTGTTGAGCATTGAAATTTGGACTTCTAGTTGCCCACCTTCACTCTCAACCATGTGCAGTTGTTAACATACATAAAAATCATGGAACCATGCATGTTAATATTCATGGCTATCCTAATCATCTGGTGTTAGTAGTGTTGGGAGATAATCGTGTACGATTTTTATTCATTATTTATTATCCAGCCACACCACCTTGTACAGCTGAATTTTCTTGCTAATTTCTACCTTCTAATTCTGGGTGGGTGTAATTCAACTGCTGAGAATCACTTTCTTCATTTGAGACAAAAGGAAGCATCTTAATGCTCTTCTCGAGTTGGAAGTGTTTGTGAACTCTTCTCAAGAAGTATCCATACATGACACATGCTGCATAGACTTGCCCCACTCGAACTGCCAACTGCTGGTGTGCTTTGTGCATCCCCTTTTTTGTGATTGTTGTCCTTGTGAATCATGATGCCTTCTACATTACAATTACTAAAAAGCAATTTGAGATATTCCTTGTTATAGAAGAAATTTCATTTTGGTGATAGCAATGTGCATAACCTTCCATGAAGATCAATGTTAATTTTAATTTTCAATGATCAACAAACCTATGTGTGTGAGATCTATTTGTTGCTTTTCATTAGTTTTCATATGAATTTTGTTGTATATCGTCTTATTTTCAAATAATATTATGTTTTTTTATATTAATTTATATTTTTATATTTCTTGTTTTGTTGACTATAGGTATAAAATGCCACCTCTTGGTCGCCCCAAAAAGGATCTGAAACAACTTTCACTTTCCGATGCATTTGGTATCTCTCAATGTTCTAATCAACCACATATTTCTGAAAATGAAGTATATGATCATGTGGATGAGGACCATGAATCAGATAGTGCAGAACTTCTTGAAGAGGAACCAACATCCAAGAGGTACAAGAGAACATTCAAGTCCAAATGGAATTCGAGATTTCCATGGGCTTATGCTGTAAAAGATTTTAATGGTGTTGAAAGGATAAAATGTTCATGGTGTGTAAAATTTAAAAGGGAAACTCCATTTGCTAAAGATGGAAGCACAACCCTTCAAGTTAGTGCTTTAAACATCCATGCAACATCAGAGGCTCATAAATTTGCTTTGCAACTTGTAGAGGGAGAAAGTAAACGGAGTACTCTTCCAATTACAAAACATGTAGAACTAATGGTTGATGCTCAGAAAGAGAGAATTATATCAGTTATTGAGAACATGTATTTTGTTGCAATACATGATTTACCTTTGGAAGTATATAAGCCAATTTGTGACTTGAATAGGTATAAAAACACTCCTCACATGCCTCTAACAAATGAATACTCAGCATATACAAATACATCTGGAAAAGACTTTCTAGAAGGTGCTAAGGAGGTATATTGGAAAAAATTAAAAGATGAGATTTTCCAAAGTCCATATTACTCACTTTTAGTTGATGAAAGCACTGATCGGACTATGGTGCAACATTTGATTATTTATATTACATATTTGACCAATGAAGGAAGAGGTCCATGTGCTACAAAATTCATACAATTGCTACAAATTAGGGATGGAACATCACAGTCTATGTATGATGCTGTGACATCTCTTTTAGCAGACATGAATCTATCCATGAAAAAGTTAGTTGGATTTGGATCTGATGGAGCATCATCCATGAGGGGTATTCGTGAAGGTTTATCTACTAAGCTTCGTCGACATGCCCCTCATTTAGTAGATATCCACTGTATAGCTCATCGAGAAGCATTAGCAGCTAATGATGCTTCATCTTATTTTGAAGAGTTGCAAGCTATTGATAAGTTTGCAAACAAGATCTATTCATGGTTAGGGAATCTACTAAAAGACATGGAGAATTGAAAGAGCTAATGGAGTCATTTCAAATCACAAGGCTAGAAGTGTTACAAATTCATCATATTAGATGGCTTTCTAGAGGAAAAGTCATGGAAAGACTCGTTAAGCTCATGCCTGCTTTGTTAAGGGACTGGGAATTAGTGGAGAAAAAAATGTATGAGATGGCTACAATATTTCAAGTTCAATTTTGCATCCACTTACTTGCAGATGTGCTTATTGAATTAAATAAGCTGAATCAAAAGTTTCAAGAGGATCATGTTGACATTACATCCATTGGAACAACTTTGGATATCACTATTAGCTTGCTTCATAAGCGATTTCTAAAAGGCACATTTGGGGTAGGTGTAATGCATACATCATCCTTCTTAAATAAAACACAACAGGGAACTCTTGAGTTTGCAGATTGCACATGTATAGTACATGTACATGAATTGAGGTTTGAGAGTTTGCCAAAGTCACAAAGATCAGGGACACTAGATGACTGCATTACGCTGGGAAAGGCTTTTGTAATGAAGGTGATTGACTCTCTAAATGCAAGGTTCACAGATTTACCTATTTTTAATGCAGCTAAGTTTTTTAGTCCTCGTAATTATTATGAGGATATGGATGACAGAGACTCTCAAATAAGAAGATGGTTGACATGTTTATGTGAAAAATTTAGTGCTGGAGGCTTGCCTTTTGTGGACAACATTAAATGTATGGGTGAAATGGATGAATTTATATGTACTATGTATAAATCTTACCCAAAGAAGCATATGTTTGGAGCATGGGATCTATGTGGAGGTGAAATTGAATGGTTTGAAGGATTTCCATGCTTAATGCAGCTATGGCAAGCAATTCTTGTTATTCCGGCTAGTACAGCAGTTTGTGAAAGAGGTTTTTCAAAATTAAATCGGATAAAAAATGAGGATAGGTCAAGGCTTTCTTTAAAAACATTGGATATGTTAATGTTTATCTCTCTCAGTGCACCTCATGCTCTAAATGAGGTAGATTGGAATGCTATTTATGATGAATGGAAAGAGATGAAAACTCGAAAACCTCTTCCACTATAAAAATAGATTGAAAGAACTAGTAAGTTTCAGTGTTTATTACCATCATTGTCTTACTCTATCGAGCACTTGAATGAACCATTTTGGTAAGTGAATTTTTTTAGTTTTATACCATTTGCCTTTTGTAAATGAAAGCATAACCATATTTTTCAAGTTTGTATGTGAAGATTTTCTAACACATATTGAATGTAATCATTGCAGGATATTACAATACTTCAATAATTCTCTGATTGAAAGATTCAGATATCAGCATTATACACATCCGCAAATAGAATACTATACTATGGATTAAGTGACGTCTTTCTGGCCGACTATGGTGCCGGACGAGCTTTCGTGGATTCCCTCGCTCTGGAATCTCCACCTTGTACAAACCATGGGATTTGAAAATCTCATCTTTTATGACATGTTAAGTCTTTCGAGGGTTCACGGATGAATTTCCTCTGTGTAAATAGTTTGTTGGTACTAAGATTCGGTCCCCACATGCCTCGGGCTCTCTGATAAAGAGTAGGGACGAGATAACATAGGACGATAGTGTCCTATGCCCGAATCTTGCTTTCGGCGATCTACTCAGATCTGTCTGAGTACTTGTGTTTTTGAGTCATTAGTCTGTACATAGCGCACTCATGAATGTTTATTCCCTTCCAGCTTATAAATAAGAGCTAGCTGCGAAGTAAGATTCATTCGGGTCGAGAGAGTTTAGAGTCATAAACTTTTCCTGCTCTGCATCTGCAGACATTTGTGTCTGATCTGCTTGCATCACGAAGAGTTTTGTAAGTTTTAGAGTCTGGTTTGGAAGCCTGCGCATCAGTGTGCTCGGCACTGGTGAGAACCTAAAGTGGCTGAACCATTAGGAAAGTCTAAGAGTTTGTCTGTAATCTCTGAGGTAGAGTCTGTCTATTGCCAGGAGCTTCCGGTAATACTTGTTCCTTGAGAACGGTATAAAGTCCGGTGAATGCGTAGACAGTCAATCTTTGTAAGGAGATTTTTTCTTATGTAATATCTGCATCCATATAATAAAAATTCCAGTTCAAAATTCCGCAATCTTGCTGTGTTCATTTGCTTGTTAAAGGTCCTGTGAGAGATGGTATCAGAGCCAAGTATTGTTTGAGTTGATATTTTGCTGTGAGATATTGTTTGAGTGAAAAAATTCGCTTGAGTCCTGAATAGCGTTCGAGCTCGTTGTTGCCGGTGTTGGCGTTGGAGAGCGTTGAAGACGTTGGACGAGAATTTGCCGCAATTTCTCCTTCAGAAGAAGACCGCAATTCTTCTCATCATTTTCTGCAAGACTTTTGATCGGGTATTTATCTATTCTAAAATGGATGCTCCTAGACATTCTTCAGCTGAATCTTCTGACTCTATTTTTGGAACTAAGCACTTTAGAACTATGAAAGATGAAGAAAAATCAAAATCTGCATTAGAAGGGTTATGTCGATCTGAATCCATTTCTGGTAATTCTGCTATCATAGAACAAGAAGAAACAGATCCCTCTGTTAATTGGAAACTTCCACCAGTATCTCCGCATGATGTATACAGAAATTTATCTTCTTTTAATTTACGTGCCATGAGTCAAATCAAAATCAAAGAAAAATCCATCAAAGCAGATTTAACTTTGAATGCTATGTTAACTATATCTCTCCTGGAAGCTAAACATATCAAATCAGCCCTCAAAGCTGGTTACCAGTATGTCCATCTGGGGATGGTGAGGATAGGACTGAATGCATTACATAGAAAAGGACAAAAAGCTTATGTGTTCTCAGCCCTATTTGATAATCGATGGACCACATTCACCCAGGCTATGATAGGTGGCATTGAAACAAGCCTTGCTGAAGGCCCAGTACAGTATGATGTTTTTCCAGATTTCTCTGTTGCACTTGACGACCCAAATGTCCTGCAATGCCTAACCTTAGGTATCCAGACTGCTGGGTATCAAAATTTCAAAGCAAAATCAAAAAATTTGGCCATATTTTATATTACTTGTGTTAGGTTTTATAACACAACAATCCCTGCTGTTCTGCACACTCCTGATAAAGATGAAGGCCGAGTTACTCTTATCCAGTATGATTCATCGTGCAATCCAGTAGCACCAGTCTATGTCTCCAGAAATGATTTATGTCCACCTGATGATTGGGTAACCAATTGGGGAAAGCCCACGAAGAAACCTGTTGCTGCTGCACAATCTATAATAACAGAGATAGATGGGAAAGTTACCACAAGATTTCCCAGAGTTCAGAATGAAGGACCCTCTACTTCTATCTCTGCAATTCCTACTACAATCAGTCAGTTACATCCTGGTCAGTCTCCTGCACCTCCACAGTTTGTAATAGATCAAGCAGTGTATGATTCTATCAGAAGGATGTTTTCACAGCCAAGCTCATCCCAGCCTTTTAGTTCAGTCTGTGACCATCCACACTGCTCCAAGACATTCTGTCAATTTTCTTCAGAACCGCCAACTCCACATGGGGAGTCGTCAGACCGTCATAGGATAAACATGATCAGATTCACTCCTTCATCTGACTCATCTGAAGAGAATTACAAAAAGGTTGTATTTTTTAATCCGCAAGAAGAGCTACTTGTACATACTGTATCCAGTTCTTCTACCTATGGTTTAGGCTATGTCGATTCTTCACCTATTCCTGAATACAGAAGAAATCCCATTGATAAAATTCCAAGGCATGTTGAAATTCCTTCTGATTCAGAGATAATTGCCTTTTTAAAAATCTTTAAAGGAATCAGTCCATATGATCCTGATGATCAATGGAAAAAGAAAATGTTCAATTGGGATATGTTTACACATGAGAAAGAACATTTGTATTTTGAAGAAGTATTGCTTCTTCCAAAAAATGACCATCCTGCCTTCAACAGACAGAATGTTGAAAAATGGAAAGAATGGATGAAGGCAGAAAATCAATGGATATCATTCTATGAATGGTATTATCCTTCTGCAAATATCATAGAACAATCCTTGATGAAGCAATTCAGGAACCAGGCTAAACAGAAAAAAATCAAGGATCCAGAAAAATTTGTAGAAGAAAAACTGAAAGAAAATCCAGTAGTAATTCCTCCTCCTTTGAAAGCACATGTTTTTCAGCCAAAGATTCAGAGTATGCTAAACAAGTCAAACATTCCCAGATCTCTGATTGCTGTTCAAATAGAAGGAGAAAAACTACTAAGGAAAATATGTTCTCAGTTCCAAGTAAACATGATGCGGACTGGGACCCCAAATAAGCACAAGTGGGAACTCCTTGATGGGAGCCTTTTAGAAACAGACACAGAGTTTCCTCCTTGGAAAAATTTTGTGATAAGAAACCAAGATGGAAAATTGTACAAACTACTTCCATCTCATGTTGATGATTCTAACCTAGTAGCAAGAGATGTTGTGGCTGCTACTAATTGGACAAATTTAGCTTTATCCAGTCTTGAGAAATTTGTCAGCTCTAAATTTGAAAATATTGAAACTGCTAATTCTGAGATGAAGACCATGCTGGAAAGTATTCTTAGAAAACAAGATTACAATACAGTATGTTTGAACAGCAGTGTTACAACTTTGGCAGAAAATGATAAGGCTCTAGCCAAGAGTCTTGACAGACTATCTTTACAAACAGGACAAATAGATAAGAAAACCCATGATGCTACCACTGCTCATGGAAAAGAAATTGTAAAGATTAGTAATTCTTTGGATATTGTAAAAAAACAAGTATGGGAAGTAACTCAAGGAATAGAATCCTTGAAAAAGAAGCCTAGGGTTGAGGCCTATAAATCTGCAACTATATTTTCAGAACCCAAGACTTCTGTTCCATATTCTATTACTCCTTCTGTGGAAAGCCTTATTAGAACACCCAACTCTATAACCTTTCCACCGCTTACTTCCTCTCATCCATATTCTCTATTTGCAAATCCCAGTTTCTTTAGTCCACATCCTGCCATAAAGCAATCCAAAGAAATTGAAGGATCCAGCAAACCAGAATCTTCTAATTTCATGTCTGAAGATTCTTACACTGGAGAAGAAGAAGAAAGTTTTGATACAAGTTTCCATAAGACAGAAACATCTTTCGGGGATATGACTCTTCACAAGATAGAAGCAGAACCTCAAATTGAAGAGCTTGAAACATGTATCAATAACTTATCTTTGACAGATCAAGACCAGGAGCAACCTGATAATGAGGATCAAGTCAATGCTACATCATCTAGGTCAAGATGGGAGACTACTTGGAACCCTGCTCCTGATAGAAGAGATCTTATGAAATCTGAATACCATAAGGATTGGTCTGCAAATTCTACCTACTCATGGAATATTAATAATTGCACAGAGGCTGAAATTATGTCTGTTTTACATTCCATGCTTGTATGTTATAGGACTTATCTTGCTGATGATATTGGACCTATTAATGCAACAAGGAGGATAATAGGAGGATTTGAAGGAACATTGGATTCTTGGCTAAAAGCTGAGACATTAAAAGATCCTAGTCTCCTTGCAGGATGGGAACAAGCAGTCGTCCAAAATGAAGATGGATCTACTCACATAGATCCTGTCACTAGTTTGCCTATCAGCAATATGATAGGAAAGCTTCTTTATGCTATTACAGTCAATTTCATTGGTTTTCCTCAGATAACCAATGATATTACAACCATTACTTTGCTGGCCATGAAGTTGCATAATATGCAACATTTTGATGAATATTTTAATGAATTCCTTCACAGACTGCATACATTGACTCCAGATCTCATTCTTGAGCCAAAATGGAAGGAAATTTTTGTTGCATCCCTTCCCCAATGGGTCTCTTCAGCTATTGTCAATAAATTACCAGGGAAGGTTGGGGACTATAAATTTGGCATAATCAGACAAGCTGTAAAAGCAATCATTGTAGAATTGTGCTCACAAATGAAAATTGCAAGAGCAGCAACCAACCCTAAAAAGCCACATGGATATCAACAGCTCTGCAAACAATGGCATCTTGGTAAAGCTGGAAATTCTGAGGGGAATAAGAGGAGAAAGAGACATTTCAAGAAGAATTCCCAGATCTCCCAAGATAAGCCAAAAAGAAAACATTACAAAGCAAAACCTTACAAGCATACAAAAATGTTTTCTAAGGATAGAGAAATAATTTGTTACAACTGTAACAAAAAAGGTCACACAGCTCCAAATTGTCCAAATAAAAAGAAAGACTCTTCTAAAAAGAAAGTCCAGTATAGAAATAGGAAAGGAAAGATAAATTCATTCTATCTTCCTAGTAGCTGTGATGAATTGGTATCTTCTGATTCAGAATCTGAAAATGAATTTAATTTTGTTGATTCAGATGAATCATCTGATGAAGAATTCTGTAATGATCCCCATTGTACAGAATGTAAATCCTGTGATTGTGATGATCCTGATATTTGTACATGCAATGCAGTCAGGATGATGAAGACTGATTATGATGAAATCAGTAAGAATATTTTTGCACAAATGATGGCTGCTACAGATCCGCAAATGAAAGAAATGTACAGATCTTTGCTGACAGAACATTTGAAGAAAGCACCCTCTACTTCAAAGAATTCTTCAAATAAAGGGTATGTGCCTCCTGCTACTCTTTTTTCTGTTGAAGCCTTAACCAGACAGTTTAAGAATGAAGATTTTGGAGAAGACTTGCCACAGACTTTACCTGCAGTGCATCAGGCAATAAAAGAATTAAGAAAAACAATCAAAGAGAATAGAAAATTGTGTGTTGAAAGGCACAATGAGTTAAGCCTAAAGATGTTAAATGCACAAGCTCCTTTTGCTTCTTCATCACAAGATCCTATTTCAGGGAAGACGAAAACTCGACCTATCATACAGGGCCAGTTCAACAGCAGTATAACAAAGAAGAAGAAGAAGTAGCAAGAACAGATTTTGGATGCAATAGCATGAATAGAGATGTCATGTATTGTGTAAAAATGAAAGTAAAGGTTGGACACCAGTATGAGTTCTGGAAGGTACTTATGGACACTGGTTCCAGATTAAACATCGTAAGTGATACAGTAGTTGGCATGCATCACAGAAGGCCAACAACATGTCCAAGGGTGATCACAGCAAGTGGAGACATTCCCACAAAGCATGAAGCAGAAATTGATGTTCTGCTCACAGACAAAATAGGAGTTCATTTGGTTTGTCCTGTTGTTCCAGGACTGGATTGTGCAATGTACCTCGGGACACCATTTTTTCAGAATTTCAGCATGCATGGAGCAAAATTTGATGCAAGAACCCAGAGGTATGGATATTTTATTAATTTTGATAATAAGGAAGTCTTTTTCCCATTTATCAATTCTAATTCTCCAATGAGGATTAAGAGAGTTGAAAGAATGGAAAATCTTTTGGCAAAGATGGAAGTGAAAAGAGAAGTATTGAAAACAGAAGAACATCTAGATAACGGAAAGTATGCTTCTGAGATAGCAAATCTCACCTCCCAGTTTAAAGAATGTTGTTCAGATGATCCAAATGCCTTTTGGCATATTAAGAAACAAGAGGTAGAACTTCCTCTCAAGAAAGATTTCAGTGGAAAATTAAGAAGGTCTAAAGCAGTGGCAATGAATGAAGAACAAATGAAACTCTGCAAAGAAGAAATTAAATATCTTTTGAAGAAAGGGCTTATCAGGAAAAGTAAAAGCCCCATAGCATGTTTTGCATTCTATGTAAATAAGCATGCTGAAGTTGCCAGAGGTAAACCAAGGTTAGTTGTGAATTATAAACCTCTGAATAAAATTCTGGATTATGATGCATATCCTTTGCCAAAGCCATCTTCCATACTTGCTCAGATATCAAAGTCCAAGATATTTTCCAAGTTTGACCTCAAATCTGGTTTCTGGCAAGTAGGAATTAAAGAAGATGATAAATGGAAGACAGCGTTCTCTGTACCAGAAGGGAATTATGAATGGAATATCATGCCATTTGGCCTGATTAATGCTCCTTCGGCCTTCCAGAGAATAATGGATGAAACTTTCGAAGGAATGGAAAGTTTCTTGAAGAAATATATTGATGATTTACTAATTCATTCTGATAATATTGCTGACCATATCAAACATTTGAAAATCTTTCTTCGCAGGGTTAAAGAAATGGGTATAGTATTATCAGAATCTAAGATGAAATTATTCCGGCCAATGATAGACTTTTTGGGTTACAATATACAGTACGGATCCTATACTGTAATCCAAAGAAGTTTAAATTTTGTTGATCATTTCCCTGATTAAATCAAGGACAAAACTCAACTGCAAAGGTTTTTGGGAAGCCTGAATTACATTTCAAAGTTTCTGAAGCATTGTGCACAAGAAAGGAAATTATTAAACAAAAGGCTTCAAAAGAATCCAATTCCATGGAATAATGATTGCACACAAGCAGTCAGGGCAATAAAAGAAAAGGTCAGAAATATTCAACCACTCTCCCCTATCAGAGAAGAATGGGAGAAAATCATTATGACAGATGCCAGTTTTGAAGGATGGGGAGCAGTTTTATGTCAGAAAAATCCCAGCAGCAAAAGTGAGATTGAAATCTGCCAATATGCATCTGGATTATGGGCAAAAAATCAATTGAATTGGTCAAGTTTGAAGAAAGAACTCAGAGCAGTTTGTTTAGGAATAGAAAAATTCAGGGATTTTGTTATCTACACCAAATTCACTGTTAAGACAGACTGCCAGGCATTGAAATTTGCAATTCATAAATGTGATTTTGAGGATGCTGCTATGGTCAGGTGGATCATGCAGTTAAGCCAGTACAATTTTGATGTTGAATTTGTTAAAGGTGATAAGAACAATTTCGCAGATATGCTGAGTAGAGAATTTCTGTCAGAACATTCAATTTTGAGTCTGCATTGCAATTATATCAAGAGAAGGGAAAGCACTGTTGAAATAGAAACACCAAATGGTTGGGTAAGTTATATGCTTGAAACTCTAGTACTTATCCATGATGTAGATTGGTACCCAATCAAAGAAATTAGACATAGAGAAGATATTCCTTACCTATGGACAGAAACAATGCAAGACGAAATGAACCAAGAAGCAGTAGATGCACTGGACTATCTGGAATACATTGACAACATACACTATACTCTTGATAGAGATGATGAGGATGATGATCGGATGACACGCTGCCACATCACACTGAGGAGGTTTGATAATCCTCTCCACAGAGAAAATTATGACCCTGACAGACAAAAGGAATGTTTCTATACAGCTATGAATCTCCAAAATTGCTCAGCCAATTTATTTTATTCTATACAGTCCTCATTTTTATTTGAAGGCATGTCAGCAGATGCCTTGGAACAAGAAGATCCTACACCAGAATGGTTCATTGAGTGGTGGCAGATATATGGTCTTTCAGCTCTAATCATCAAACCATATACACTCCATATGCTTAAAATCCCTGGTTTCAGTGAACCATTTTCCCATATGAATGGAATTGTATACAAAGATGTTGAAAATGTTGCCGACATCAGTGATCTATCTTTTCTACAAGCAATCCGACGCTGTGGTCACATCAGATGGTTTGTTACAAACCAGTACAAGGCAAGGATGATATCTCATAGTACTAATTATGAAGATTTCCACCATCAGGTTGATATCACATCAAATCCTTTCCAACCTATCAACTTTTTGGAACCGCCCAACCAAAATATTTCACAAATGTGGGAATCAGAGAAAGAAATAAGAGTACAATACTTCAATAATTCTCTGATTGAAAGATTCAGATATCAGCATTATACACATCCGCAAATAGAATACTATACTATGGATTAAGTGACGTCTTTCTGGCCGACTATGGTGCCGGACGAGCTTTCGTGGATTCCCTCGCTCTGGAATCTCCACTTTGTACAAACCATGGGATTTGAAAATCTCATCTTTTATGACATGTTAAGTCTTTCGAGGGTTCACGGATGAATTTCCTCTGTGTAAATAGTTTGTTGGTACTAAGATTCGGTCCCCACATGCCTCGGGCTCTCTGATAAAGAGTAGGGACGAGATAACATAGGACGATAGTGTCCTATGCCCGAATCTTGCTTTCGGCGATCTACTCAGATCTGTCTGAGTACTTGTGTTTTTGAGTCATCAGTCTGTACATAGCGCACTCATGAATGTTTATTCCCTTCCAGCTTATAAATAAGAGCTAGCTGCGAAGTAAGATTCATTCGGGTCGAGAGAGTTTAGAGTCATAAACTTTTCCTGCTCTGCATCTGCGGACATTTGTGTCTGATCTGCTTGCATCACGAAGAGTTTTGTAAGTCTTAGAGTCTGGTTTGGAAGCCTGCGCATCAGTGTGCTCGGCACTGGTGAGAACCTAAAGTGGCTGAACCATTAGGAAAGTCTAAGAGTTTGTCTGTAATCTCTGAGGCAGAGTCTGTCTATTGCCAGGAGCTTCCGGTAATACTTGTTCCTTGAGAACGGTATAAAGTCCGGTGAATGCGTAGACTAACGAAAGAAAAAGCTATCTTAGATCAATTTTGCGGCCAAGTATAGGGACTGTAGTTCCAATAATTTGAGATGTGCAAATATTGGAAGTCTCAGCTTTCCAAAAGAGTTCTAATAGACAATAGAATAGTGATTTGGTCAAATTTGAAGTTTATAAGCTAGAATTACACTGATACTTCCTATATAAGCTAGAATTTATTTTTAATTTTATAAATGAGACCTTCCATATACTTTTAATATAAGTATTTTTGTTTCTTCGTATTTTTATTTTTATTTCAATTTCATTAAGATGTAATTATGTATATATGTTTATTTTTTGTACTCATATGGAGTTTCCCAACTATGATTTTGTTCCTATAGTTGGTTCAATTGTGGCTGAGTTCAAGGCCTGTGCAATATGATCTTATGTGGTTACATTTCTCAATCACACGTGTAAGAGTAATTCATTTACAAATGCAGCCTTTAACATAGTAGTATCTTTTTGTTTGTGAAAAAATAAAAAGAAATTTGAAAATAATTTACTATTGTCAATTGAATTGCTTTTTTTTGTTATGCTTTTCATTATAGAAGTGCGACCTAAATGTGTGCCCTTCTAAATGAAATTAAGACCTACCCTTCAAATTTGATCACTGTCGACCATACAAATATAAAAATTCTCTTTAATTTTGAGAAATATCCAAATTCCTCCCATACAACTAACAAATCTGGGGCTTAAGACTTGCCTTAATGGTGCTCTAACAAATCTGGGGCTTAAGACTTGCCTTAATGGTGCTCTAATATCCTTAGCAACACTAATAACAATTAATTATTCATAACACAATCTATATAAAAATCTTCAACCATCATTATCTACAATACAATTTATATATAATTACATATAATTTCAGTACAAAACCATCATTATCCACAATACAATTTATATATAAATAGATATAATATCAGTACAAAACGATGCGATTAGATCGGATCTGAATGAGTCTGATAGGAAATGACAGGAAAAGTAAAACATATAGAACACGAAGTGAGTGGGGTATGAGTTGACTTACATTTATCATAATGCAATATAACAATAACAACAACAAAACCATACCAATTCCAACTAACAAAGGAAAGGAAAGGGCAGAACATTATTTTAAATGTATAATGATGAGAGGTAACAGGCAGAGCTAGAAGAGGTGGTGATGTTTTTTGCCCTCTGCTTCCTTTTCTTCTTTTTTGGAATCCTTCTTCTCGTGATGCTCGTGGAAGGCGTAACCCCCTGCTCCCACTGCACCTGCTGCTGCAACCTCCTCCTCGATCTTGTGCCTGTGGGCCTCCTCTGGATCCTTCTTCGCTGCGTGCTTCTCGTGCTGCACATGACAAACAACAACAATTTATCAGATCTATGTCAGAAGATAACATGATATATTATTCTAAATAATAAAAAGAGAGAGATGTTAATTACCAATCCAAAGGCTCCGGTGGCCACAGCGCCTAATCCACCCGTTTCCTCCATATGCTTATGATGCTTCTCCTCCTTTTTTGCCTTCTCATAATCACCGGACTTAACATTCCCCTCATCACGAACATCTGCGCTCTCACCATCTCCCTTTTGGTGGTGGAACAGATGGTGGTGCTGTTTCTCCTCAGACATTCTGTGCGCCCAAACAGAAATTATTTGATCAAAGTGATACTCACAATTCTCAGAAATATGAATACTAATGGCTAGGTATACAGATGAGATAGTTGGTGCGTTGTTTATACATACTATAATAATATGTGGTTTATTTTATAAACATTTTTCACTACACAATATCGCCTTTGGACGTTAACAGCGCCTGGAAAACGCGTGCATCTGCAAGTTGATGATACAGGGCGGTGCCTCCGGTGCAATGATCAACTCCTGACTTTTTCATTTTTGCGGCAACTTTGGTGTTCTATTTCTCCTCTGGTCACGAGAGGAGGAAGGTCGGTTTAATCGAACACTGCACCATTGATGGTGATTGGGTGAGGAGCTGTCCCGGTTGAAAGTGAATGCCACAGAGACTCAAATGTGGAGAACGAGACGGTATGCCTACCGCCAATAACGTGGCATCATATGCGAAGATAATGCATCCATCCTCAAAAAGGTGATGCACCCCATATTCAAAAGCATGCCTACTTTACCCCCGGGCCCCCTCTCTCTGGATTTTAAAAAGCATTGTAAAATATTTTACTTTTATGTATACCAACCCATGAAAATAAATAAAATTAACCCCAGTAGAAGCAACCCAGGTGTCTTAAGAGGACTTTCGCAACGAATTACGAGATAAGAGAGTGAAGAATATGTCTAAAAATATTTTTGTGTAATGTGAAGAAAAGAAGGAAACCTTGCCAAGCAACTTTCCGTTTTTATTATAAAAAGTTTTCAGAGTTAAATTGTATTAATTTTTTATATTTAAAAGAAAGGTTTATAGTTTATTATATTTGATTTACTTAAATTTTATAAAATGAAATTATTTATTTTTAAAATAAAATTATTTTATTTTAAAATTGGTTAAAATTTTAGAGAGATTATATAAAGTTATTAAAAATTTGAAGATTTTAAAAAATGTTAAAAGCTATAAAAATTTTAATTAAAGTTTGAAAAATGTAAATCTCGATCTCATCTAGATTGGCATGCTTGGAGATATAAGGTTATGTAGGGATGTTGCTTAGATTAAAATACTCTAGGAAACCCATGCCTAGCTACCGAGTTCTTCAAAAACATGTACGTGCATAACATGGCGTGTATATTACTCATGGGACCGACATAATTTGAAAAGTCTTACTCTCTGGGGATGTTTAGGTGTTAACCGATAAGCTTGGACTATTATTTGTTTTTTTATCATTATTATTTTTATGATAGTGTTTGTTTGTCTCTTTCTTTGTAATAAACAAGGTTTATGCTGGAAATAAGAAAGATTTCGGACGGCCATATATATATATATTTAGTTTTTTTTATTTAATATATAAATTAAGTATTTCATATTTATTTTTTAATTATAGTTGGGTGATAATTTTAAGTAAAATTATGATGATTTATTATTTAAATTTTATATTTAAGTGTAATTTATATTATATAAATTATTTAAGAAAATATGACAAAAAACCAAACTTCAGAAAGAAAAGTTAGATTATAACTTTATAAGATAGGTAGTAAAAATAGTAATAGAATTAGTAAACTTATATCTCATGAAGCGTTACACCTATAACTTTATAAGATAGGTAGTAAAAAAGAGTAATAGAATCAGTGAACTTATATCTCATGAAGTGTTACACTCAAGTCCAATTTCCAATTTTAAAGGCAATATTTTCATTGAATGAGGACATATGAACTTTGGAATCTTGAATGTTAATGGTTCAATTTGTATTTGATTTATGATGCATATCCATGTAATTAAATTTTCCTTTATGTGGTTTTGATTTATGATGCATATCCATGTGATTAACTTTTTCTTTATATGGTTGAAGGATGTTTAGATCTTTTTAGTTGAGCTTATTGGTTGAGTTTAAATTGGGCATGTCACATCATATCACTTTTAGAGCGTTTTACTCTATATTTTTATAGATATTTCTCTATTAATATAATATTTCACATTTCCCAAGGCATATTTCTATATTTGGATAAATAACTCATCTATGAGAGTGCTTTTACAGGGTATGATTTTGGTTTTATAGGAGGATGTCCTACCCTAGAGGTGGATAATTGGGTTATTATAAATTTGTAAGAAAGCCAATAATCAATTCAAGCTTTGCTTTTGCACATGCGTAAAAAAAACTAGTTGTTCTAGAGGAGCTTTCCACCCCGGGATAATTTTTGTTACTATTTTTGCCAAGTATGTTAATAAACATTTCGTTATGGAAAACATGTTATTTATAATGAAAATAAATGGAAAGTTGGACTTATTTTAACCTTAGTCTAAGGAATCCTTTGCTTTCCTGGTAGAATGTTGTACATTTAGTGGTACATTTAGCAAGAATGCATGTTTTTAAAGGAGTGCTCTTCATTAGAAGAACATATAAGGGCTTGTTGACCATATTAAGAGGCCCAAAGCATGGAAAATGCACAAGGATAGAGGGGTGATTCACCTCGAGAGCATTATGTGGCATAACCAATGGAAAGGGAATTGAAAATTTATAATAATTAATTTTGTTAAAAGAAGTGTTAAAGTGATAAAATTGATATGGTGATTTATAAACTATTGTGGATATTTTTTTGGATGTCATTACAATAGATATGATAAAAAATTATTGAACTTAAAATCTACATTATGAGGGTTTTTTTTTTTGTTAGATTTATGGTATTATTAAGTTACTGTTTACTGCATGTGCATGAAAAATATAAAATTGCAGAAAATAGAGAACAAATGGAACAATCACTCATAAAACAACATGTTGGCTTATATGGGCCTGACCCAGGTTCGGAAGAATTAGTTAGCCAAGCAAATCCCGCAGCTACCGACCCTTTCGACAACAGTCCGCGGAGCACGGACTGAGGTCTCACCTGAGGTAGCAGGGGAGGGTGCTGGAACCAGGTTTCCACACCCTTGGGATGTCTGGATGTGGTCTGTAGGTATCATGTGTCGTTCTGCAACTTCACGCTGCTCTATATTCACACAGATCTGGACCCAGAAGGATTTTAACTTTCTATGATTGCACAGTTTACAAATCTAATCTATTGGATGAAGTACTCTAACTTAGCTCTACTTAGAAGGGTCTTTAAGCAAACATTTAGTAGATTTAACCAATTCACACACTTAGAATAAACTGAGATTCACATATATTTTTAACATAAACATATGCGCATAGATTAAATGGTTATATCAACCATTCATACAGTCAGATTCGTGATAACTCAGATTGTAACTCAAAATTTGCACAAGAAAACTTATCTTTACTTTCACTTATCACCAATACATCCAGATTCGCCTTGCACACTCAGCTGCAGGGGTTCGCGCACATAGCTGCATACTCTTCTAGGCCTTTGCGCACCCAGTTGTAGAGCCTCTATCCACTACCCAAGCCCCCGACTCGGACTTACAGATGCTTTCAGAGTGCTTCCCTTAAAAACCCATTACAATTCAGATCCTAGTTCATACCCCAAAAAGAACTTCCTTTCCCTCATAGAGTTGCGCTCTATTTATACCTTCCTATGGTCCACGAACTGACTTACTTCCTATTATTTTATATTATTTCTTGGGCAGACAACCCTTTGACTTGACCTTTTACATTTTGCGCTCCGCATATTTCGAAGGTTTACAATATTTTGATCCTATTTTCTAGGCTATCAGTCCTAAAACTATTACGCGGAACCTCCGCTACCCAACAGTCCCCCAACACAATCATCGTGACTCATCCCGAGTCACTCGTTGGTATGACGACACGCGTTGTCATGGCTTCGCGATTCACCTGCCTTTGAGTGACACTCGTTGTCCTACTGGTTCTTTGTTGTCTCCTCCAATGCTTCGTTCAGCTCCAGCTTCGTCGTTTCTACCACTTCTTGCAACCGATAATGCACATTCTGCTCTACTCGGTTAACACAGAACACCCCCTTATAGGATTTTAGCTCTAGCTGGGGAACTGCATACGGGACCTCCTTGTACCACCACAGCCATTTTCGACCTTTGAATCTACTCTTCATACTGTTTGCTGTAGCTTTTGTTGCAATTTTGCAAGACTAGTGCTGTTGTCCACGAGATCCCAATCCTCAAGGTCCTTCAGAGACGACTTAGTAACTTTGTTTCGACTTGTGGTCTCCGTTCATCCATCCTTTCGCCTTTCTGTTGTGGTTCGCCGACCAGCCCCTGGGCGGGGCGACGACATCCAGACTATTTATACTATATGTCTCCCCTTTTCTAGTACATTCCCTACTGTTTATGTTGTCTTCTGCGGAACACCCGTAGTTTTCATCACCATGCGTGTTAGAGAGTCCTGCTTCTCCATCGGCCATATCACCACCCTTGGGCTTACTCCTTGTGCAGAGATAATGAACAACTCCATATTGAGAACTAGCATGTATTTTCCAGAAGTGTAGGTCGCCCGGTGGATACCCCTCAGTGATTTATAAGCGATTCCAATTTCAAATTCATTAGTTCCCGCTTGTTCTAGTGTCCCTATGTAAAATATGTGGCAGCTCATTCCATATCTGACTTGTACTTCCTCTCTTAATTGCCTGTCGCCCGCTCCCTTTTCCCATAATGCAAACATCTTATCATGAATAGTGATAGGAATGGTCACCTCTCTTCTTAGCAATGCATCGGCGCACTTTTTGTCACGCAACCGTGATCTTGTTGATGAGCCAAATTGACGCATAGTCTGGTACTCGCGCCTCTTTCTGCATACTACTTTACCTTCCACACTCTCTTTCAACTGGCTGGAGCAGTGAGACTGTCCCTCGAACGGTTAGTCAGGCGACCGACCCACCCATGTAGAGCTTCAGGCGACTGCCATTCACTCAGCCCAGGAAGGGATCTCCATTGAGTTTGGCAAGCTGAACTGCGCCCCCATTGGTAACTTCTTTAACAACATAGGGTCCCAACCAATGCATACGGAGTTTGCCAGGGAATTTCTCGAACTTACTGTCATATAACAATAGTAGATAATTTTCCTTGAAGGTGCACACCTTGATATGGCGATCATGCCACTCTTTCTCGCACTGCTTCTGTACTTGTTGATGGAATCTAGCCAAAAACCATTCCTCCTCTAGTTTCGCTAGCTGCGCAACCCTCTCCTCCAAAGCCATGCAATCTGCCATACCTGTGATTGCCGCGATTCGTAGACTAGGCACAATATATTCCATAGGAATCACGACCTCTTTTCCATAAACTAACTGAAAAGGTGTCTGGCCTGTCAACTTCTTGCACATGGTTCAGTATACCCATCGCACAATAGGGATGTGAAAGTCCCAGTCATTTCACTGTGCATTACAGACCTTAGTCAACGTGGTCTCCAAGATTATGTTGAATGCCTCAATGGTTCCATTTGCTTGCGGGCGGTATGGCATACTTTGTTGGTGATGTATTTGGAATTCCTCAGTGAGTGTGCTGATTGTTTCATTCAGGGAATGCATTCCCCGATCGCTCATGAGAATTTTGGGACGGCCAAACCTTGTCAGTACATTCTCGAGCAAAAACTTCACAGCAGTTGCAGCTGTGCAATCCTTAACTGGTTGTCCCTCTGGCCATCGGGTCAAATAATCTGTCGCAGTGATGATATAGCGCACACCCGTCTTCCCTCGTGGCTCGATAGGTCCTACAAAATCGATTGCCCATTTCTTGAATGGTTGTAGCATCATATGTGGCTGGAGCGGCATTTCATCTCTCCGCAATGGTTTCCCCGTCTGTTGACATACGTCACAGGCTCGGAAATTCACTTTCGAATCCTGGTGCAAAGTGGGCCACCATAATCCTACGCGAAGAATCTTCTGGGTTGTGGCACGACCTACATAATGTCTGTGAGCACCCCCCCCCATGTGCTTTGGCTAGGATCTATCCTCGCTCAAACTTCGGGACATACCTACGCAATATTTCATCATTGCCCATTTTGTAGAGGTGTCTTGTAATCACGGTAAAGTCTATTGCGCGTATCACCAATTCCTTCTTCTGCTGAATAGAATATCCCTGTGGCACGGTTCCAATAGTTAAGAAATGGATTATATCCTCAAAGTGACCATCCACTATGCGCATTGCATATAGCTGAGCATCTAGGAGTCTGTCCTCTAGATTTGTGGGTTCTTCACCGGTCTCAATTCGGGATAGGTGATCTGGGCATGCATTTGGACATCTCAGCTTTACGACGACCTCAAATTCATACTCCTGGAATAACAGTAATCATCCACAAATGCGCCCCCCAACACAAGCTTGTTCACTAGGTATTTTAACGTCGAGTGATCGGTATACATCTTAAAGTGGCCTCCAAGCAGATAGTGGCGGAACGCAATAGGGTGGTCAATTCCCTCCACTCCTGGTTGAGTAAGTACCGCCCCCAACGTGATACATGACTCGTCGACATGCACATGAAACTCAACGTCCCATTTCTCCTGCACAACCATCGGACTTACCCAATCGGACTCCTCGACTGGGTCAATGATTCCCACTACCAGCATCTTGTCCAGTTCTTCATGGACCATTGCTTTATATTTTGGGTTCAATCAGTAGGGTCGCTACTTAACTGGTTTCGCGTCTGGCTTCAATGTTATCTTCATCATTCCCAGGTCTCCTAGGATCCCTTTTAGCTTCGTGATTTTTGTTGGGAATAAATCTTGATATTCGCGAAGCAATTCGACGACCTTCTCCACTGTGGTGTCATCCCAATAGTCCCTAAGCGTTGCATACTTCGGCTCGTCTTCTGTTCCGATATTGACTTGTCTCGTTTTCAATGGTGCCGTGATATCTGGATCTTTGATTTCGGGTCCGCGCACCTCATGGCTCCCCTCTGATTCCGAAATATTGACATTTTGTGGATCATCCTCATCATCTTCTGCCTAGACATTATAGCATTTGAGAGCCTGGCTCAGCTGTCGCGACCAGTCGAGCTGCGCAGTTTCTTTTGGTTCCAGTGGTGTCTTGAAAATGGCGGCCTTTACTAGCTGTAACGCATCGTCCATGGGATCCATCCATTGATCTTCAAAGAGGAAGGTCAACAAAAACCCTTCGCGCAAGATATCCCACTCGCCTGTGTCATGCCGGAGCTCTGATTCAGTATACCAGTTTTTGGGAATGACGTCTAGGGTGTGATAAAATAAGTGCACCCATTCTGGCTGAGGTTCTTCTCCATAGGCTTTGATCCATCTGGTAAGGTGCATGCGCCGGTCATCACGTCCATCGTATTTCTCCATTAGGTGTAATTCTGGCTTCGCAAATCTGATATTCATCATATGCCTGCAAGTGTGCCAATCTCGAAAGTCCCTTCATGTGTTCCCCACCATCACACAGGCGTCGTGTTTGTCTCTTTCTTTGTAATAAACAAGGTTTATGCTGGAAATAACAAAGATTTTGGCTATATATATATATATATATATATATATTAATTAATTTTAGTTTTTTTTATTTAATATATAAATTAAGTATTTCATATTTATTTTTTAATTATAATTGGGTGATAATTTTAAGTAAAATTATGATGATTTATTATTTAAATTTTATATTTAAGTGTAAAAATAAATTTACACATGACATTCTAATTATATAAATTATTTAAGAAAATATGACCAAAAAACCAAACTTAAGAAAGAAAAATTAGATTATAACTTTATAAGATAGGTAGTAAAAATAGTAATAGAATTAGTAAACTTATATCTCATGAAGCGTTACACCTATAACTTTATAAGATAGGTAGTAAAAAAGAGTAATAGAATCAGTAAACTTATATCTCATGAAGTGTTACACTCAAGTCCAATTTGCAATTTTGAAGGCAATATTTTCAACAACATTGAATGACGACATATGAAATTTGGAATCTTGAATGTTAATGGTTCAATTTGTATTTGATTTCTGATGCATATCCATGTGATTAACTTTTCCTTTATGTGGTTTTGATTTATGATGCATATCCATGTGATTAACTTTTTCTTTATATGGTTGAAGGATGTTTAGATCTTTTTAGGTGAGCTTATTGGTTGAGTTTAAATTGGGCATGTCACATCATATCACTTTTAGGTCATTTCACTCTATATTTTTATAGATATTTCTCTATTAATATAATATTTCACATTTCCCAAGGCATATTTCTATATTTGGATAAATAACTCATCTATCAGAGTGCTTTTACAGGGTATGATTTTGGTTTTATAGGAGGATGTCCTACCCTAGACGTGGATAATTGGGTTATTATAAATTTGTAAGAAAGCCAATAATCAATTCAAGCTTTGCTTTTGCACATGCGTAAAAAAAACTAGTTGTTCTAGAGGAGCTTTCCACCCCGTGAGAATTTTTGTTACTATTTTTTCCAAGTATGTTAATAAACATTTCTTTATGGAAAAAATGCTATTTATAATGAAAATAAATGGAAAGTTGGACTTATTTTAACCTTAGTCTAAGGAATCCTTTGCTTTCCTTGTAGAATGTTGTACATTTAGTGGTACATTTAGCAAGAATGCATGTTTTTAAAGGAGTGTTCTTCATTAGAAGAACATATAAGGGCTTGTTGACCATATTAAGAGGCCCAAAGCATGGAAAATGCACAAGGATAGAGGGGTGATTCACCTCAAGAGCATTATGTGGCATAACCAATGGAAAGGGAATTGAAAATTTATAATAATTAATTTTTTTAAAAGAAGTGTTAAAGTGATAAAATTGATATGATGATTTATAAACTATTGTGGATATTTTTTTGGAAGTCATTACAATAGATATGATAAAAAAATTATTGAACTTAAAATCTATATTATGAGGGGTTTTTTTTGTTTGTTAGATTTATGGTATTATTAAGTTACTGTTTACTGCATGTGCATGAAAAATATAAAATTGCAGAAAATAGAGAACAAATGGAACAATCACTCATAAAACAACATGTTGGCTTATATGGGCTTGACCTAGGTTCGGAAGAATTAGTTAGCCAAGCAAATCCCACAGCTACCGACCCTTCTGGCAGCAGTCCGCGGAGCGCGGACTGAGGTCTCACCTGAGGTAGCAGGGGAGGGTGCTGGAACTAGGTTTCCGCACCCTTGGGATGTCTGGATGTGGTCTGTAGGTATCGCGTGCCGTTCTGCAGCTTCACGCTGCTCTATATTCGCACAGATCCAGACCCAGATGGATTTTAACTTTCTATGATTGCACGGTTTACAGATCTAATCTATTGGATGAAGTACTGTAACTCAAATCTACTTAGAAGGGTCTCTAAGCAAACATTTAGTAGATTTAACCAATTCACACACTTAGAATAAACTGAGATTCACATATATTTTTAACATAAACATATGCGCATAGATTAAATAGTTATATCAACCATTCATACAGTCAGATTCGCAATAACTCAGATTGTAACACAAAATTTGTAGAAGAAAACTTATCTTTACTTTCACTTATCACCAATACATCCAGATTCACCATGCACACTCAGCTGCAGGGGTTCACACACATAGATGCGGACTCTTCCAAGCCTCTGCACACCCAGTTGCAAAGCCTCTATCCACTACCTAAGCCCCTGACTTGGACTTACAGACGCTTTCAGAGTGCTTCCCTTAAAAACCCATTACAATTCAGATCCTAGTTCATACCCCAAAAAGAATTGCCTTCCCCTCATAGAGTCGCACTCTATTTATACCTTCCTATGGTCCACGAACCAACTTATTTCCTATAATTTTATATTATTTCTTGGGCGGAAAACCCTTTGACTTGACCTTTTACATTTCATGCTCCACATATTTCGGACGTTTACAATATTTTGATCCTATTTTCTAGGCTATCAGTACCAAAACTATTACGTGGAACCTCCGCTACCCAACAGTCCCCCAACAAAATCACCGTGACTCATCCCAAGTCACTCGTTGGTGTGACGAGACGCACTGTCGTGGCTTCATGTTTCACCTGCCTCTGAGTGACACTCGTCGTCTTACTGCTTCTTTGTTGTCTCCTCCAATGCTTCGTTCAGCTCCAGCTTCGTTGTTTCTACCACTTCTTGCAACCGATAATGCACATTCTGCTCTGCTCGGTTAACATAGAACACCCCCTTCTAGGATTTTAGCTCTAGCTGGGGAACCACATATGGGACCTCCTTGTACCACCACAGCCATTTTTGACCTTTATATCTACTCTTCGTACTGTTTGTTGCAGCTTTTGTTGCAATTTTGCAAGACTAGTGCTGTTGTCCGCGAGATCCCAATCCTCAAGGTCCTTCAAAGACGACTTAGTAACTTTGTTTCGATCCGTGGTCTTTGTTCATCCATCCTTTCACCTTCCAGTTATGGTTCGTCGACCGGCCCCTAGGTGGGGCAATGACATCTAGACTAGTTTTGCTGCATGTCTCCCCTTTTCTCGTACATTCCCTACTGTTGATGTTGTCTTCTACGGAACGCCCATAGTTGTCATCACCATGCGCGTTAGAGAGTCCTGCTTCTCCATCGTCCATGTCACCACCCTTGGGCTTAATCCTTATGCAGAGATATTGAACAACTCCATATTGAGAACTAGCATGCATTTTCTAGAAGCGTAGGTCGCCCAGTGGATACCCCTCACTGATTTATAAGTGATTCCAATTTCAAATTCATTGGTTCCCGCTTGTTCTAACGTCCCTATGTAAAATTTGTGGCAGCTCATTCCATATCTGACTCGTACTTCCTCTCTTGATTGCCCGTCGCCCGCTCCCTTTTGCCATAATGCAGACATCTTGTCATGAATAGTGATAAGAACAGTCACCTCTCTTCTTAGCAATGCATCAGCTCACTTTTTGTCACGCAACCGCGATCTTGTTGATGAGCCAAAGCAACGCGTAGCCTGGTACTCATGCCTCTTTCCCCAGACTACTTTACCATCCCGCGCTCTCTTTCAACTGGCTGGAGCGGTGAGACTGTCCCTCGAACGGTTAGTCAGGCGACCGACCCGCCCGTGTAGAGCTTCAGGCGACTGCCATTCACTTCGCCTGGGAAGGGGTCTCCATTGAGTTTGGCAAGCTGAAATGCGCCCCCATCGGTAACTTCTTTAACGACATGGGGTCCCAACCAATGCATTCAGAGTTTGCCAGGGAATTTCTCAAACTTACTGTCATATAACAATAGTAGATCATTTTCCTTGAAGGTGCACACCTTGATATGGTGATCATGCCATGCTTTATCGCACTGCTTCTATACTTGTTGATGGAATCCAGCCAAAAACCATTCCTCCTCTAGTTTCGCTAGCTGCACGAGCCTCTCCTCCAAAGCCACGCAATCTACCATACCTGTGATTTTTGCGATTCACAGAATAGGCAAAATATATTCCATAGGCATCACAGCCTCTTTGCCATATACTAACTAAAAAGGTGTCTGGCCTGTCAACTTCTTGCACGTGGTTCAGTATGCCCATAACACAGTAGGGATGCGCAAGTCCCAGTCATTTCGTTGTGCATTACAAACCTTAGTCAACGCGGTCTCCAATATTTTGTTGAATGCCTCAATGGTTCCATTTGCTTGTAGGTGGTATGGCATACTTTGTTGGTGATGTATTTGGAATTCCTCAGTGAGTGTGTTGATTGTTTCATTCAGGAAATGCATTCCCCGATCGCTCATGAGAATTTTGGGACAGCCAATCCTTGTCAGTACGTTCTCGAGCAAAAAATTCAAGTAGTTGCAGCTGTGTAGTCCCTAACTGGTTGTGCCTCTGCCCGTCGGGTCAAATAATCTGTTGCAGTGATGATATAGTGCGCATCCGTCTTCCCTCGTGGCTTGATAGGTCTTACAAAATTGATTGCCCATTTCTCGAATGGCTGTAGCATCATCTGTGGCTGGAGCGGCATTTCATCTCTCTGCGATGGTTTCCCCATCCGTTGACATACGTCGCAGGGTCGACAATACGCTTTCGAATCCTGGTGCAAAGTGGGCCACCATAATCCTGCGCAAAGAATCTTCTGGGCTATGGCACGACCTACATAATGTCTGCCAACAACCCCCCCATGTGCTTCGGCTAGGATCTATCCTCGCTCGAACTTCAGGACATACCTATGCAATATTTCATTGTTGCCCATTTTGTAGAGGTGTCCTGCAATCACGGTGAAGTCTATTGCGCGTATCACCAATTCCTTCTTTTGCTGAACAGAATATCCCTGTGGCACGGTTCCGGTAGTTAAGAAATGGATTATATCCTCAAAGTGACCATCCGCTATGCGCACTGCATATAGCTGAGCATCTGGGAGTCCGTCCACTAGATTTGTGGGTTCTTCACTAGTCTCAATTCGGGACAGGTGATCTGGGCATGCATTTAGACGTCTCGGCTTTACGACAACCTCAAAGTCATACTCCTGGAACAACAGTAATCATCCACAAATGTGGCCCCCAACACAGGCTTGTTCACTAGGTATTTTAACGCCGAATGATCGATATACATCTTAAAGTGGCCTCCAAGCAGATAGTGGTGGAATTTTTGAAGCACGTATACCATTGCTAATCCCTTAGGCTCGATAGTGGAGTAATTCTTCTAAGCTTTTGACAATCGATGACTTGTGAACGCAATCGAGTGGTCAATTCCCTCCACTCCTGGTTGAGTAAGTGCCGCCCCCAACATGATACATGACGCATCGACATGCACATGAAACTCAATGTCCCATTTCTCCTGCACAACCATCGAACTTACCCAATCAGACTCCTTGACTGGTTCAATGATTCCCGTTACCAGCATCTTGTCCAGTTCTTCACAGACCATTGCTTTATATTTTCGGTTCAGTTGGTAGGGTCGCTGCTTAACTGGTTTTGTGTCTAGCTTCAATGTTATCTTCATCATTCCTAAATCTCCCAGGATCCCTTTTAGCTCCGTAATTTTTTTTGGGAATAAATCTTGATATTCCCGAAGCAATTCGATGACCTTCTCCACTGTGGCATCATCCCAATAGTCCCCAAGCGTTGCATACTTCAGCTCGTCTTCTGTTCCGATATTGAATTGTCTCATTTTCAATGGTGCTGTGATGTATGGATCTTCGATTTCGGGTCCTTGCACCTCACGGCTCCCCTCTTATTCCAGAATATTGACATTTCACAGATCATCCTAATCATCTTCTGCCTGGACATTATAGCATTTGAGAGCCTGGCTAAACTGTCACAACCAGTTGGGTTGTGCAGTTTCTTTTGGTTCCAGCGGTGTCTTGAAAATGGCGGCCTTTACCAGCTGTGACGCATCGTCCATGGGATCCATCCATTGATATTCAAAGAGGAAGGTCGAAAAAAACCCTTCGCGCAAGATATCCCACTCACCTGTGTCATGCCGAAGCTCTGCTTCAGTATACCAATTTCTAGGAATGACGTCCAGGGTGTGATAAAATAAGTGCACCCATTCTGGCTGAGGTTCTTCTCCATAGGCTTTGATCCATCTGGTAAGGTGCATGTGCGGGTCATCACGTCCATTGTATTTCTCCGTTAGGCGTAATTCTGGCTTCCCAAATCTGATCTTCATCATATGCCTGCAGGTGTGCCAATCTTCGAAAGTCCCTTCATGTGTTCCCCACCATCACACAGGCGTCGCGCGCAACACCCACCTCATCGCATCAAACCGTTGGTGCTCTAGTACTGTGACTTCAAATTTGGTCAGGAATTCGTCTATTATTGTCAGCCCATCATACATCGACATTTCACAATCCTAGGCCTTCACGCAGTACAGAGATTTAGTCACCATGTTGCAATGTAGCATGGTCACTCTGTTCAACCTGTTGCGCCACCGCTCGTCTTCCTCATCTGACTCAGAAGTGCAGGATTCTCCATAGCCTTGTGATATTCTTCTATTCTCCACTATCTTTACCCATTCTCGCCTTTGTACAACCATTCTACAACTACAATCTGCATCGTCGTCGCTTTCCCTATCACGCATAGGTTCAATGTAGCGCGGTCCTTCAGCCGGATCTAGCGGAATGACCACGCGGAGCAACTTTGTTTCAAATACCATTGTCTACTTCTTTAAATTAATAATCCTGTTCATGTCGGTGGCCCAGTCTATTCCTAACAACGCAGGATAGGGTGTACTTTCATCCATGAGCTCAATAACTTCAAATTCCATCTGAGTACTTGCGCCATCAAGGTCTATCGTAACTCCTTGCAGCCTTCCCATGGGCAGTACCTTCTGCTGATTTTCCATCCATAGTTGGATAGGGGACCATTATAGCGTAGGCTTACCCATGCGCTCCCAAGTTTGTTTAGGTAGTACGTTGGCATCTGAGCCTAGATCCAGAATGACCTGATCCATTTCATACTCGTCGATCTGTGTTGTTAGTCGCATTTCCCTCCTGGTCTGTGATGCATGTCTTCCCAAATTTCAAATGACGCAAGGTTCACTCCATCCTGCGCATCCATTTATCAACTCTTGCAAGCCTTTAACTTCCCTGTTGTCACAAAGCAATTTTATACATGTCTCTAAAAAGGTAGTTATCATCGAGGGATCCTTGTCTACCTCCGGCTGATCCCTACTACCTGGGGTAGAGACCTTCGCGAAGCTCCCCCGAGCTTCCAGATATGTCTCCTTACTGATCCCTAAGTTCCTTTCATATGCTCCTGTGGCCATGCCACTTCTCAATACCATGTTGACTTTGGGATCTTCCTCGCGGGGTTCGGACCTCATCATTTGCACATTTTGGGTCGTTGTTGGTTGCGCTGCCCTTTTTTCGCAAATCTATGCTATCAGCGTAGGACAATCTATCAACTCATGATCGAATTGCTCACAATAACTACACGAAATTATAGTTGGGTTGGTACACTCCCTCGCGTAATGTCCTAGTCCCCCGTAGATGTAGCAGATTAGCTGCCTACGACCCCTTCCTGACCCCATTCTGCCTCGTCCTCATCCTCGGCCCTGGAACCTTCCGTGCGCGATCGCCACGGCTGGATCCTGACCTCGAACCTTAGTCTGCATTCTGTAAGAAAGTGACTGGTCCATTAACAATTGGTAGCTATGACAGTCTCTTTCTGCGTGGCCTACTGACCTGCAAAAGTTGCAAAATAGCTGTTAGGCGGTCTGGTTGTATTTTTGTAATAGATGATAGTTATCAGTGTTGTGCTTTCCTCCCACCTGACAGATTGCACACCAGAGTGGGGCTGTGGTGCTCGGTCCTGCCTATGCCTCTGGTCGCAATAGGGTTGGTCCTCTCGTTGCCACAAAATTCATTGAGACCGGGCAGTGATCTTTATCATGTCCTTGGTTTCTGCACTTTATGCACCACACTTCCTCCCAGACTTCTGATCACGATACCTATTCTTGTTTTAACTTCTTCATTTCCAAACACAAATTTTGGATCTGCGCTTGGATTTGCTGAACTCCCAACCCCGGGTCTTGTAACGGAGTTTCGTGTAACCTCATTACTATCTCTAACGCTTCAGCTTGGGTTGAGATCTTCTGTTGTGATAAAGCCATCCTCAGATGTGGTGTTAAGGATCCCATAAACCAAGCACAGTGTTGCGCATCCGTCAATGTCATGTTAGCCTCACGAATAGTACTTTTCAGTATTTGGTCCAAATCCCACAGGGTTTCACCAGGCATCATCACAATCTCTCTGAACCCTATAATCGATTGTGTTTCTGACTTCGGCTGGCTAAACTCCTTCTTCAATTCAATCTGGATTTCTGTTGTCCCTGCCATTGGGTGATCACTTGAGTACTTAATGTACCATGTCAATGCTCGGTCCTGTAGCGCGCTGACTAAGGTAGCCTTTCTGATATTATCATCTGCAATTTGCTGCGCATTCCATACTGATGTTAACACCTCCTGCTCCTTTGAATACTGGTAACTGGATCACGCTTGTCATTGTTACCCTTGCACTACTACTGTTCCTAGTCCCTTCGCTCCTTTAATTATTTTCTCTATAGAGTCCCCACATTTCACACCAGATACCCCTTAGGCAGATCCTGGTTCCAGCAACGGAACCATTTGTTGGCTTATATGGGCCTGACCCAGGTTCGGAAGAATTAGTTAGCCAAGCAAATCCTGTAGCTACCGGCCCTTTCGGCAACAGTTTGCAGAGCACGAACTGAGGTCTCACCCGAGGTAGCAGGGGAGGGTGCTCGAACTAGGTTTCCGCACCCTTGGGATGTCTAAATGTGGTCTGTAGGTATTTCACGCCGTTCTACAGCTTTGCGCTGCTCTATATTCGTGCAGATCTGGACCTAGAAGGATTTTAACTTTCTATGATTGTGTGGTTTACAGATCTAATCTATTTGATGAAGTACTGTAACTCGGATCTACTTAGAAGGGTCTTTAAGCAAACATTTAATAGATTTAACCAGTTTGCGCACTTAGAATAAACTTAGATTCACATATATTTTTAACATAAACATATGCACATAGATTAAACAATTATATCAACCATTCATACAGTCAGATTCGCAATAACTCAGATTGTAACACAGAATTTGCAGAAGAAAACTTATATTTACTTTCACTTATCACCAATACATCCAGATCCACCCTGCGCACTCAGCTGCAGGGGTCTGCGCACACAACTGCAGACTCTTCCAGGCCTTTGTGCCCCCAGCTGTAGAGCCTTTATCCACTACCCAAGCCCCTGACTTGGACTTACAAATGCTTTCAGAGTGCTTCCCTTAAAAACCCATTACAATTCAGATCCTAGATCATACCCCAAAAAGAACTGTCTTTCCCTCATAGAGCCGCGCTCTATTTATACCTTCCTATGGTCCGCGGACTGACTTACTTCCTATTATTTTATATTATTTCTTAGGCGGACAACCCTTTGACTCGACATTTTACATTTCGCGCTCCGCATATTTCGGAGGTTTACAATATTTTGATCCTATTTTCTAGGCTATCAGTCCCAAAACTGTTACGTGGAACCTCTGCTACCCAACACCACAATAACACAAGATATGACCTCATAAACCATTTCGGTAGAAAACTTAGTTAGGAGCTGAGGCTGCTTTTCTCTCTCTTTCTCTGAAATGGAATGGTGCAAATAAAAAGGAGTGAGACCTGTAGCCCATGTGATTCAGGTTGTGAGAGGAATGAGAAAAAATATTGTCGCAATAGAATATGTCACAAGTCCATAAAAGAATAATGTAGAGGGAAAAAATAATATGAAAAGAGCATTAATTCTTTTTATTGAATGGTAAGAATGTCATAAGACTACATCATGAAAAACTTCATGGCTTTTACAATGGTGAATTATTTACGAGTATCTTTTCACCAAAAGTCATGCACTTTTGTTGTATTTCAAATACCATGGGTAAATACTTAAAATTGAATAATGCACACTCATTGAGTTGTATTGATCAAATAATATTACATATATAAGGTATTGTCTCAAGATAGGGAAACTGTTTTGGACACACAATCAATTGGTTGAGAGAATATTTCAACCACACACCAATCTAGGAAACATCTAGATCTTAACAAATCCTAAGGAATAGGAACAGACTCCTTTACATAGAAAGAGTCACAACTGAGACAAGTAGGAATTAAATTTCCAAGTCACCCCCTTAATGACTACTTGTCTCAATCTCAATATGCAAAGTCTAGTTGTGGTCAAACATGACAAAATAATATGTCAACGTCCATATAAAGGAGCAACCATCCACCAGAATGCATGGGTGCCCAACCACTACAACCACTAGTCTACTAGGATGCCCTTCGCATACATGGTTCTGTCAACCATTATAACTGCATACTTGTACATGTACTTTCAAATACCCCTCCTTCATCATCACGGGTTTTCTCGGATTACCCATAACCATGCTCTGGGTTTTATCGGCTTACTCTCAACCATGCCCATGGTTTTCTCAGCTCACCTTAAACCATGCCCAAGGTTTTGTCGGCTGACCCTAAACCATGCCCAAGGTTTTGTCTGTTGACCCTAAACCATGCCTACAAGAATCCTGTCCACTTTACTCTCACACGTGGTTTTTGGATTACCAAAAACCTACACTTCCTAAGTGGTTTTTGGCTGACCACAAACTTGCAATTACAAAGTGGTTTTAAGATTACCACAAACTTTATGGGGGTACACATGCCTCATCAGGCTTACATTACACACTCCAACTCTTGGAGTTACCATGTACATACTTTGCAATGACCACTACAAAAAATTACATAGACTTGCTTATTAATACATGTATGTGACACATACTACATGATCATGAGTCTATTCTACAAACCCACACAAAATTTCAACTAATTGTCCATCATCCCATATTTTCACTGTAGTTATTGCACAAAATCAATATTTGTTGCACCTCATCCTTGACCACTGAGTGCCTTTGGTCTCTTCTTTCTTTTTCTCATTTAATTGTCTTGGATTGACTTATGAGATTTGTTAGAGTAGCTAATTATAACAAAACCACTCCATTGATGGATGGTTTAGAAGTAAACATTGAAGATTTGAAGAAAGACATGGAAGGTTTGAAAGGAGGTTTGGGAAAGTTGCTACAAGAAATGCCTCCTAATGGCAAAAAGGTAGTAGAGGAAACTCATGATGAGAACAAAAGAAATGTTAGTCATGATTTCATAGACTCTAACATTTGATTGAAGATCCACCATGTTCCAAACATCGATATGAGGAAGTTTGATGGCAAGGATCTGGTAACATGGATACTATAGATGGAGCGATATTTCGATCCCCATAATGTGCAAAACACACAAAAGGTACGCATTGCGACTTTATATTTGGAACCCAATCAGTTTGTATGGTATCGATGGATTTCCCCTCGTAAACAAATCATTACTTAGGAAATTTTTATGGAAGAAATGATAACACATTATGAGGATACAAAAAGCAACATCTTTTTTAGCCAATTGATAAATCTCAAACAAAAAGGTTCAACGGTATAGCACATTGAGGACTTCCAAAAATTACATATAAGGGTAAAAGATATTCTAAAGAAGCATAGGATTGATGTGTTCACAGGGACATTAAAATATAGCATCCAACATGAGATTCGCCTTTGGGAACCTAATTCATTGGAGAAGGCATTCAAGTTGACAAAAAAAATTGAAACAAAATTTATGGCAACAAGGAAGCCTACCAATCACAACTATAAAGATGGAAGTGTTGTTGCTACTAGCCTTCCACAACCTACAAGGTTGACACCACAACAATTGGAACAAAAAATAGCAAAAGCGCTTTGTTACAGTTGTGATAGAAAATACATTAAAGGTCATAAGTGTGCTGAGAAGAAATTATTTTACATAGATTATGAAGAGAAAGAAGAAAAGGAGCAAGAAACATCAAAAGAAGAGGATACACACCAGGAACAAAGCCTAGAAAAAGAAGAAATGAATTTTACCATATCTTGTAATGCATTGGCTGGAATAACCACTCCTAAAACTATCAAGATAGAAGGACATATCAAGAAGAAAAAGGTAATAGTGTTGATTGATTCAGGTAGTACCCATAATCTTATTCATTGTAGATAGTGAATGAATTGAATTGCTTCCTATATCTAGTAGTAGAGTGTCAAGTGATGATTGCAAATGGAAGAACCATAAATTGCTCTAGAAAGTGACATAATATCAAGTTATCCATGGGAGAATATGTTTTGAATAGTCCAATGCTTTCAATTCTAATAGGTGGTGTTGATGTTTTACAAGGAATCCAATGGCTACAATCTTTGGGTACAATAACTTTTAATTTTCAAGAATTTTTCTTCAATTTTTTTCAAAAGGAAATGAATTTGAATTAAGGGGTATCACAAGGAAACTAGGAAAGATAATCAGTTCTAACGGCATGACAAAGCTTCTAAAGAAATAACAAAGTGGCATAATTGCATAATTATGTTCGCTAGATGTTCCCACATCGAAATCATCTATTTCTCCAGATCTCTAAAATATCTTGGACAATCATTCCAAGGTATTTGAAACTTCCAAAGGCCTCCCACCTATTCGTGATCATAATCATGCTATTCATTTGATTCCAGGAAGTGTTCCTCCAAACATCAAGCCTTACAGATATCCCTATGCCCAAAAGATTGAAATTGAACGTATGGTTGCAGAAATCCTAAAGGCTGGTATAATTCAACCTATTCAAAGTTATTTCTCTGCTCCAATAGTATTGGTGCACAAGAAGGATGGATCATGGCACATGTGTCCAAATTATAGGGAGCTCAAAAAGCTCACTATTAAAGATAAATTTCCCATTCCTATCATTGATGAATTATTGGATGAATTGCATGGAGCAATTTACTTCACCAAGTTGGACCTTCATTCAGGATATCATCAAATCATAATGAAGATTGAAGACATTGTGAAAACAACATTTAGAACTCATGAGGGTCATTATGAATTTTTGGTCATGCCTTTTGGCCTTACCAAAGTACCTTATACATTTTAAGGTTTGATGAATTCCATTTTCAAACTCTTCCTTAGAAAATTTTTGTTAGTATTTTTGATGATATACTAATCCACAACAAGTCTTGGAAGGATCATGTTTAACATGTTGATAGAGTTCTCAAACTATTGGAGGAGAAACAATTATATGCAAAAACCTCCCAATGTTTCTTTAGAGTACAAGAGGTGGAATATTTGGGTCATATTGTATCTCATGAAGGTGTTAAGGTAGACCCTAGCAAAGTTAAATCCATAAAGGAATGGAAAATCCCCACATCTATAAAGCATCTGCGAATATTTCTCGGGTTGACAGGGTATTATCGCAAGTTTGTTAAGAATTATGAGAGAATAGCAGCGACTCTAACGACATTACTGAAGAAATATGCATTTTCTTGGACTCCAGAAGAAATGAAAGCCTTTGAACATCTTAACGAGGAAATGTTCCAAGCACTAGTCTTAGTTATGCCAAACTTCACAAAATCCTTTATTATGGAATGTGATGCCTCGGTAAATGGAATTGGTGTTGTTTTAATGCAAGAAGAAATACCCATTACTTTTGAAAGTCATTGCTATGGGGTAAAATGCACGATGTATGGAGAATGAAAACTACCCTCAAAGGCCTTCTCGAGACCTTCGATAGACTGTAAGATTATCTGCAGAAGCTACCAAGTTATATACATGTTCATCTATCGAATATAAGTTGACAAAGTATGGAAAGAGGATTACATCGCTATGCAGCCAAGAAGAACTCCTTCAAAGCCAGCTCCAAGACAATTCCTGCACAAAGGAAAGGCAAACACAATCACAACATAAAATATTGAAAACTAATATAAGAATGCACAATGAACATATACTTGTATACAACTTAAACTACTCAACTCGACAAGTATCGAAATGAACAATGTTACCGACACTATGGAATAGGAAACACAACTGTAGTTATGTATTTATAATGGAAGAGTGATTACAACCATCTGTTGTATTAGCCTTCCCTTACCCCTTCTTCTTCTTCTCTCTCTCTCTCTCTCTCTCTCTCTCTCTCTCTCTCTCTCTCTCTCTCTCTCTCTCTCTCTCTCTCTCTCTCTCTCTCTCAGCTCACTTCTTCAAGTGTATGACAGTTTGCAACAGCTTAGTGGGCTATCCTTTCAAATTCTCTGACCCCTTTCACAATGGCCCTCTCACTGCTTATGTAGCAATCGAGTTAGGGTTTCCAAGCTCCTTCTAGAGTTCATTAGGGCAAAAGCAATGAACCTGCCTCTTATTCCAGCTCTTTCCCTTTTGCCTTCTTTTTCAGATTGGAATTTCCCCAAATAGTTTGATTTTTGGGACTTTCCCTGCTTTTCTTGAGAAAATCTAGGGATAAATATCTAGATATTTGTGAGGGAATTCGTTGGCTTGTCCCTTTGAACATCTCTTAGTTTCACTAACACTCCCCCTGGTCTAACAACTTGAGTTAGCAGGGTGACTAACGCTCCTCTATGCTTGGTAACAAGCTTTATAAAGCAGGTTAGCAGTGCAAAACCAGCGTTAGTGTGGATTCAAGGCCTGCAATTGTGGTCTTTGCTTCAGTCATGCTGTCTTTCACCTCTGAGTTGATGAGGAGGTCATTTTGTCCTATAACAGATGCCCCCTAAAGTGTGAGATCAGAGGCAGAGATGATGGCCGAAATACTTTAGTAAAACTGTAATTTTCTGTCAAAAGTTTTTAGAGAGAGAAGCTTTGGGCAGCAAGGGAAAACCTGATACAACAACATACATATATATAAACTGCTAAAATCATGTCCTGAGTCAGGCATTCCCATGCTCAGTAGCTATGTCAGAGTAATTTTCTCTTCTGAGATATAACAATGCTGGCTGCCAATAAGCACAAAGCGGATCCAGTGTCATAATAGATCATCCTGAAATAGTTGTCTCCAAAGAACAAAGTTCCACAGCTTGGGAGAGGAAACAAGGCTGAATGATGCAAGCCTCTACCCAAGGTCTTCATTTCCGCTTCACTGAACAACATAGGTCGGTACATGTGATAATATGTGTTGACGTCGAACATGCATGAAATCATCTGATTACCAGTCAATAATGGAGACCGTTAATGGATGCGAGGAAGGCCACCGATAATGGTGATGGTCTCGAAGATGCATAGTGCAAACTAGCGAGTGTGAAAGATTTCTTTGTCGTCGAACACTCGTAGAATCGCTTAACCAGGAGTCAATAATGAAAACCCCTGATAAAACACAAGGTAACCTGCCACTAATGTCTGCAAGTACCAAGGCACTGAATGTGTTTCTAGGTTATCTTCCTAGATAGAGTGTTGAAGTCGATAGGAAGAAACTTGTCGAAAGGTAGGCAATGATGTGTCCTACATCAGTCGACACGAAACCGGACAAGAATGATTTTGTTTTTTGAGGAATCTTTTGAGCATTTGGGTCTAAACAATGGAGGGCATGATGAAAGGATATGTATGATCAGTTGATAGAGGAAACAAATGGGAACCCTTGAACAATAGAAGGCACGACAACAGTTTTAACCAGACAGCACTAGACTCATGAACACTACAGAGTGTTAGGATACAGAGATGCAATTATATCAGGGCATATACGCTAAAACTCATAGGTTGGTAGGGTTCATATTGAGAGGCCATCAAAATGAAGGTTTATCTGAGGGAGTTCCATGTTCAAGGGAACGATTGCTACCAAACTACGCATTCAAATACGGAATACAGTTGTGTTACCTACTTTCCCTGTCTGATTTTTTAATAAGTCTAGACGGGTAAACTCATCGATTTTTTCATGTTTAAAGAGTCTGAAAAGGATCGCAAAAATAATGACTCTTTGCCCTATCTGATTAGTTTAATGAGTCTAGATAGGCAAACTCGTCGATTTTTTCATTTTTTAAGAGTCTGAAAAGTATCGTAAAAAGAACGACTCTATATCTTGTCTGTGTAATTTAAAGAGTCTAGACTAGACAACTCAGTGGTCTTTTCATGTTTGGAGAGTCTAAAAATATCGTAAAGCGAGACTCCATGGTGGTCCCTTTGTCATAGTTGTTAACCAGGTGCAACAAAAGGTTAATAGTATACCCAGATCAGTTACTTTTCTGTCTTTTAATCTATTGAACCTAGATAAAGAGAAACCTTTTTCCAATAGATGTCGACCTCTTTTTGTTACGATTACGAGGCGACTGACTAAACTCGTTTTTCGTCATGAATTTTTAATGAGTCACACGACGAAAAACTCAATACCTTCATCAAAAATTTTAATGAGTCAAATGAAGAAAACTCAAGTATCTTCTTCAGTTTAGTGAGTGAGAAAAAGAGGGAAAAGAATGGCTCATCCCTTCTTTATAGTTTTACGAGCTCGAAGGAGGGGAAAAACTCAGGGATTTTTCGATTTAAGAGCGAGAAACGGTACCAAAAAAGAAAGTGCTCTTACTGCTGCCGTATTTTATTAATGATCTCGGTAACAAAAACTCGGGATTTTTCAATTTTAACGAGCAAGAAAACTACCTAAAAGAATGCTCGGGTCATCTTTATCGAGTTTAATGAGCCGAAAGACATAGCTCGGGATTTTTTCAGTTTTAAAGAGCAAGAAAAAAGTGCCTAAAAGAATGCTCCTTTGGTCTTTTTCTGTTTTAATGAGCTGGAAAAATATCAAAAAAGAGTTGCTCAGAGCATCATTGCATGTATTTAACGAGCGTAATGATGAAAACTCGGAGATGTTTATATTTTTTAAAGAGCAATAAAATATCACAAAAAGTGCTATGACTATCATTGCATAGTTTTAACAAGCTCAATGATAAAAACTCGAAGATGTGTATATTTTTTAAAGAGCAATAAAATATCTCAAAAAGTGCTCTATTGAGAATTGCATAAAATTACACAGCATATGCCTAGTGCAATACTAGGCATAATACTTCTTTAGGTAGAGCCCATTCCTGGGCTCCTTAAGTGGTATTTCGTCCCGGTCCTGTAGTTCATATGCCCCCGTGGGGAGGACTTTCGTTATGACATAGGGACCTAGCCAAATGGGTCGAAGCGTGCATGCCTCCAAGAGGTTATCTTTTGGATGATAGAGAGATACGAGGTCGCCCTCTTGGAAAGAACAAAACCTAACCTCTTTCGCAAATTGGGATTGTACCCGCTCCTTGTGAGCTGCGAGTGCCAAATCAGCATCTCAACGGGTTTTATCCAACTGTTTAAGGTATAGTAGGCATTCTTCTTTGGAAATAGGGCTAGGCATGGGTTCAACGGCTATTTCAGGTGAAGGGATCTGACACTCAATTTGTCTTGCTTCGTCATAAATTTGGATCTCATGCGTGACAAACGACGGATTAAAGTCGGGCATTTCCTCGTGAGACCAAACAAATTCATCATGGAATTCCTCATGTAGGCAGGTGGAGCTTGCAATTTCCTCAGGACTGCAATCTGCTCGCATCTGGGTGTTTTCCACGATGCCTGTCGTGACTGAAATATCTATGGGCAATGACCTGGAAGTGTCGCCCATGTTTCCTTTCGCATCCAAAGTTTGGATGATCGCGTATGGTGAGGAAACAATTTCTGGTAAGTCAGAGGACAGGATTTGAAGAGGCATCATGTCCGAATCAGATATCGGGACACAATGGTGCCAATCCTCCCAATGTTGCTCTCCAAAACTCATAATTTCTTGAACGGCTTCGTCCGTAGGTATGAGTTGATTGAATGGATCTAAAGGAGGAGCAGTTATGGGAAGGGTGGTGGTACCATCGGCGATAACCAACATGACCGGAGATGTGGATGTAGATTGAATGCCTTGGTAGGCCGATTCAGCTGGTGACAGTGGCATCTGGTCTCCGAATGTGTCAAGGTATGAAGGAGCTGATAGGATCCAGGGATCGGTTAGTTCATGAGGAATTGATGAAAGCATGTTGACTGATTGTGAAACCTGGGGCGGATGAAGAGGAAAACAACCCATAAGGGAAGAAGCCTTCAGTAGATCGGTACCTATACTGACATAATTGTCAGTTCCACCTCCTACTAGGGGTACGAAGCCACTTGGTAATGGTGAATAATCGGGGGTACAAAAAGAAAACGGATCCACTGTAATGACCTTTCCATCCAATGGAAATAGGATGATACGGAAGATAGTGGATATGACGGTCGTCATGGCATATGTCCAATTGCGACCCAGCAATAGATTATAGTCGAGTTTCTTGTCCACGACTTCTACGTCCATCGTTACTGTTTTCCCATACAATGTGATGGGAAAACTGGCTAGGTATCCTTTTGGGATAAAGGTGTGGTTGTCGAAAGCTTTAAGGGAGTTCGACAACAGGGATAGGGTTGGGGAACCCAAGACGAGCCAACATGAAGCTGACATGACGCAGGTAGAAGCACCTTCATCGATGACAGTTTTGTGTATACCTTTACCTTTCGAAGTGATATGCACTTGAAATGCAAGCTGGTGAGAAAGGGGAGGTTTACACTTGTCCATGTCAAAAATAGCCAACATGGAATCCGTAGGGTCAATACCTCCGATAGCCGAAAGCAAAGCTTTCCGTTGGTTGGGGCATGTTTGTAATACTTTGAGCATCGACATAGCCAACGGTGCTTGCGCCAAATCCTCTACGATGTTGTAGTGTTGGGCGGCACGTGCAGAAGTATTGTTGGTTGTGCGTCAAAGTGCCTCCTTGGGGGCTCGAATTACAAAGTCCTCAACTAGCCTTTCAATATGCAGATCGTTAGGTGACGATGGGTTTTGACCTGAGGATGGTTCTGTTGCAGGAGTGACAGGAGCTCCATAAGATTTGGCTCTTGTGGCGAGTTCCACCATTTCAAATGTGAAAATGGTAGAAGATCCTTCACCAGCTGAAGGATGTTATAAACCATCATTTCCCCCTGGTGTGGGTTGTTGTTGGTTTGCAATAAGATTTTGCTGCTGCTGAGTGGGAAAAGGATTCCTAAGGACAATGGGGGTCTTACCAGTATCCCTTTTGGCAAGGTACTCTGTGCATTCTTGAAGACACGGACAACGCCAAGTTACGTGGTCTTTAGCACAAAGTTTGCAAGGAAATCTGGCAAGTGTATCCTTTTCATCAGCAGTAGGCGCAGTGGCCTTCTGTTTTGGGTTGGGCTACTTTATTGACTGCTCCTCAGAAGGAGAGGTCTTTTTCTTATTCTTCTTTTTCTTACCACTGGGATTTTGTGTAGACTGCACAGAGTTTATCGCAGTGGCAGGAAGAGCAAATGTATTGGTAGAGGGGTCCATTTCCATCTTCACAATGGAACCACTGAGTTGTTTTACAACAACCCCAGAGGTTGCGCTGACAATCTCGGCGGCGTGCACTCCGGCTTGCTGAGTGGTGCATTGGTGGAGCATTGGGGTTATGTCGAGAGTGCATTGTGAATATATCAAATCTAAGTGATGGGCATTACGTATGGATTGGTCTTCTAAGTGCACCACCTAGAGCACATCTCTAGCAATTTGTGGAAGTAAGGACCTACAGAACCAGTCCGTTAAGAGAAAATCTGGGATGGGAGCTTTGATTAACCTCCGCCTACGTCTCCATTCATGAATATGATCGGAGATGTGGGTGGCGGTATCCTGGTGAAATGAAGTAAGGAGCTTTGTCCCAGTCTCATAGCAGATAGGTAACTGAAAGTGCTTTAGGAACTCTATCGCTAAAGTGTCAAAGGTATTTACTGATGCACGTGGTAACTCAATATACCATTTCGTGGCATTTCCAATGAGGGTGCGGGGAAAAATACATAACCGGACACTATCATCCACCATAGAGTTAGAAACACACTAGAGATGGTAGGTGGTGATATGGGTGCCTGGATCCTCCCCTTATTTCCATCAAACTTTGGGATGCCCATTGGTATCTTATGCGGGATCGGAGGCCATTGTAAGTTGTGGTAGATGGGGTCGTTTGCCAGCTTGTTTAAGTTGGGAATATCCAACGTTACCAAAAAAGGCAGGGAGTTAGGTGCCCCCGACTCGGACCATGGTGATGACGGATGACCTGAGGAGCTCTGTGCTCCTCCCATCATTTTGTTCCCCATAGTTTACATGGGTTGTGTGGTGTAGCAGTTGCTTTGCGGTATGGTGTTGTAGAGTGGATTTCCATGAGGATTTTGATACTAGGGTATGAAATTGCCCCCAGTATAAGCGGTGCCCCCTTGAATCATCTGAGTCTGTGAGTAGGGTGCCCCCATGGATTGGTTGGGAACCCCTTGTGGATTCCCGACCGACACAGAACTAACCATTTGGCTTTGATTGACATAGGGAACATTCATGTCAATTAGCGACTGTCCATGCATGCCTAAGAATGGAGGGGGAACTATGACATTCCCTACCAGCATGTGCATATTGGGAACCCCCCTAGATATCTAAATCTGGGGGTTGGAACTGTACATTGGCATCCAACTGTATTGTTGGTAAATGGGAACCGCGCCCATAGTGTCGCATTGAGTGTTATATGGGGCACTATATGTGGCACTCGTCGAAGGTATGCAGTGTGGCACCATAAGAGTGGAACCTGGCATCTGTTGGGTTCCAATTACAGAGGGTATCATGTGAGTTTTTGTACCTGGGACAAACGGGATAGTGGGATTCCACATTACCGGTGTTGGTATGACTGTCAATTGGGGAAGTGGTAAAGGACCAACGGTGTCGCTAAAATTCCACAACCCGTGAGTTGTCGACTGGATAGATGGGAAAGTTCCACCTACTAAAGAGGGAAGTACAGGTACCATGGGAACCACGATAAGGTCCGACGGATTCATGAGCGGAGTGTTAAAGTGAGGAAGAAATCCTTCCGTGAAGAAATCCTCTGGCAAACTTGAATCCTCGATTGTCCACACAGATCCTGTGTGAGATTTAGGAGACTGATTCCTCGAAGATGAGGAATCCGAGTCAGTGGAACTCGGTGGATCTTCCACAATGAATGGAGGAAGTCCTAATAATCGTCTGGAGTGACGACGAGGGCCAGATGTAGCCATAGTGACTATTAAGTTTTAACAAATAAATTTTATCATGATATTCTTTAAAGTCTCAAAAATGATAGCACTCAGGTACCTAAAAATAAAAAATACACTAAATATATCAATCAGCAAATAGAGGGAAAGTACCTCGTCTAATAAGCACCGATCACCAGAGATGAAACCCAGTATCTCAATGAATAACAGAGAAGGATGGCCAAATGTACGGTTACGGTTACTCTAGAGCTTTGCCTGAACCTCAGATTGAGGGGCCAAGTACTCTCGTGAAGACGAGCACCCTCCCAAAAACTGAAGACAGAGTAGATCCGTCCATGTTAGGTACCAGGACAGCCTGTCCCAGTCACCTTGTGTAAGTACCTAGAAGTTTTGGCCACTAGAGATACCTCAAATCACAGACATTACCAGGGGGGACATAGTCGTAGACAACATGCTGTGTGGGCAGGAAACCTGAGTCCCCGACTCAGTTCCGAAATCCTCGAAGGGACCCCCAGTACACAGAATGCCCAAAGGATTTGTAAGAGAAGGCGGGCTACCTTCAATTACAATCCGATGTTGTCTCATATTTCGCTCCGTTGTTAGTGGAGTGGTCCTGGTAATATGAGTGTAGAAGGATTTTTCACTCGTTAACGACACTAGTTTTGGTTTTCAACCTTGGGCAGTTCACTCACATGCTTATCCTAAGATCCTAGCCTAGCTAATGTTGGTTTGCTCAAAAGAGTAACTGGTTGATTTTAATGTAAATTTTAAGTGTACTTGATTATTTGTCTTCGGTAGGGGTGTTGACGTATGAATATGGTGAGACTCTTGACTCAATAAATCATGCAGAACAATGCTCTGAAATTTTTTTCAATTTTTTATGCAAACAAGTCTTATTCTAGATATTCATCTTTTCACATATTCATAGATTCGTCTATGCATCTATAGCCTATCAACACTTGCATAACCAAAATATTCTTTTTCCAATGTATCCTAATGACTACTGAAAACCAAATTGAAGCAGCTTACAACTATTTCGACAGAAGGATGAATACAATTTATTAGTCTTTCTTTCAAAAAAAATGTATTTTAAGAGAGAAAAACTAAAACTTTTTCCTAAAAATAAATTTTCAGGACACCAAATTTGCTAACATAATATAGTTGCAGATCTTACTTCAGCCCATGAGAAAATTTCCTCCCCTTTTGGTCCACAGACACTACTGGAAATCATGGAAATGGGAGACTAACACTCTATTTCAGTGTAAACAGAGAGTTATTTGGTCCACTAATGCTCCCTGTACACAGGCACAGTGCTTTATAAAGCTATGTTTAGCCTCGTAACCTGCATTAGTGAGGGAAATTGCTCAAACAGAGGGCCTTTAGGATCAGTTTCTGAGGTGAATGCAAACTAGTAGGATGTAACAAGATAGTTGGTGGATCAAAAAAGTATTTGAAGAAGTAGGGAGCTCTTAGAAAGAAGAGAGAATGGAGAAGAGTCTAGGTAAACTGGGAACTAGATGTATAGTCCCCAGCGGAGTCCCTAATTCTACTATGGGGTAAATGCATAGTGGAAAATGAAAACTACCCTCAAAGGCCTTCCCGAGACCTTCGATATACTATAAGATTTTTTGCAGAAGCTACCAAGTTATACACATGTTCAACTATCGAATATAAGTTGACAAAGTATGGAAAGAGGATTGCCTCAAGTCTCCTTCTAGATTTGTTTTGAGATCGCTATGCAACCAAGAATAACTCCTTCAAAGATGGCTCCAAGACAATTCCTGCACAAAGGAAAGGCAAACACAATCACAACATACAATATTGAAACTAATATAAGAATGCACAATGAACATATACTTGTATACAACTTAAACTACTCAACTCAACAAGTATCGAAATGAATAACTCAATGAACAATGTTACCGACACTATGGAATAGGGAACACAACTATAGTTCTGTATTTATAATGGAAGAGTGATTACAACCATTCGTTGTATCAGCCTTCCCTTGCCCCTTCTTCTTCTTCTCTCTCTCTCTCTCTCTCTCTCTCTCTCTCTCTCTCTCTTTCAGCTCACTTCTTCAAGTGTATGACAGTTCACAACAACTTAGTGGGCTATCCTTTCAAATGCTCTGACCCCTTTCACAATGGCCCTCTCACTGCTTATGTAGCAATCGAGTTAGGGCTGCCAAGCTCCTTCTAGAGTTCATTAGGGAAAAAGCAATGAACCTGCCTCTTATTCCAGCTCTTTCCCTTTTGCCTTCTTTTTCAGATTGGAATTTCCCCAAATAGTTTGATTTTTGGGACTTTCCCTACTTTTCTTGAGCAAATCTAGGGATAAATATCTAGATATTTGTGAGGGAATTCGTTGGAATGTCCCTTTGAACATCTCTTAGTTTCACTAACGCTCACCCTGGTCTAACAACTTGAGTTAGCATGGTGACTAACACTCCTCTATGCTTGGTAACAAGCTTTATAAAGCAGGTTAGCAGTGCAAAACCAACGTTAGTGTGGATTTAAGGCCTGCAATTGTGGTATTTGCATCAGTCATGCTGTCTTTCACCTCTAAGTTGATGACGAGGTCATTTTGTCCTATAGCAGTCATCCAATCAAAGGAAATTATTTACACAAAGCTATTTATGAGAAGGAAATGTTGGAAATACTACATGCACTTAAGAAATGGAAACCTTACCTAATGGGAAGACACTTCAAGGTAAAAACAAATCATGATAGTCTTAGATACTTTTCAGAAAAAATATTATCTTTAGAATAGCAACAAAAATGGGTCACAAAGATGTTGGGTTATGACTCTGATATCATCTACAAAAAAGGGAAGCAAAATGTTGTTGCAGATGCACTCCCAAGAAAGGATGAGGATGTGGAAGCATTGCTTTGAGCCATTTTTATTATCCAACCAGGTTGGATAAATGAAGCAAGAGATGAATGGAAGAATGATGAAGAAGTGTGGGCACTCACTCAAAAGTTACAACAAGACCTCAGTGCATCTGATACATTTAGTTGGAAAAATGATTCGTTATGGTACAAAGATCGCTTATACCTCTGTAAGAATTCCCAAGTCAAAAAAAATATTCTTATGGAATTGCACACCTCTCCCTTAGGAACGCACTCAGGATTTTTAAAAACTTAGCACAGGGTTAATAAGGAATTCTTTTGGGATGGCCTTAAATCTGATATTCAAAAGCTTGTGGCGGAATGTTTGGTTTGCCAACAAAATAAACTCGAAACAATTAAGACCCCGGGTCTATTACAACCTTTATCCATTCCAAGTCAACATTGGAAGGAGCTTTCAATGGATTTTATCACAGGTTTACCCAAGTCCGAAGGAAAGAGTGTCATCATGGTGGTAATTGATAGACTTAGCAAGTTTGCACACTTTTGTGCATTATCTCATCCCTTTAAATCCATTACATTTGCTACTACATTTATGGAAACAATTCAAAAGCTACATGGAAACCCAAACATTATTGTAAGTGACAGAGATCCCATTTTCACTGGAAATTTTTGGACATAATTATTTTATTGTCTAGGTACTCACTTAGCTCATAGCTCATCTTATCATCCTCAATCTGATGGGAAAACGGAGATAGTAAACAAATGTTTGAAAGGATATCTTCGTTGCTTTATATCTGATAAACATACATAATGGGTAAAATGGTTTCCTCTGGCTGAATGGTGGTATAACACTTCCTTCCATACTGCAGCAAAAATGACCCCATTTATGGCACTTTATGGATATCATCCACATCCATCACATCATATTTAAGAGACAATTTAAAGGTTCAAGCAGTGGAATATCACATCGAGCATCAACAAGAAGTTCTCCAACTCTTAAAGGATAACCTCACTTTGGCACAGAATAGAATGAAACAACAGGCATATCAACATCACAACGAAAGAAGTTTTGATGTATATGACTAGTATTTCTACGACTACAACCATACAAACAAATGTCCCTCAAGCAAGCTAAGAAGGACAATAAATTATCACCAAAGTATTATGGTCCATACAAGGTGTTGCAAAAGAGTGGTACTATGGCATACAAATTGGAGCTTCCTACAACTTCCCAGGTGCACCCAGCTTTTCATTTTTCATGCTTAAAGAAGGTTATAGGTGAGAAGCTCCCGGTTCAAACAATATTGCTAGAACTTGATGAGGACAGAAAAATAATATTGGAACCTGAAGCAGTCACAGAAACAAGAACTCAACAACTACGAAATCAATCAATTTTAGAGTATCTCACCAAGTGGAAGAACTTACCCGCTGAAGATTCCACATGGAAGGATGAGAATTTTATACAGAAGCATCCAGAACTAGTCAAGCGTTGAGGAAAACACTTTTATGAAGGAGAGGGGCATGTTAGGTCCCTATAATACTAGTGTATTCACTTATTATCATTGTCAGTGTATCGCCTTATTGTTATTGTTGTGCCTATGTTGTCCCCATATTGTTATTATTGTACCCCATAGAAGTCCACTGTTGTTATTGTTGTGCCCTTACATTATTATTGTTATGTTGGCTTTGACTATATTGTGACCCCTTAGACTCCTATAGATAGAAAGGAGGTCTTGTCATTTGTATCATCCAAGAATTGTTCATTTGTGTAATGTAAAGGAGGTTTCCCCCTCGAAGAGGTTGATTTTGAAGTCGTTGATCCATCTTTTTTTCTATTTTGTGAGTTGGTTGCATAACACATGATCTTTGTGCAATTATTCAAAGCCTCTTAGATCAGTGATGTGCATTTTCTCCAAAAGGTTCTCAGCGATTTGAATGCAAATACTTGCTGAATATGATCATTCGCATTTCATAAGACTATAGACCTCATAAATTTACTCACTGGTGTGAGGGTTCTATTTCTTTCAATCTACATTGAGGTGATGGTTTTGACGTGAGATTTTCTCAACTGTAGATCATTTCTAGGGTGTATTCACAGTCGAGAGTAATCGTAGCTATAGAGTGAAAGAGTGCATCTCTAAAGTTCTGTGTAGTTGCAAACAAACCTATAAAGGATAGCAACAACAACAGTGGATATCATAGTGGACAAGGGATAGCGAATAGCAAACAGCGGCAATGGGGTTCAGGGAACAACTATGAGGAGCAGGGCAAAGACTGATTTCTACAGGCACGTAGTGAGGAATGCGTTGGACCTATATCTTTCTCGAAGTAGGTTGGAAGGAAAATGCATTCAAACATGACAACAGGACAAGAAATTTCAAAACCTTTGGAAACAAATGATTTAGGATCAGTGAAAATTTCCTCATTCATTAAAGCTGGGAAGTGGGTTTGGGTTAATGCCAAAGAATATTGGGCATTATAAAACGAAGACTAGCCTGTCTAAAATGGGAGCAGACAAGGAAAAAACAGTCTCAAAGGGAAATTACTTGAGCCCTTCACAATAAGCACTCAAATAAGTCCCCTCTATAAGCATGTGGCAACAAGAAGTCCAGAGGAAAAGTAATTGATGATTCTGCCTTTTATAGTCTCGCATCCACACCTCTCACCTAGTCATATGATCTTTATGTGAAAGAATTGTGAAATGAAAAACAAAGGTTGGAGGTTTTAGAAGCTAAAGAGTAGGAAAGAGACCATAAAATTCATATAATAACAACTAAGAACAAGGCTTTAGTAGAAAGAAATAAAGTTTGGAAAGAACAAGTGGCATTGCTACAGGAACCTCTCCTGATAGGGAAGAAAGAATGGCAATGCATGAAGGCAGATGTGCAAAACATAAATAAATATGTAGTGGAAAGTACATGTGGTGAATGCAAAATCATCCCAGGATAAAGGGAAAACGATTGCCCAAATAGACAACCATGAAGAGAAAGCAAGAGAAGAAAGGAAAGGAGATACCACCAAAGTTTCCAAAACTTGGGCTCAAGTTATTAGAAATTCTGCTAATAAGGAAGGAGAAACAAACATTTGGGTTGAAAACATGCAAGATATCGAAGGCAAGGAAAGACAAAATAGAGCAGCAAATATAACTTTTAAAGGGGTGAAAGACTATGGGAAAAGTGAATGTACTCTTAACCTTGCAAGAGAATTCTTGAAAGACAATTTGTTATGGCAAGGACAAATATGCCAAGCATGGAGGGTGGGTGAGTTTAATAGTGAGAGAGTCAGGCCCATAAAAGTCATCATGCCTAGCTTCCGTGATAAATATATCATTCTAAGCAAGAAGCATCTCTTGATGGGTTCTCACTTTTTCCTAGAAGAAGATTTAATTGTAGACAACATGAGGAAAGGAGGGAGGCAATGTTAAAGGTTAGGGAAGCAAGAGATGAAGTCCAAAGAACATGGATTTATAAAGGTAAAGATGTGATAGTGCGATTTGGACCTCCTTCCAAAATAGAGTAACGATAGGGTAATAAAGAAGAGGCAACACACTCTTCAACAGGAAATCAGGAAGCAAGGTCAGTATGGGAAAGCAGGGACAAAGACTCAAATGTGAGTCTTGCGTGTCTAAATAAATAGCAATCAAATCATAACCAGGTTTCCTTAATATTAGTTTTTTGGAACTGCAGAGGTTACCCATAGGGGCTATTGCAGAAGATAGAGACATGATTTGCCTCATAGAAACACACATGAGGATGAAGGGTGAAAGGCACCTCTGTTTGAATGATATTGGAAGATGGTAGCGTGGAACAAGGCAGTAGGGAATGAAAAATGGCTTGGGGGTATCATGGTTTTAGTGAGGGAGAAAGAAGGTCATCTCATTCAATTAGAAAAAAAACTCAAATAAACAATTCATCTGGTTTAAAATATCAGAAAATGGAAACAACATCATAATTGCAACATGCTATTTTGTGCCGCAAGGTTCAAAAATCTACAAAGGTAGATGGCTTGACCACAAAGATCCATTTGCATCCTTAAAATCAAATTTTGCAACATATTCTTAGATAGGTGAAGTCCTTATAGTGTGTGATTTCAATGCTAGGGTTGCAAGTGAGCAAGCTAGCATTCTTTGTTGTAAAGAACACTGTGACCCTATTTGGCTTATAGAAGAGAGTAATCATCATTGAGAAATAATTTCAGAGGACAAGGCCTCTAATCCCTTTGATGAAAAATTTCTTACTGTATGTGTGGCCTTTGATTTAGTCATTTGTAATGGCTTGACTAGATGGGCAAAGTCGGGTAATTTCACTTGCAATACTTACAATGGAGCAAGTGTAGTAGATTATGTAATTTGTTCACATGGTTTCTGTGAGAAATTGGAGGAAGTTTTGATTGGAGATCAGCTTTGGGACTTATCACAAGCCAATTTATTTAAGTTCCTCTTGGATTGGAAAGAAACAATTAGAGTACAAAATTCAGCATGTCCAACAAAATCTCCCAAAGGGCAGAATTCTTTTGACTCCAAAAAATTGTAATACCTTCAAAATGACACTAGAGAGGCTCTTCGAGAAGGAGAAAATCACAATTCATGATCTTCAGGGTCATGAATTGTGATTTTCTCCTTCTCAAAGAGCCTCTCTAGGGTCATGAATTAACACATTTAATTCAATGTGCACTTGCAGAGTGCAAAAGAGAAAAATTAAGAAGTCTGAAACAAATTGCTTTCCGATTAATGCTTGGTTTGACGAGAAATGCAAAAAGGCAAGGAGAATGTGGAAAGAGTCAGACAAGGATAACATAAAGATCAAAGCTTACAAGCAGTTATTAAGCAAGAAAAAGATAGATTTCATGGTTTCAAGGAGGGAAGAACTAATATTCCTTGCGAAAATAATCCCATCTTATTTTGGAAGGAGCTCCAATCAAGAAAGATACAAACTGGAAATAGTATTACAACCTCTAAATTGTTTGACTATACAAGACAACTCTATGAGCAAGATCCCAAGGTTGACCCTCCCCTCTTGGTCAACATCGATACTAAACTCTTCATGGTGCAAGAGGTAGAGATGTGTATTAAGAAGTTGGTTGTTGGAAAAGAAAAAGACTTAGTTGAACTCCAAGCAGAATATCTAAAGTGGGGCTCAAAGATACTTGCACCTCACATTACAAAAAGTTTCAACATCATACAATAGGTGCTCCCCACGGATTGGACCACTAGTTTGGCAATACCTCTTTTCAAGAGCGGTGACGTCAATAATCCTCCAATTATAGGACCATCATGATAAACCCTTTGTTTGCAAAGCTATTTAGAAGCATGCTAGAAAATAAAATTAGCAAGTGGGCAAAAGAAAGAGATAAGCGTGCTAAAGGGAAATCAGGTTTTATACCTAAAAATTCCATAGTTGATCATTGTATAACTTTAAGGCACATCATTTAAAAAGTTTGGGAGAAAAATGAAGAAGTCCTTTGTTGTTTTGTTGATTTCAGAAAAGCGTTTGACACAGTTCCTAGGGATAAGCTTTGGCACAGAATGGAGGAAACTGGGGTTCCTAAACATTTGAGTGCAGTTGTGCATATACTATATGAAGAGGTGAAAGACAAAATTAGTACATAAGAATGCATTTCTGAAAGTTTTAGAAATGATATCGGGGTCAAGCAAGGTCGCCCACTGTCTCCTACCCTTTTTGGTTTATATATCGACAAGCTTGAGGAGTGGTTAAATTTGCAAGGACGTGATGGTATCTATTTGGGAAAGTTTGTTATAAAGATTTTCTTTATGTAGATAACCTTATTCTGATTGCTAAATCGATTCTTGGTTTGCAAGATCACTTACTATCCCTTGAGAATTTTTGTAGAAGTGTGGGGATGCAAGTCGATATCAGCAAAACCAAAGTAGTGGTTTTCTCTAAAAAAGAAAACATAACCAGCATAAGTTATACCTTGAAGGAAATATTTTGGAAGAAGTTGCGGATTACAAAAACCTCATAATTGACTTCAACAAAAATCTAAGTTGGGATGGTTGTAGAAATAAAAGAAATTTGTGGGGTTGGAAAACATTTTATTCTTTTCAAAATAGGTGTAGAGAGGCAGAGTTATGGGACTCGAAAACCACTCAAACTCTTTTTGGGCTTCTAGTGATTCCAGTGATTCTCCATGGTTGTGAACTATGGGCTAATAGTACATCTGACATGCAGTGGAAACAAATTGAGAAAATTCAAAAGCATTTGATTACAAACAAATTCGAGATTAAAAATGAAGTTTCTTATGCTATCTTGCTAAGTGAAACAGGGGTTTCTCCTATTGAAGCAATTTCTATGGTGCGATTCATAAGGTATTTAAAAAAATTGAGCAAATGGAAGAGGGTAGATGGCCTAAGGTTGTCTTTAATGACAGATTGAACAATAGGAAAAGGACTTGGATGCAACAAAATAACAAATGGTTTAGTAAACATGGTATTTTCTTGAACACGTGTCCCATAAACAACAAAGAGATAAAAGCTTTTGTTATGGATAAGCTACACAAGCGTACTTGGGATAAGGATCTAGGAAGAAAAAAAAACTACTATATTGAAGTGTTTAATCCCACTCATAATCATCAACCAAAAGCATACATAGAGGGCAATATCTCTTGGATAGCCAAACTTCTTATTGCTCAATTAAGGACTAATTCTCATCAACTCCGTTGTGAAACAGGGCGCTGGAAAATGCCAAAAGAAGTGTGGGAGGAAAGAGTATGCATTTTTTGTTCTTTTGGAAAATTGGAAACATAAAATAATTTCATTTTAGAATGTGAGGCCTTCAAAGACAACAGTGAAAGTTATCAAAATATGCTAACAACTAGCTCAAACTGGAATAATTTATTTAGCGAGGGGTTTGTCAAGAAGCTAGGAGCATTTATTGTGAGGCTTCACAAAAACAAGGTCCAATACATCAAACAAATGAAGAAGCAATCTGTCCCATAGGCTATCCTTAGCCTCGTGGACGTTAAAATAATTTTCCTTCTTTCTTTCATTCTTTCACATTAATCACTATATTGAGAAACTATAAATATAAAACGGATAATAAAAAGTCAAACTCATAATAAGAACTCAAGTTTCTTGTAGTAATCAGATTGCAAAAGAAAAACACATTATTCAATGTCTTGGAACACACACTCTCTCCATAAAAGGGAAAATTTCATGAATAGTTGTAATCTGTAATCAGTTATGACGAAACTTGTAATTTGAAATCTGTCTTTTCTCATTCAAAATTTATCTTTTAGTTATGGTGGCTTCAAAAGGAACTGTACAGATTTTCCCTTTTACATGGGCTTTTCCTGATAATGAAAAATAAGAGTGAGTGGTAGCTAATGTCATAGTGATCTTAAGCCTTATTGCCTTAAATAAGGTCAAATTTTTAAGAATTTGGGGAATCATCCTGTATCAAATGTATCAAATTTATTAACATACAAATTTCTTGACATCTCAATCGTGCAAAAGCTTTGTCGGTGACCATGAAAGGAAGACTATTATGGTGGTTTACAAAAAAACAGTGAACACATTTGAATTTAGAAGTTGTATACATACATTAATATTAATAGTTTTATAATTTAGTTGAGAGGGTTATTCTACATTCCAGTGTGAGGGGATGTATAAGTATGTATATCCTCAAAATGGATTTGACACGTGTCATTCTTAAAATAAAAATAAAATACACTCTAAAAAGAAAAAGAATGTCCACTATAATAAAAAAAATGAATATGTTATCATGTAAAATGATTTCCAAGTAAAAAGTATGTGTGGGACCATGTGAGGCATCCCACTTGGTGACACTCTAGTTCGCAAGGGTTTGGATCCTCTGAGGTCCCGGGTTCAAGTTCTCCTTGGTTGAAAAATGTAATCCAAGGTGAACAAAAGTGATCAATGAAAATATACAAAAAAAAAAATGTTTGAGTAAGATGTTTAAACCTGATACTTTTCAAAAATATTTCAATATTGGATTTAAAAAAACTATTTGAAGATCAATAAAAATAAAATACACTCTAAATAGAAATGTGAGTAAGATGTTTAAACCCTATACTTTTCAAAAATATTTCAACACGGGATTTAAATAAATTATTTGAAAATTTATGTTAACTAATTTATGTGGATATCTACTTCAATATGTATCTATATATAGAAAAAAAATTGTTAAAATAAAATATTTTGATGTTATATATAATAAAATATTCAATGTGGGTTATCAATAAAATATTTTAATACAAAATAAGTATATCCCTATACTTAAAATTATATTAATAAAAAAAAAACCATTTTAATTTATAAAATGTTTTATCTACATGATATTTAAAATATTTTAATCTCAACTATTTATATGTTATATATTGTTTTACAAAAATTATGTATATATCATAAAAGTAAGTTTTTATGCTTAAAACAAGATTTTATTGTTAAAAAAAAAATTATGTAGAATATTTTAAACTCAACTATTTATATATTTATGTCGTAAGGTGTTTCCCTATGGGAATAGCTCCCCTACTTCCCACCTGTCCTCACTATGCACCATTCTATCTTTCATTAGACGATTGAATTATACTCATCCGTTGATTTGAGATACACAGACATATAACAATTATGACTTCCCACCTGTCCTCACTATGCACCATTCTATCTTTCGTTAGACGATTGAATTATACTCATCCGTTGATTTGAGATACACAGACATGTAGCAGTTATGACTAACTAGAAACTTGCGGAAGAGGGGACGTTGATGGTTGTAACTGGAAAATGCTCGTTTCTCAATAAAATGTGATGGAGCACTAAATCCTGAAACTTATTTGACAACTATTCATCTAGTTTTACTTGGTCTTAGGGGGTCGACTATGCCATCGTTTCCATAAATTCCTCATGTTTTAATTCGTCTCAGGGAATCAACTATGCCATCGCTGCCACATAATGCATTTGCAGCATACAGGGCAAATCCTTCCCTATACATTGATATGCCCCTTTTAATTTACATCGGATTACAGTAATTCCTTCTTACGGGTTAATGTTTTCTACACAAGTTTTTCTACCTCTCACCAAAGCATCACACCAACTGTTAATTGTCATAGAGTTTATACGCTCAAGTAATACTTTGAATTAATAGTTTAGTGTAATTATTGACTTTTGCATGCCCTAACTTGAACATGTCTACTTGTTAGTAGGTAAATTGCTAGCTTGTTGCAGATATGGCAATGAAAAACTCCCCTATTGCCCACCTATCCTCACTATGCACCATTCGATCTTTCGTTAGATGATTGAATTATACTCATCTGTTGATTTCAGATATGTCGACATGTGGCAGTTGTGACTGACTAGAAACTTGCGAAGACGAGACGCTGGCGGTTGTAACTAGCGAATGCTCGTTTCCTGATAGAATGTGATGGAGCACTAAATCCTGAAACTGATTTGACATTGATTCATCTAGTTTTACTTGGTCTTAGGGGCTCGACTATGCCATTGTTGCCGTAGATTCCTCTGGTTTTAATTCATCTCATGGAATTGGTTTTAATTCATCTCATGGAATCGACTATGTCGTCATTACCACAGAATGCATTGCAACATACAAGGCCGAGGTATGAAGATAAATCCTTCCCTATACATTGGTATGCCCCTTTTAATTTACATCGTATTACAATAATTCCTTCTTACAGGTTAATATTTTCTACACAAGGTTTTTTGCCTCTCTCCGAAGCATTGCATCAACTTTTAGCTTAACTGTCACAAAGATTATACACCCAAGTAATACTTTGAATTGGTAGTTTAGTGTAATTCTTGACTTCTACATGCCCTAACTTGAACATGTCTACTTGTTAGTAGGTAAATTGCTAGCTTGTTGCAGATATGGCGATAGAAAAACATGTACAGACACCATAATGCTGTTGAAGAGTAGATTTCCCTTTCCTACCTTGTTTTCTAACTGTCGTTTACCCTAAATCATGTACCCTAAACTTCCCTTTTCATCCACAATGCCGAGGGGGTTTGATGAGGTTTTGTTGCTTAATATGGTCTGTCCTCTATTCCAAATACATGACAGGTTTGCCATTAAATATTATGTTCAAGGTGTCCTATAACAAGTTGCCAAGACAACGATGTTTAATTTTTCATGGACCGGGTTTTTAATTTATTGAGGGTTTGATTTTGAGGGTTTCATCCCTACGATTAGTTATTGTCTTCGGTTGCATTAATTCTTGTTTGTATAGTCGTTTATATGCATCTCCAACTTTTCAACTTGAAGGTGATCAGACCCATATGGACATGCGCTTAGTGTTCATATTCAATACACCAAATGTGTTGTCTAGATTCAATGCACTATTGCACACACTAAGAGTTGGATCATCCCACCCCTACTGGGGTTGTAGATGCAATTAAGACTTATCCTTAGGCATTGAGGGAACGTTTGGGGTTTGAATCATGTGTGTGGCCTCGTTGTTGTATAACATATTATATGAATAAAAAAATGGGAGTTTAAAAGAGCTGAGTCCCAGACTTTAGCAGAGAGTTTTATGAGACTTATGGGACAACCATGACGGACTCAGGGTAAGCATTTAATCTCTATTGTTTCATGTGATTCAACTTTGTATTTCAACTTTTAAGGTTAAAATGATTGATTTTTAGCATTGGGAGCCTTCTATAGCTGATTACTAAATAAATTTGGAAAGTAGCTTAAGAGCGGAGTTATTTTCTGATTTCAATCAGACCCTTCTTCCTGAAATGAATACAAAACATCTGAGATATACTGTCCATAATCACTCCATGGGTTTTTATGATTCAACCAAGGAAATTGATCCACTAGTGATGCTCTACCAAAAGCCCCTTTGCAAATTTATGAGACCGAAACCCTGTTTCTTGTCTGTGGTGTTTAAGCCTCAAGGATCTCTCTTCTTGGCCCATTGAGGATGATGTATGAATACAAGTTTATTGTGTTAAAAATTGAAATTTTCTTTATTTAATAATTACTAGCCATCAATATGTTCAATCTTATGGCTAACAATTGCATTTGAATTGCTTTCATTCATGAATTCATTGCTTATTATTGACAATTGTCTTTGATCTACGCAGGCAATGGGCTATGACTTCGACTATGACGATTACCACAGGTACCTAAGAAATATTATGTCTTCTGGTTGGTGAATTTACAGCTATCTAATGTTTTAACTTTCGACAAGATCAAAGAAAATTCCATTGATTTGACTTGCATTGTTTACATTGTTTGGAATACCATATATTGCTTTTGGTAAAAACATTATTTTTCTCCACTCACTGGAATCAAATATTTCTTATACAATTTTGTTCATGGAGGATTTCCATATGAGAATCTTAAACCAGACCCTGTGCTGAAGAACTTGTTATTAAGCATGCCTCAGAGGAAAATTGTAAGATCATATGGATCCCTTCAAATTCTTTATATGATGATAGCACATGATGAAGTCCTAGGTTTCTTTGGAAATATATAAACATACTTCTCAACCTTTTGTAACTTTGTTTTGTAACTTTGTTGTGTAAAACAGATATTTACAAACAATGAAAAAGTTCATGTTGCAAAGGTCCTTAACAGGCTAGGGTTGGACGATTACTTTGAAGGCGTAATATGATTTGAGACACTTAACCCTCCTTCAGAAATTACTGAAAGCAATAATGACTTGGATATGCCCACTGATAACTCTACAACCCGGAAGACACCCATAATTTGTAAGCCCTCAAAAGAGGCCATGGAGCACGCTCTTCACCTTGCAAATGTTGATCCACAAAGAACGGTATGGGACTAAATATTTTGATGGCCATTTTTTTTCAGCTATCCCCTTTTTCATGAAAATGAATTATATAATCCATTAGCAATCAATATAGGTCTACATTAAGATTGACTCATCTAGGTAAAATAGAAATTTTATACCAAATCTCCCTTGGTACACAAATAAGGATAGCTAGCATCTATGCTTTGGCCCAGTGTGAGGGCCCAGGGGTATCTATACGTTTTCTAAAAATGGCCATCTTGGCTAAAATCTGGAGAGTTAATTCTCATTTAAATGTAAAAACTTGCCCCAGGGTGAATGCCTTATTGTCTTTTGAAAAGTTGTGCTACAGTGGTATTTTGACAAGAAAGAGATGCATGTTACTCTGATCATGTCACATATACTTCACAATTACCCACTTGTCTCTGTACACAATCCTTCAACAAAGAGGATCTAGAAAGAGAATATTGTGTTCAGCAATAATTTCGTCCCAAAACATAAAGCTTAAGGTGTGTGCCAGATATGTTTAAACAAGGCATGCTTGTTAGTTTGATCACATCCCACATAATGCTCAATTATAGTTCTGTTCCCAAATTATAGCCCCTTTTCAGTAGAGAGGAGCTACAAAGGGACTGTTGTACTGAATCATAATCTAGTCTCAAAACAATCTGGCAACCTGCAATTAGACATCACATACTTCAGCCATTTCTGGCTTGTGGCATACCATACAACATCCATTTTTCTTTACCGTATGCAGGTCATTTCAAAAGTGTCTATTGCAGGAGTTGCTATTAAATCTATTGTGTTTCCCTGCAGATTTTATTTGATGACAGTTGTCGGAATATAGCCACAAGAAAGCGTGCAGGCCTGCATACTGTATTGGTATGACTATATCTTTCTAAATGGGATATGAGGCTTTTGTAAGCTGGTTTAATTGGTTCAATCTTTTTTTAATTTAATATTGGTGTTCACTATCATCAGGGGTGAACTTCAGTTCGAACAAAGGAATCATATTTTTCCCTTGAAAGTATTCACAACATTAGAGAAGCCCTGCCTGAGATATGGGAAGAAAAAAATGTAGAAAGCACCAAAAATGTTGTGCTTTCAAGACTAGCAAGTGCAACTATTGAAACTGTTGTCACTGAATAAGCCATACCCTCATTGAATAAGGGAATGGTGGACTCGACTAATCCCTTTGGAGCGTTTGACTCTAGTTAGAGGAAACTCCAATTATCTGTAATCTTTAAGTTTTGCCACTCGCCAAAGGAAACTACTCTAGTTTCTAACCTTGTTGAAGTGTGGATTCGATCTAGTGAATTCTTTACTAGATGTTGTAATATCAATTGCAGACAAATTGATCAATAGATGAAATCCATGAGTAATCTGTTTATTTGGAACGATATTTCTTCGCACATGCTATTTATAATTTTTATGCTTTTGCTTTTCCTCTGGGAGAACCCCATTTTAAAATTACCCACATTATCAATCAACTATAATTCCTTGCTTTCCTTATTTGTGATTATATTATCATTGACGAAAGACCTAGATAATGTTAATGATGTTTCCTTGTTCTGATAATCTTATTATTAATTAGAAAAGACTATCACATCAATTCAATTGAGAAAAGTCATAGACAACGCTGCAAACACAATTCCTCCATTCATAAAATAATATGAATACATTTATATCTAAGATGCGTGCGGAGAAGGATCCCAGAAAATTGGACTTTTTTACTCAATAAAAAATAGTAAAAATATTAAATTATAATTATTCTATAAGGAAGAAATTCGTAACTGTTATAAAATCATTTTTAGAAAATAGTAAATATGAAAATTGTTTTTTTTAAAGAAACATGTAGTTACTATTAGAAGGGAAAATCTAGATTCTGGATCATGGTTCAAAGTCAAACTGTATTATGAGGTTTAAAATATAGTTTATTCTTACCATAGTATCTACCAATTACTTTAAATAAATATACATAAACAATATAAACTATATAGGTAAATTTTAAAACAGATATTGTTACTTATTTCGTAGAGATAGCAAAAAAGTGGCATGATTTTGAAAAGTGGCCATGCAATTTTTAGAGCATAGTTTTTAGCACTTTTAATTTTTTTTTTATGTACATTATGTTTTAGAATGTTAGTGATTCGCATGCTGATTTTAAAAAGTTCGTAGAGATAGCAAAGAAGTGGAACGATTTTGAAAAGTGGCCATGCATTTTTTAGAGCATAGTTTTTGGCACTTTAAATTTTTTTTATGTATATTATGTTTTAGAATGTTAGTGATTTGCATGCTGATTTTAAAAAGTGGTGCTTCTGTATCAGACCTCTTTTGTAAAAGACCTATTTTTTACTTTAAATTTTCTAATGTATGAAATGTAAATAATTATTTTCTAAATTAACAATTTTTGACACTTTAAATTTTTTAATGTATTAAGTGTGGATATTTTTTTAAATGTTACATTTTTTACACTTTAATATTTTTTATGTCAATTTCTTTTACATAAAAAAACAAATATAAAAATATATATAAAAAAGACAAAAATAAAACATAAAAAAATGTAAAAAAAACAAATTATGTCGTAAACCATAAAAAAAATTGGAAAATAAAAAACAAAACAAAAACAAAAATAAAAATAAAAAACTATAAAATTAAGGAACTAAAAATAGAAAAATTTAAAAAAACATTAACAAAAAAAACTAGATTAAAAAAAACCTAGAAAATTAAAAAAAAAGCTAATAAAAATCTAAAAAAATATTAAAATCAAGATTAAAAACAAAAACTAAGAAAACCAAAACATACTAAAAAAACAATTAATATATATATATATATATATATATATATATATATATATATATATATATATATATATATATTTGAACACAACTAGACAACATCTATTGGATCATAACACCCCTATTGGATCATGACACCCCCAGACACCCCAGACCCTGTTCGTTGCATATGGAAACTTTGAAAAAAGGTCATTCCCTTTCTTCAAGACAAGATATCCAAAGTGCCTCATGGAATCAGTAGCATTAACATTTGGCATGACAAGATTATGGGGGAAAAGGCCCTCTCTACTGATCACAGTCTCCTCGCCTTGCAGTGGTATCACAAGGATCACGGAATACACACCTGTTAGGTCCCTATAATACTAGTGATTACCACATTACTATTGTAGTTGTATCCCTTGTTAATATTGTTGTGCCCTTGTTGTCCCCATATTGTTATTATTGTGTCCCATAAAATCCCTCTCTTATTATTTTTGTGCCTTTATATTATTATTGTTAGGTCGGCTAGGTTATATTGTGACTCCTTAGACTCCTATGTATAGGAAGGAGGTTTTGTCATTTTAATCATCAAAGAATCATTCATTTGTGTAATGTAAAGGAGGTTGCCCCCTCGAAGAGGCTGAATTCTAAGGTGTTGATCTATCTTTTCTATCTTTATGTGAGTTGGTTTCATAACATTTGGTATCAGAGCTTTGGATTCTAGGGTTTCACTGCTCAGAATAATTCATCGTGGCATTTTCGCTATAACTTTTTTCTGTGACGTTTCAGAAGCGAAAAAAAAGAGAGGACGAAATCGCACTGAACCTCGAGTCCGAATTTCAGAGCTTTTCGCGCTATATTTGCGGAGATATGATTTGAGGAATTTGGTCTTTTTGCAGACTCCTGAATTACATTCCAAACAGGTGACCTAGGGAAAATCGTCATAACTTTCTCTCTGAGCATCAGATTGAAATTTCGTAAGAATCCTGAATTACATTCCAAACAGGTGACCTAGGGAAAATCGTCATAACTTTCTCTCTGAGCATCAGATTGAAATTTCGTAAGAATCCTGAATTACATTCCAAACAGGTGACCTAGGGAAAATCGTCATAACTTTCTCTCTGAGCATCAGATTGAAATTTCGTAAGAAGGCACAGAAAGAGGATGGACTATAGTTTCTTGTATATATTTTTCAGAGCCAAAGGTCGAAACAGGGACACGTGGCACATCGTACAAGTTCTCTTTACTGAACTAGTCTATAATCTGCTCACTATGGGAGATTTGGCATAACTATTCCTTGGAGAATCCAATTGGGATCAAACTAGTGGCATTGGAAAGAGGACACAGAGGGCTACTGTAGGTCACAATTTCAAAATTGTATGATCCGAAATTACATAGATACATCAAAGGAAATATCAAGCTCCTACAAAGTGAAAAAATGTGTGTAGATTTTTTAAAAAAAATTCTTAAGCTTGGTTTGAAAAATTATTTTGAAGGAATTCAAAGGGCATAGTAGAGCATTATTATCAGTAACTGATGCCCCGAGGAAAGAAAATGCAAACACCTAATAAGCAACCTGAAAGCTCTAGCATGACTCATGAAGAAGAGGAAGAAATTGTACATGATATATCAAAATTACAAGACCAAGTGCAACAAATTTCACTCTCACAAAAGCTAACAGAAGCTAAGATAAATGGCGTGGAATCTAAGATAAAGGGTGTGGAAGCTAAGATGAATGGCATGGAAGCTAAGATTGATGATTTGAAGATAGATTTGAACATAGATTTGATAAATTTTCTACAAGAAATACTTACTAATGGTGAAAGGGTAGCAAAGGAAACTCATGATGCGAACAAAATAAATGTTAATCATGATTTCATAGACTCTAATGTTGGACCGAAGACCCACCATATTCCAAAAATCGATATGAGAAAGTTTGATGGCAAGGATCCCGCAACATGGATATTACAGATGGAGCAATTTTTCGATCTCAATAATGTGCAAGTATGGTATCAATGGCTTTGCTCTCATAGTTAAATTATCACTTGGGCAATTTTTACGGAAGAATTGACAACACATTATGAGGATATAAAAAGCAGCACTTTTTTTAGTCAATTGATAAGTCTCAAACAGAAGGGTTCAATAATGGAGCACATTGAGGGGTTCCAAAAATTGAACATAAGGGTAAAAAATATTCCATAGCATAGGATTGATGTGTTCGTAGGGACTTTAAAGGATAATATCCAACATGATATTCACCTTTGGGAACCTGATTCATTAGAGAAGGCATTCAGGTTAGCAAGAAAAATGGAAAGCAAAATTATGGCAACCAGGAAGCATACCACTCACAACTATAAAGATGGAAGTGTTGTTTCCCCTAGTCTTCCACAACCTATAAAGTTGACACCACAACAACTGGAAGAAGAAAGAGCAAAAGGGCTTTGTTACAGTTGTGATAGAAAATATACTAAAGGTCATAAGTGTGTTGAGAGGAAATTATTCTACATAGATTGTGAAGGGGAAGAAGAAAAGGAACAAGAAAGGTCAAAATAAGAGGATATACTCCAGGAACAAAGCCTAGATAAAGAAGAAATGAATCAGACCATATCTTGTAATGCATTGGATGGAATTACCACTCCTCAAACCATCAAGATAGAAGGACAAATCAAGAAGAAAAAGGTAATAATGTTGATTGATTCAGGAAGTACCCACAATTTTATTGATTGTAAGGTAGCAAAAGAATTGAATTGCTTCCTATATCCAGCACCAGAGTTTCAAGTGATGGTTGTAAATGGAGGAACAATAAATTGCTCTGGAAAGTACCATAATATCAAGCTATCCATGGGAGAATATGTACTGACTAGCCCAATGCTTTCCATTCTAATGGGAGGTGCTGATGTTGTACTAGGAGTCCAATGGCTACAATCCTTGGGTACAATAGCTTTAAATTTTCAAGAATTTTTCATGAAATTTCATGTGGAAGGAAAGGAAATTGAATTAAGGGGTATTGCAGGGAAATCGAGAAAGATAATTAGCTCTAACAGTATGACAAATCTTCTAAAAAAGGAACAAAGAGGTGTAATTGCACAATTATGTTCACTAGATGTTTCCATACCAAAATCATCTATTTCTCCATATCTCAAAAAAGTCTTGGACAATCATTCCAAGGTATTTGAGACTCCCAAAGGTCTCTCACCTATTCTTGATCATGATCATGTTATTCATGTGATTCCAGGAAGTGTTCTTCCAAACATCAGGCCATACAAATATCCCTATGCCCAAAAGAGTGAAATTGAACGTATGGTTGCAGAAATGCTAGAGGTTGGTATAGTTCAACCTAGTCAACGTTCTTTCTCTGTTCCAGTAGTATTGGTGCACAAGAAGGATGGATCATGGCGCATGTGTCCGGATTATAGGGAGCTCAACAAGATCACTATTAAAGATAAGTTTCTCATTCATGTCATTGATGAATTACTGGATGAATTGCATGGATCAATTTAATTCACCAAGTTGGATCTTCGTTCAGGATATCATCAAATCAAAATGAAGACTGAAGACATTCCGAAAACAACATTTAGAACTCATGAGGGTCATTATGAATTTTTGGTCATGCCTTTTGGCCTTACCAATGCACCTTCTACATTTCAAGGTTTGATGAATTCCATTTTCAAACCCTTCCTTAGAAAATTTGTGTTAGTATTTTTTGATGATATACTAATTTACAGCAAGACTTGGAAGGATCATGTTGAGCATGCTGACAGGGTGCTACAACTATTGGAGGAGAAACAATTATATGCAAAAATATCCAAATGTTTCTTTGGAGTACAAGAGGTGGAATATCTGGGTCATATTGTATCTCATGAAGGATTTAAGGTAGACCCTAGCAAAATTAAAGTCGTTAAGGAATGGAAAATCCCCACATCCATAAAGCATCTGCGAGGATTTCTGGGGTCGACAGGGTATTATCGCAAGTTTGTTAAGAATTATGGGAGAATAGTAGCACCTCTAACAACATTATTGAAGAAAGATGCATTTTCATGGACTCCAAAAGCAACAAAGGCCTTCAAACATCTTGAAGAGGCAATGTGCCAAGCACCAGTCTTAGCTACACTGAACTTCACAAAAACCTTTATTGTGGAATGTGATGCTTCAAGAAATGGAATTGGTGTTTTTTTAATGCAAGATGAAAGACCCATTACTTTTGAAAGTCATCCAATCAAGGGAAAGTTTTTACACAAACCTATTTATGAGAAGGAAATGTTGGCAATACTACATGCACTTGAGAAATGGCGACCCTACCTAATGGGAAGACACTTCAAGGTAAAAGCGGATCATGATAGCCTTAAATACATTTTAGAACAAAGATTATCCTCTGAATAGAAACAAAAGTGGGTCAAAAAGATGTTGGGTTATGACTTTGAAATCATCTACCAAAAAAGGAAGCAAAATGTGGTGGCAGATGCACTCTCAAGAAAATATGAGGATGTGGAAGCATTGTTGTGCGCCATTTCTATTATCCAACCAGATTGGATAAACGAAGCAAGGGAGGAATGGAAGAATGAAGAAGAAGTGTGGGCACTTATTCGAAAGTTACAACAAGATTCCAGTACATTTGATACATTTAGTTGGAAAAATGATTCGTTATGGTACAAAGATCGCTTATACCACTGTAAGAATTCCCAACTCAAACAAAAGATTCTTATGGAATTGCACACTTCTCCCTTAGGAGGGCACTCAGGATTTTTAAAATCTTACCATAGGGTTAAGAAGGAATTTTTTTGGGATGGCTTTAAATCAGATATTCAAAAGTTTGTGGCGGAATGTTTGGTTTGGAAACAAAATAAAGTTGAAACAATTAAGACCCCGGGTCTATTACAACCTTTATCCATTCCAAGCCAATGTTGGGAGGAGGTTTCAATGGATTTTATCACAGGTTTACCCAAGTCTGAGGGAAAGAGTGTCATCATGGTGCTAGTTGACAGACTTACCAAGTATGCACACTTTTGTGCATTATCACATCCATTTAAAGCCAATATGATTTATACTGCATTTATGGAAACAATTCAAAAGCTACATGGAAACCCAAAGATTATTGTAAGCGACAGAGATCCCATTTTCACTGGAAATTTTTGGACAGAATTATTTTCTTGTCTTAGTACTCAGTTAGCTCGTAGCTCATCTTATCATCCTAAATCTGATGGGCAAACTGAGATAGTAAACAAATGTTTGGAAGGATATCTTTGTTGCTTTGTATATGATAAATAGACACAATGGGTCAAATGGTTGCCTCTGGTTGAATGGTGGTATAACACTTCCTTCCATACAGCAACAAAAATGGCCCCATTTATGGCACTTTATGGATATCAGCCACCATCCATCACATCATATTTAAGAGAAAATTCTAAGGTTCAATCAATGGAACATCACATCAAGCATCAACAACAAGTCTTCCAACTCTTAAAGGATAACCTCGTGTTGGCGCAGAATAGAATGAAACAACAGGCAAATAAACATCGCAGTGAAAGAAGTTTTGATGTAGGTGATTGGGTATTCCTACGGCTACAAACATATAAACAAATGTCCCTCAAGCAAGCTAAGAAGGATAATAAATTATCACCAAAGTATTATGGTTCGTACAAGGTGTTACAAAAGATTAGTACTATAGCATACAAATTGGAGCTTCCTACAGCTTCTCAAGTGCACCCAGTTTCCCATGTTTCATGTTTAAAGAAGGTTATAGGCGACAAGCTCCCAGTTCAAACAATATTTCCAGAACTTGACGAGGAAGGAAAAATTATATTGGAACCAGAAGCAGTCACAGAAACAAGAACTCGACAGCTACGAAATCGATCAATTTCGAAGTATCTGATCAAGTGGAAGAACTTATCTGCTGAAGATTCCACATGGGAGAATGAGAATTTTATACAGAAGCATCCAGAACTACTCAAGCGTTGTGGACAACACTTTTTTGAAGGAGAGGAGCATGTTAGGTCCCTATAATACTAGTGATTACCCCATTACTATTGTAGTTGTATCCCTTATTAATATTATTGTGCCCCTGTTGTCCCCATATTGTTATCACTGTGCCCCATAGAATCCCTCTCTTGTTATTTTTGTGCCTTTATATTATTATTATTGTTAGGTCGGCTGGGTTATATTGTGACTCCTTAGACTCCTATATATAGAAAGGAGGTTTTTTCATTTGAATCATCAAAGAATCATTCATTTGTGTAATGTAAAGGAGGTTGCCCCCTCAAAGAGGCTGAATTCTAAGGCGTTGATCTATCTTTTCTATCTTTTTGTGCGTTGGTTTCATAACAACACTTTGAACCAAATACCCAGTTGGAATAGAAACAACGGGTGATAGATGGGATGGAATTTTCCCAATCCCCCTGCACATCTTCTCGATGCTCAAGTCAAAATATGAGGATGTGGAAGCATTGTTGTGCGCCATTTCTATTATCCAACCAGATTGGATAAACGAAGCAAGGGAGGAATGGAAGAATGATGAAGAAGTGTGGGCACTTATTCGAAAGTTACAACAAGATTCCAGTACATTTGATACATTTACTTGGAAAAATGATTCGTTATGGTACAAAGATCGCTTATACCATTGTAAGAATTCCCAACTCAAACAAAAGATTCTTATGGAATTGCACACTTCTCCCTTAGGAGGGCACTCAGGATTTTTAAAATCTTACCATAGGGTTAAGAAGGAATTTTTTTGGGATGGCCTTAAATCAGATATTCAAAAGTTTGTGGCGGAATGTTTGGTTTGGCAACAAAATAAAGTTGAAACAATTAAGACCCCAGGTCTATTACAACCTTTATCCATTCCAAGCCAACGTTGGGAGGAGGTTTCAATGGATTTTATCATAGGTTTACCCAAGTCTGAGGGAAAGAGTGTCATCATGGTGCTAGTTGACAGACTTACCAAGTATGCACACTTTTGTGCATTATCACATCCATTTAAAGCCAATATGATTTATACTGCATTTATGGAAACAATTCAAAAGCTACATGGAAACCCAAAGATTATTGTAAGCGACAGAAATCCCATTTTCACTGGAAATTTTTGGACAGAATTCTTTTCTTGTCTCAGTACTCAGTTAGCTCGTAGCTCATCTTATCATCCTAAATCTGATGGGCAAACTGAGATAGTAAACAAATGTTTGGAAGGATATCTTTGTTGCTTTGTATATGATAAATAGACACAATGGGTCAAATGGTTGCCTCTGGTTGAATGGTGGTATAACACTTCCTTCCATACAGCAACAAAAATGGCCCCATTTATGGCACTTTATGGATATCAGCCACCATCCATCACATCATATTTAAGAGAAAATTCTAAGGTTCAATCAATGGAACATCACATCAAGCATCAACAACAAGTCTTCCAACTCTTAAAGGATAACCTCGTGTTGGCGCAGAATAGAATGAAACAACAGGAAAATAAACATCGCAGTGAAAGAAGTTTTGATGTAGGTGATTGGGTATTCCTACGGCTACAAACATATAAACAAATGTCCCTCAAGCAAGCTAAGAAGGATAATAAATTATCACCAAAGTATTATGGTTCGTACAAGGTGTTACAAAAGATTAGTACTATAGCATACAAATTGGAGCTTCCTACAGCTTCTCAAGTGCACCCAGTTTCCCATGTTTCATGTTTAAAGAAGGTTATAGGCGACAAGCTCCCAGTTCAAACAATATTTCCAGAACATGACGAGGAAGGAAAAATTATATTGGAACCAGAAGCAGTCACAGAAACAAGAACTCGACAGCTACGAAATCGATCAATTTCGAAGTATCTGATCAAGTGGAAGAACTTATCTGCTGAAGATTCCACATGGGAGAATGAGAATTTTATACAGAAGCATCCAGAACTACTCAAGCGTTGTGGACAACACTTTTTTGAAGGAGAGGAGCATGTTAGGTCCCTATAATACTAGTGATTACCCCATTACTATTGTAGTTGTATCCCTTATTAATATTATTGTGCCCCTGTTGTCCCCATATTGTTATCACTGTGCCCCATAGAATCCCTCTCTTGTTATTTTTGTGCCTTTATATTATTATTATTGTTAGGTCGGCTGGGTTATATTGTGACTCCTTAGACTCCTATATATAGAAAGGAGGTTTTTTCATTTGAATCATCAAAGAATCATTCATTTGTGTAATGTAAAGGAGGTTGCCCCCTCAAAGAGGCTGAATTCTAAGGCGTTGATCTATCTTTTCTATCTTTTTGTGCGTTGGTTTCATAACAACACTTTGAACCAAATACCCAGTTGGAATAGAAACAACGAGTGATAGATGGGATGGAATTTTCCCAATCCCCCTGCACATCTTCTCGATGCTCAAGTCAAAATATGAGGATGTGGAAGCATTGTTGTGCGCCATTTCTATTCTCCAACCAGATTGGATAAACGAAGCCAGGGAGGAATGGAAGAATGATGAAGAAGCGTGGGCACTTATTCGAAAGTTACAACAAGATTCCAGTACATTTGATACATTTAGTTGGAAAAATGATTCGTTATGGTACAAAGATCGCTTATACCACTGTAAGAATTCCCAACTCAAACAAAAGATTCTTATGGAATTGCACACTTCTCCCTTAGGAGGGCACTCAGGATTTTTAAAATCTTACCATAGGGTTAAGAAGGAATTTTTTTGGGATGGCCTTAAATCAGATATTCAAAAGTTTGTGGCGGAATGTTTGGTTTGGCAACAAAATAAAGTTGAAACAATTAAGACCCCGGGTCTATTACAACCTTTATCCATTCCAAGCCAACGTTGGGAGGAGGTTTCAATGGATTTTATCATAGGTTTACCCAAGTCTGAGGGAAAGAGTGTCATCATGGTGCTAGTTGACAGACTTACCAAGTATGCACACTTTTGTGCATTATCACATCCATTTAAAGCCAGTACGATTTCTACTGCATTTATGAAAACAATTAAAAAGCTACATGGAAACCCAAAGATTATTGTAAGCAACAGAGATCCCATTTTCACTGGAAATTTTTGGACAGAATTATTTTCTTGTCTCAATACTCAGTTAGCTCGTAGCTCATCTTATCATCCTAAATCTGATGGGCAAACTGAGATAGTAAACAAATGTTTGGAAGGATATCTTCGTTGCTTTGTATATGATAAATAGACACAATGGGTCAAATGGTTGCCTCTAGTTGAATGGTGGTATAACACTTCCTTCCATACAGCAACAAAAATGGCCCCATTTATGGCACTTTATGGATATCAGCCACCATCCATCACATCATATTTAAGAGAAAATTCTAAGGTTCAATCAATGGAACATCACATCGAGCATCAACAACAAGTCCTCCAACTCTTAAAGGATAACCTCGTGTTGGCGTAGAATAGAATGAAACAACAGGCAAATAAACATCGCAGTGAAAGAAGTTTTGATGCAGGTGATTGGGTATTCCTACGGCTACAAACATATAAACAAATGTCCCTCAAGCAAGCTAAGAAGGATAATAAATTATCACCAAAGTATTATGGTTCGTACAAGGTGTTGCAAAAGATTAGTACTATAGCATACAAATTGGAGCTTCCTACAGCTTCTCAAGTGCACCCAGTTTCCCATGTTTCATGTTTAAAGAAGGTTATAGGCGACAAGCTCCCAGTTCAAACAATATTGCCAGAACTTGACGAGGAAGGAAAAATTATATTGGAACCTGAAGCAGTCACAGAAACAAGAACTCGACAGCTACGAAATCGATCAATTTCGAAGTATCTGATCAAGTGGAAGAACTTATCCGCTGAAGATTCCACATGGGAGAATGAGAATTTTATACAGAAGCATCCAGAACTACTCAAGCGTTGAGGACAACACTTTTTTGAAGGAGAGGAGCATGTTAGGTCCCTATAATACTAGTGATTACCCCATTACTATTGTAGTTGTATCCCTTATTAATATTATTGTGCCCCTGTTGTCCCCATATTGTTATCACTGTGCCCCATAGAATCCCTCCCTTATTATTTTTGTGCCTTTATATTATATTATTATTAGGTCGGCTGGGTTATATTGTGACTCCTTAGACTCCTATATATAGAAAGGAGGTTTTTTCATTTGAATCATCAAAGAATCATTCATTTGTGTAATGTAAAGGAGGTTGCCCCCTCAAAGAGGCTGAATTCTATGGCGTTGATCTATCTTTTCTATCTTTTTGTGCATTGGTTTCATAACAACACTTTAAACCAAATACCCAGTTGGAATAGAAACAACGGGTGATAGATGGGATGGAATTTTCCCAATCCCCCTGCACATCTTCTCGATGCTCAAGTCAAAATGAAAAAAGTACTACATGGAGTAGCTTCCACCTTAAGGTACAAATAAGACAGCTTTAGATGGGATCCTTTGGGAACTGCGTACACCATTAAGGCAAGTTATGATGCACTACTGGATGACTTTCTCCCTTCTCCTCCGTGGGTCTTATGGAAGCAGGTTTGGAAATCTGAGAGCCTGCCAAATATCAAAATATTTATTTGGACCCTATTCAAAGGGAAGATCTTGGCAGCGGAACATTTGAAAAAAAGAGGAGCATCTAGGTGTCCTCTCTGCTCCGATGCTGAAGAGTCTATTCAACATTTATTTGTGGATTGTTCATTTGCCTCTCAAGCTTGGAGCTCCCTCCCTCATCCCCTAAACTTCAAAATAGAAAGAAACTCCTCCATCTATGCCACAATTGTCAAGTGGAAAAAAGTTACCCCTGTGCCAAAAAGGGACTGAGTGCCCAAAAGAGAATTTGGGATACGTTTTTGTTTGTCCTTCTTTGGAACATTTGGCTCATGAGAAATGGAGTCATCTTCCAGGAAAAAGCTCCTTGCATAAGGAAAGTCTTGAGCAAAACCTAGGCCTTAACTGTAGAGACTATCTATGCTAAAGGAAATAGTCATATTATTATCAAAGATCTTCAAGCGGAAGAAAGAATCATCTTCAGAAGTGCCTTGGATCTCCCTTCAAGTCACAACAAACCCAACACAAGGCAACTCTCGACCAATACTCAATGGAAGGTAACTTAAGGCTAAAAGATCAGGAATTTCTAGAATGGCTTGATGGAAAACGCAGATCCAGGTTATTTTTTGATAGCGCCTCAAAATCTAACCCGGGAACAACAGGAGTAGGAGGGGAAATTTTCGATTAATTGGGAAGCAATATAGCCACCTATCAATGGAGACTAGGCAAAGCATCAAAGAATAAGGCAAAGGCCTATGCCTTATTGCAAGGCCTTCAAATAATCAAAGAGTTTAAATTCAAGAATGAAATGGTCTTTGGAGACTCGTTAATAATAATACAGATGGCGCTAAAACCAGCACTATCTCCCAACATTGATCTTAGGCCTTCAAATAATCAAAGAGTTTAAATTCAAGAATGAAATGGTCTTTGAAGACCCGTCAATAATAATACAGATGGCGCTGAATCCAGCACTATCTCCCAACATTGATCTTAGCAGATTAATCACTCGTTGCAAAATTTTAAACCGGGAAATTGGAGATATTTCTTTTTACCATATCCTAAGGCACAATAATAAAATTGTTGACTCTTATGCCAACTTGGCTTGTCTCTCCCCTTGGTCAACTCACTGTCCAAGGCAGGTCTACCTACTCCCCCCTTCCATGAATTCCTCTTGTGTTCTTGTTGTCCTAACACTCAGTGCCTCATCGATTTATGGTGGACAAGACTCTATTCTTATCCTCCCTACCATTTCTCTCGTGACCAGATCCTCCCGATCTCCCCTACCAGATCCTTCCTGATCCTCCCTACCAGATCCTTCCCGCTCACTCCTCGGGCTCGCTCCCTTCCTGTTCTTAAAGCCCCTCTACTTCCTTCATTTTTCCAGCAACTCCCTTCTGTGCGCTCTTGTCTGCCGAGCTCTCCGTCCCTCCACGGAGGCTCCTCTATTCTCCCAGAACCTCTCTCCTACCTACGGAATCCTTCCCTCACTCCCTGATGCAACATGAAGAGCGAGAACTGTTTGCATTGTGCAGACTTGGAGGAGGAGATGAAATTGATCAAAGCACAAAACAAGATTATTTAGTTAAAGTAGCAATCTGAGTTTGGGTTTCTCACTCACAAGGTGCATATCCTTGAGGAGCAGCTACGATCTTCCAACAATCGTTGCAGTCATATTGAATAATCACTGGAGATCCTTCGCTACATGGTAGCAAAACAAGCAGCACAGAGCTCATGCTTCAATGCGGGAGCAAACAATAGTTCAGTAAGGAAGATGGGCAACCTTGTCAGCTCCAATGGACAAAAAGACAACAGTTCTTAGTCCCAGATCACCACTTTTTATCCTCTGTTTCTTCTTCTCTTCTTAGTTTCCATGTCAAGTAAATTTATTTTGTTACTGGCACAGTTTGTGAAAGTCTATAAATGTTCTTGCTTCTCATGTTTTTCATGTAATAGTGTAAAAAAACCTACTGGAGGATTGGCTTTTGCCATCCCAACCCTATCCAACCTTATCACGTACTCTCTGGATGTAATGGCATTCCCACGCCCTCTCTTTTTTGGAATATAAAAATAGCAACAGATCTTGTTAAAAAAATAAAAACCTAAAAGCATTTTAAATTTAAAATATATATATCTATATATATATATATATTTTTTTTAAAAGCCATTTAAAAATTAGAAAAAAACATATATTTTCGATTTTTAAAAAATAAAAAACTTAAAAAACATATATTTACAATTAAAACTTTAAAAAACGTATATGCATGCAGCACCGCCACCCAGGGCCGCGCCCCCACGGGCGGCCGAGTGGTGGCTTTCCAATTTCGAGAATCGCATAGCCACCCACACGAGCAGCCGGGCGGTGGCTATCTGATACCAAGAATCGGACAGTCACCACCCCGCGGCCCATGGGGGCGTGGCCCTGGGCGGCACCTCCACGGGCGACCGGGCAGTGGCTGTCTGATTCTCAGAATTGGATAGCCACCGCTCAACTGCCTGTGGGGATGGCTATCTGATTCTTGGAATTGTATAGTGACCGCCCGACCACCCGTGGGGGTGGCTATTTGATTCTTGGAATCGGATCGCCACCACTTGTGGGGATGGCTATCCGATTCTCGAAATCAAATAGCCACTACTCAGCCACCCGTGGGGGTGCCTATCCGATTCTGGGAATCAGATAGCCACTGTCTGATCGCATGTGAGGGTGGCTATCTAATTCTGATGGCTATCCGATCGGATAGCCACCGCCCGGCCGCCTGTAGGGGCGCAGCAGAGTTACGTGCAACTCCACCACACAAGGTCGCGCTCCCACGGGTGGCCACGGGGTGGCTATCCGATTCCAATAGCCACCCCTACGAGCGACCGGGCGGTGGCCGATAAAATTGTTTTTTTTTAAATAAAAGATAAATTTTGTTAAATATTTTAATTGTATTTAACAAAAATAATAATAATTTTATTTTATTTTTAATTTTTATATATATTTGTAAAATATACATTTTTTAAATATTTTAAATGTTATTTTAAAAGAAATAAAAATATATATTTAGCTTTTTTTAATTTTAATTGTTTTTTAATCGAAATTTTAAATGAATGTCAAATCTAAATTTTAAATATTAAAATTTTTAATATAAAATTTGAAATGTTTTTTTTTGTTTTTTAAAATTATATATATATATAATATATTTTTTTTTTTTTTTTTTTTTTTTTTTTTTTTTTTTTTTTTTAATTTGAAAATAGGTATTTTTATTTATTTATTTTCAGCATATTTTTGTTTTTTAGGGTTTTTTTTAATCTTAATTTTAATAGTTTTTTAATTTTTCTTTTGTTATTTTTTTTAACGGTTTACCAGATTAAAAAAAGTGTTATGTTTTTTTGAAAATATGTTTTTTCTTATTATTTATTTTTTTATATCTTTTAATTTTTTAATTCTTATCTTTATAGGTTAATTTCGTTTTTGTTTTTGTTTTTTTTTTTTTACATTTTTATGATCGTTTTTTTTTAACATATATTTTTATTTATATTTTGCTATTTTTTTTTTTTTTGTTTTTTTTTCATTGTTTTACTTTTTGTTTTTATTTTTAATTTTATGTTCTCATTATTCTTTTGAATTTTTTTATATTTTTTTGAAGTTATGATAAAATCTTTTACACCATTATTTCAAAATGTTGAAAATTTACCCTAGAAGGAAAAAGTGTTATTCCAGCATCAACACTTTTCGTTTTGAGGGTGTTTTTTGCACATAAAAATTTGGTTTTTCTGGCATTTTTTTAAAATGCTGAAAATTGACCCTAAAAGAAAATTCATAGTTCCCGTATCAACACTTTTCATTTTCAGGGTGTTTTTTTGCACAATTTTTGCACAAAAAATTAGTTTTCACTGCCATTTTTAAAACATGTTCAAAATTGACCATAAAAAAAATTCATCGTTCCAGTATACACACTTTTCGTTTTTAGCATTGTTTTTCATGTTTTTTCAGGGTTTTTTCGCTAGAGTTCCCGTTTTTAGTTTATAGTTCCCGTTTCAAAGTTTACATTGTTGATAACATTAGAGGGTTTATAAACAATTAGATTATCCATCAAGAAGATTTTGGTTCATCACCCTTTTTATGCAGCTTGGGTCCACATCCATATCTTGTTGTTCCTACCTCTTGAGTGCTTCCAGCATTCTTCATAGGTTTGTCATTGGTCTTTGCTACCACAATGAATTTGATGCCACTACTCGAGTTTCCCTCAACTTCAACCACCTTAATGTCCAAAGTTGTTAATTCAAACATGATTTTAGCTTGAAAGTGATCCATTTTACTTGTTTGTTTTGACCTACTTGTCTTCTTGAAACTGATCCCCCAATCCTGCTAGAGTGAGATTATGGTGCTCCATGCTTCAAGCATCAAAACTTACGAGTCCTTTGATCACAATTTTGAACACTGAGCAATAGCGCAAAATGGGATCAAAGAGAAACGCAAATCCATATATAACCTTGTCCACCTCTAAAATGCCACCCTAGGTCATTGAATTGTGGAGCTTCCAAATCCATGCCTGAATCACGACGATCACCTTCGAGTGTTGATCGAATGATATGAAGGAGGACAAGTATTAACACCATTCTGATATGAATTGAATGTGTTTGCAGGGTCGAGGCTCCCTTCGATTATGCTAACTCCTTCAAAGTCATATGCTACTTGTACACACAACATCGTCTACTCGCCAAATGTTAAATGTGATTAAGACAAAGGTAATCCGATGAAGGTATTTTGATAAGAATATGTAATAAAACATGGTGAAATTTTGCATCCATTGGTACCCCTCACTATTGTAATTTTTTTGTTACATTGAAATTTCAGACATACTTCAATTGTTCTATGAGTATCCATATTCAGTTGTATGCAAATTGATATATAAGTTGTTTTTTGGGTTGAAATTTTTGTGACAATTCCAATCCAATTTCATCAATGAAATGTGAAGGATGAGGGATAAGGTTTGGTGCCATTCACATTGCATTGTTGAAATCTCTTTGGATGTGACCCTGTATATTTGTATCTTTGATCATATTTCATCTAACATAAACCACAAGCTTCTATGTGGACATGTTTCATCTTTCAACAGAAACCACGACCTTTTGTCAATGTGATACACATTTATTTGCAGATTAACTCCCATATTCATATCAAATCGCAATTATGATTGTGATGTGACTAACATGACTCATGGCTTATTTGTTCTAGGTTAAGATAAGGCACTTGTTACTATTCCCAGGCAAGATGGGCACTTATGTAGGAAATATGGTGAAAAATAGTAACTTGTGTAAAAATCTTGAATTTTCTAATAGAAATTATAAAAGTTTGAACCATTGTATAATAACACCATTGACTAGCCTTTTTTAACATAAATTTTATAATTTTTATTTATATAAAAGACAACAAATGTATAAGATGGATTTACAGAAGTAGTTAATCTATGTATAATCTTATTAGGGAGTTGCAGTAATCTTTTATTCATGCTATACCAGATTCACAACCACTAAAGTCAAAATTCAACAAATTTTAAGATCAACTTTATAAATTGAATTTATGCTTGGAACAAGATGAAATGAAAGGGAGTGTTGTTAGAAACACAAATTAAATAGGAAATTAAACCTAAAAAAGACATCAAATGTGTATTACTCAGCAAGAAATGTAAAGGAGTATTGCAGATAACTTTTATATGAACAATTTACATGGAGATTGAGGACTAATTTGAAAAATTATTTTCGGCTCACTAGAAGGAAACCTAATTGAAAATATAACTTGTTATTTGACACAATTTTCATCGATCAATTATTTGGCACACAATTTTGTACTTGGAAGCACATTTCTATTAATTTTGCATAGCATCGTTTGATGCCAATAACATTGTTATAGTTCTTCTAAATCTTGGTTTACTAAGTGATTCAATTGTTAATAGTTGTTTCAAATAATTGTTTATGTATGACTTTTATTTTCATTCAGTTAGGCAAATGACTCATTTTTTTGGTGTCATGTGGTTTATTTTATATCTCCTCAAGCATATGTTTGGTTAATAGTAAAATAATAAAAATTTTAAAATCGCTCTTATCTTCACACTTTGCATTAGAAAATTCATACTTCATTTCTACAATCATTTTCATAAAGACCAGGTTTTCCACAATAATAGCACTTGCATTTGATACACGGGTTGAAGTTTCCTCTTCTTCATTCTTTGAAGTTATGATCTCTTTGGCATATCTTTCTTGATATTTCTGTCTTTTAGCAATTGTCAAAGAAGCATAAATTAATGTTATATGTTATGGTCTTGGGGCGTTTCATTTGGAATAAAAATAAGTTTTTATGATTAAAATAAGTTTTATCTTTAAAAAAATAAGTTTCTATGGTTAAAACATTTGAAGTTGTATCAATATTTTACAATTTGGTTCTCTATATGACATTCAAAAATACAATTTACTCAATTTATAACATTCAAAAATACAATTTAAACAACAAAAAATTACATGTAGTGTTTTACAAATTTACACTTAAACTCATATTAAATATTTGTACTTAAACTCATATTGATGAGTGGTTAAAATAGATCTATACTGATATTGAAGAAATATTAAATTAGTGATTAAAATATATCCATAGTAATATTGAAGAAAGATATTTGACCCCTTTAACTCATATATTATATTAGATAAGTGATTAAAATGGTTCTATACTAGTATTTAAGATAAATGGAGATTGAGATCTGATATTTAAGATGGAGATCCGTCTATGCTAATATTTAAGACGGAAATCTATACTAGTGCATAGTACATCCACTGACTATCAACGATGAATCATTCGCGATACAGCGATCAATCATTCAGCAATCTCTATGAAATGATTGCTCATTAATGATACATACAATATATGTATATAGAAATTATTAGGATCAAGGATCGGTACAGAACGATCTGAAATTATTAGGATCAAGATCGGTACAGAACGATCTGATTATTAGAACGATCTGATATTTATAAATTTATTCGAATCACTCCACAACGATCCGATCGGCTCTGAAAATCCCATTTAAGATAGGGAGATCTTGATCGGATCTGAAAAACCCAAACCCATTTAAGATAGGGAGATTGAAGACGATCGAGTGACTGTGATATCAATTGACTTCACCCTCATCATCCCAATCTCATAATAACACCACACCAACTCAAATAACAGTGGAAAAAGAACAACACCATTTTAAAAGCAAAGAGAACAACATTATTTTAAATGCCAGAGTAATTGTGGAAGGCTGCAGCTAGAAGAGGTGGTGATGCTTTTTGCCCTCTGCTTCCTTTTCTTCTTCTTTCGATTCCTTCTTCTCGTGATGCTCGTGGAAGACGTAACCCCCTGCTCCCACTGCAGCTGTCGCCGCAATCTCCTCCTCAATCTTGTGCCTGTGAGCGTGCTCTGGATCCTTCTTCTCTGCGTGCTTCTCGTGCTGCACATCATTACAGATATATGCCAACAATAATTAATCAGAGTTGACTAAACAATGTTTCATTTCAGTAGTAAAAACCAGTCACATGACATTAGATGGACCATGGTCAAAAACATATTAAGTGGATCTGAGGAATGAGGGAATAAAAGGGGATGAGAGAAAGAGAGTGTACGAGTGCAAAGGCTCCAGCAGCCACAGCTCCCATTTCACCCAAATGCTCCATATGCTTGTGATGCTTCTCCTCCTTCCTCGCTTTCTCGTAGTCCTCAACATTGCCAGCACCATACACATCTGTGCTCTCAATCACTTGGTCATCACCATATGTTGTGGTGGTCTCAGCATAAACGACCCCCGAGGGGGCGTTTTGGTTTTCGTCATCCTTCTTGTGATGGAACAGGTGATGGTGATGTTTTTCCTCAGACATCTTCTGCAAACGGAAGAAATTCAAAGAAACTAAGGAAATGCAAAGACTTTTCTGGACAGATGGAAATGAGATGTGAGACATGAGATAGATGGGCGTTGTTTATATAGCGGGCTATGGATGTTAACCATAGATATGTAGCGCGTGGAAACCGCGATCACGCGGTGAGGATGAGACTTGGCGGTGCCTCCTCTCCGCACGATGTAACATTTTAGTTTGACCAAAACTTACAATAATCGATGCTACCGTCTCTCTTCGTATTCACTCATAGAGGGGAGTAGGGGAGAACGGTCGGTGCGAAAAGCCTTTAGTATATAAATGGTGAGCCATACATAGGTTAGTTGTGAAGTAATGAGAGATTTACAACTCATGACAAATGGATCCGTGTCTCATGACGTGGCGATCATCCTACAGCTTTTTATTGAGATAAACACATGGGTCGGTGCAGGCATATCCATAACGATAAGGACGAATTATGTGGACCAAAAGTAAAAGTAGAATCTCACTTTCTGGGTGTGGGTTAGGTGAGTGACAAACAATAAATGAGGTACTTACGTATCAAAATTTCCAGTGATTTCAAAATGTCTTTGATTAAACTTGTACGCATTTTTAAGTTTTTTTGGCAAGGAAAAACAACAATTTCTTATTAAGATAGAACATATTATTTTTAAGTTATTTATATGGTATTTGTTTTGAAATAGGTTTTTTATAATTTTAATTTAATTATTAATAATTATTAGATATATGGTAGAGATCTAATTTTTATAATATGTTTTGAATAATAGTTATAGGTTAAATGCTGAAATTTATTTTTAATTAAATTAATTAATAAAAAAATAATATATAAATATATGTCATATAAAAATGAGTTATAGTTTTTTGAGTATGTGGTATTAGTAAGCGATGACACTGGTTCATAGTATTGGAGTAAAACATATTTACAAGTTAAGAATCCTTATAATAAAGTAGAGGTGAATTAACATGATTAATAACTTATAAATAGCTTTGTTACAATATTATAAACGAATACCATGCCTTACTAACACCAAGCAAATTAGTTAGTATGTTAAGCCCAACAACTCCAATCCATGGAATTCTCAATGGGCTAATTAGTTAGTATGTTACCAAGTATATCTTGTATTCCATTTTGGCTAAATTTAGAACTATGGGAACAAGTTATGGCTAGGAATTCTCAATGGGCTAATTAGTTAGTATGTTACCAAGTGTATCTTGTATTCCCTTTTGGCTAAATTCGAAACTATTGGAACAAGTTATGGTGAGTCTATCAGTTAGGAATTCTCAATGGGCTAATTAGTTAGTATGTTACCAAGTGTATCTTGTATTCCATTTTGGCTAAATTCGGAACTATGGGAACACGTTATGGTCAAGAATTCTCAATGGGCTAATTAGTTAGTATGTTACCAAGTGTATCTTGTATTAATTTTTGGCTAAATCCGGAACTACTGGAACAAGTTATGGCCAGTCTATCAGTTAGGAATTCTCAATGGGTTAATTAGTTAGTATGTTACCAAGTGTATCTTGTATTCCTTTTTGGCTAAATTCAAAACTATTGGAACAAGTTATGGTCAGTTTATGAGTTCCCGCATAGTTTTTCTGGGACATAAACATTATCAATGTAAAATAAGTTTTCCCTTAATATAAATATTTTCCATATAGCTTCAAAAAAACACCACATACCGAATAAATCTCAAACTTTGATTTATAATTACTACTATAAATATTCTAGAATATTTCATAGAGGTTAAATCCATACCATCCACCTAATAATTATTTATAATTAAATTAAAATTCTAGAATTCTTATTCCAAAATAAACACATCTACTAATGTAAAAATAATTTACAATAAAGTTATCCTTGGTGGGGGTGGACAATGGATTAGAGCGAAGGCTTGTGGGACAAGCCTGCCACCCTATCGAAGAGATGAGCATTAATGAAGGGGTGGCATGGGCAACCCCCTACATGCACAAACATGTGATCCACATAGTGGTCATTAAGCATAGTACGAGGTTATTCAATTTTGCATTTGTGTCTTAGCATTTCCACTAGGTCTCAATTCCTGAACGAAGGGAAAAAGCTTGAGCCCCTGCTGCAAGAGGGCATGTTGAAGGAAATTTTTTATTGTAGCAGAGACTGAACTGAAATGCTTGTTGTACATGGTGGTGAAGTTTACTATGTTTCCTTCCGGTGAGAGTCTAGGAGAACTTACCTTTGGGTGCAGGGCATTATCAGTCTCTGTGAGCATTAGAATCGTTACAAGATAGTGGAAATCAAGGGGTTTAGAGTAGGAGTGAAGAGTTGGTGGTTTTACAAATATGGTTCATTGGCAACGGAGGGGTTCTCGTGCTGGTGAGTGGTTGATGTATACTCTAGTTTTTTTTCTGCAAACTTTGGTGCACTTCCAACCGCCTTGATATGGGTAATTTTCTTGCCTCTCATATGCTTTGTCAATTTCTAGTTTAAAGTTGATTGACTTCTATTGTTTGTTTATTATTGTTCTAGTGTGTCTTTGGTATAATAGGGGATGATTTAAAGTAAAAAATTTGACATTATCTCAAGCTTGTAGTGAGGTCTCCATACCAATGTTTCTCATTTATCCAGTTCTGTGTCTGTGCTTTGGTGACTGCATGCTTCAATTCTTATCTGGATCAATTTGGTTTGTATTTTATTCTATCTCCCTACCACTGTTTATCTCTATAAGGAGCCTTGGAGACAAAATCCTATGCATAATAGGTCAAGGTAGCATATGCATAACCGCAGGGGTGGGGGTGGTCACAAACCCCAACACAAGAACCATGCCCAACAATAAGCACAGGAAGCTACTGACACATTATATTATGTTATCTCCCTTGCAACTTGCAACGAGATTCGTAACCTTCAGTCCATGGCTAGTATGGACCGGTAAGCTTTTTCAAATTCAAATAGTTTGGAAGAGGTTTCTCACTGGGTTCCTAACCCTACTCACACTGTGGTAAGAAAGAAACAATATCTCAATTCCATATCTTTGCACTGGAAGATGAAGACTTTGTTAGGAAAGGTCTTAAAAGACAAACAAGAGGACAAATTCAAGATCTTTCCTAGCCTAGAATACATTAAACATTCTCAGAGAAATCAATGCTTCTACTTGGAAAGATTGGATGCAAGACTTTCACATTTAAAAACTCATTTACAGTGTGAATTTGACCCCCTTCTCCTCCAAAATCTAGCGCCAAAGAATTGACGTTTGTTACTTATAACTCTTGAATCGATGAAATGTTCAATGGTAGTTTTTTGTATTATAGTATTCTAATAGTTAGGTTTGTTTTGCTAAACATGCTAGTTTTTTGGATTACTTTCTTATTACATAGGTGGTTAAAATATATATGGTTTTCCTAGAGGTAGATTTAAACCACCTACAAAGTACCATGGTTATGGTTGGTTAGGTGATGTATTTTGCTTTAATGATATTGGGAGGCAATAAAAATATTAAATTACAAAAAATAAAAATTACAATAAAATTATCATTTACTTAATTTTATGTTTTTTTAATCATGGTAACATGAGGTGTATCACGAGATAAGTATTTTCAGCTATTTAATTTATATGGCTGTGATAATTTTATAATAAAAACATTTTTTTTATTGGTAATTAATGTGATATGAATTTGATAAATTATTTGTAAAACAATATTTTTTTAAACGGTCACTTTGATGATATGTATTAAGTAAAAGTTTAAGTTATAACTAAAAGTTTGTTATAAATTAAATTTAATATGGTGAAGTGCTAATAGGTTTTGTATAAATCTAAATTAATTTAGAGTGCACAATGTTAGTCCAGAGCATACATAACGCACAACGGATTTACACTCAGAGACTTAGATGGCAATAGCAGAGAATAATTCACAAAGACAGACAAATGGAGAAACAACAAGATTACTCTGTTAGAAACAACGGAATAGATAGAACAAACACTAGAGAACAGAAATCACTTTGCATTACATAACAGGCTTGGGCCTTGGCTTGCTTTCCTTGGCCAGAGAAATTACAAATTTATAGAGGCAGAAGAAGGATCTAGAATCGTATGTGTGATTCAGATGGAGATCTGGAATGATATAGAAACCACTGGTGGTGTAGGAGGATCTAGAATCCTGGAGATCTAGAAAAATCTAACCTAGAAGGATCTAGAATACTACGTGAATTTGGCTTCACACTTAACATTCTCCCACTTGAAGCCAAATAAGAGTCATCAAGTCACACCGAGTCCTACCATGCCTCTACATAAATCATGTTTATTTTGTGGTAGAATCTTAGTGAGCATGTCAATAGGGTTCCTATCTGTATGGATCTTTTCCAAGGATAATTTTTCTTCCTCCAACACATGCCGGATCCAATGGTACCTTAAGTCAATGTGCTTGGTTTTTGAATGAAATGCTGGGTTTTTCGCCAAGTGAATGGCACTCTGACTATCACAATATAACACATACTTGTCCTACTTTATTCCTATCTCTCCTAGGAATCGTTGCATCTACAACATCTCTTTACAAGCTTCTGTTGCAACTATGTACTCTGCTTATGTTGTAGAGAGGGCTACTATTCTTTGTAGCCTTGACACCCAAGATACTGCTGCACCTGCAAATGTATACAAATAACCTGTAGTGGACTTTCTGGTATCCATATCTCCAGCCATATCTGCATCTGTAAATCCTTCAAGCACAATCTCATCATGACCAAAACATAAACAATAATGACTAGTACCCTTGAGATACCTTAAAATCCATTTTAATGCTTGCCAATGTTGTTTTCCTAGATTGGTAAGGAACCTGCTCACTACTCCCACTGAATATGCAATGTCTGGTCGTGTGAATACCATGGCATACATTAAGCTGCCAACTGCTGAAGCATAAGGAATCCTTCTTGTCTCTTCTTTCTCCTTGTCATCGCTAGGACATAATTCAGTACTCAGCTTGAAGTGGGCTGCAAGTGGTGTACCAACTGGCTTGGCATCCTTCATATTAAACCTGTCAAGCACCTTCTTGATATATTTTTCTTGTGACAGCCACAGCCTTTTGTTTTTCTTGTCACACATAATCCGCATGCCTAATATCTGTTGTGTTGGTCCCAAATCCTTCATTGCAAACTTGCTACCCAAATCTTTCTTCAACCTATTGATCTTATTCTTATCATGCCCAACAATCAACATGTCATCCACATATAACAATAATATGATATACTTTCCTTGATCATACCTCTTGATATAGACACAATGGTCAACTTCCAACCTCTGAAAACCATGTTCCAAGATGAATGAATCAAATTTCTTGTACCATTGTCGAGGTGTCTGTTTCAACCCATAGAGACTCTTCTTCAAACTACAAAAAAGGCCTTCTTTTCCTTTTTGTATGAAGCCTTCTGGTTGCTCCATATAAATTTCTTCCTGCAATTCACCATGAAGGAAAGCAGTTTTTACATCTAAATGTTCACATTCTAGGTCTAAAGCAGCAACTAGACCAAGAATGACTCTAATGGATGACATTTTAACAACAGGTGATAAAATTTCAGTGAAGTCAATGCCTTCTTTTGGGCAAAACCTTTCACCACTAGTCTTGCTTTATACCTCTCCTTATTTTCGTCACCTTCATGCTTAATCCTGTACACCCATTTGTTTTGTAGAGCCTTTCTACCTTTTGGGAGGTTTACCAACTCCCAAGTTTTATTTTCCTGCAAAGAGTTCATTTCTTCTTCCATTGCTTTCTTCCATTCTTTACTGTGCTCGACTTTACAAGCTTCTTGAAAACAATTAGGTTCACCTTCATCAGTCAACAAAATATAGTTTGAAGGAGGATACCTTTGTGAAGGCTTATGAGGCCTAGAAGATCTGCGAACCAACTGTGGTGGTGCATTATCAGGTTGAATCTCTTGTAAAGGTTCCTGCAAGATTCCTTCTTCTTGTTGTTCATTATTTTCCACTTGTTGTTCTTCATGCTCCTGAATTTGCTGTTCATTTTCTTGTATTGGTGGTATGTTTTCCTGCTGCTCTTCAAACCTGTCAATAACCTTCTTGACCTCCAACTCACCTACAGTCCTCTTGAACATTTCTGACTCATTAAATATAACATCCCTGCTTCTAATAATTTTATGTTTGACTGGATCCCATAGACAATAACCAAGATCTTCATCCACATATCCAAAAAAAATGCATTTCATAGATTTATCATCTAGCTTAGTTCTATTTTCCTTGGGAATATGTACGAATGCTTCACATCCAAAGATTTTCAAGTGAGAATAATTCAAATTCTTACCAGTCCAAACTTCTTCAGGGATACCGCAATCCAAGGCTGTAGTTGGAGATCTATTTATGAGGTAGCAAGCGGTCCTGACTGCTTCAACCCAAAAATTCTTCTCCAAACCGAAATTGGACAACATACTTTGCACCTTTTCCATAATGGTGCTATTCATCCTTTCTGCGACACCATTTTGTTGACGAGTACCAGGAACAGTCTTCTCATGCTTTATGCCAAACCTGTTACAATATTCCTTAAATGCATTTGAGAAATATTCTCCACCATTATCTTTTCTTAAACACTTCAGCAATTTGTTAGTCTCTCTTTCAACAACAACATGGAATTTTTGAAATATTCCAAACACTTCACTTTTATTTTTCATAGGATATGACCAAAATTTCCTAGATGCATCATCTATAAATGTTACAAAATATGATGCTCCTCTTAATGATTTGATGTTAATAGGCCCGAACACATCCGAGTGTACCAATTCTAGCACATTTTTCTTTCTGTCATGGCCATATCTAAGGAATGAAACCCTTCTTTGTCTACCATATATACAATGCTCACACAGATCAAGACTGTAGGATTTCAAACCTGGCAATAAATTTTTACAAATAAGGATTTTTAAGCCCTTCTCGCCCATGTGACCAAAACGCTTATGCCACAGATCTGCTGAATTTCCTTCTTTTGTGACAACAGCCAAATCTGATTTTCCTATCAGTGTCTTCAATGTGTATAATGTTCCTGTCTTGGGTCCTTTGGCCACGACCAATGCACCTTTGCTAATTTTCCAGCCTCCTTGTCCAAAGCTTGTCAAATATCCTTCATCATCCAGTCGTCCCATAGAGATTAAACTCATGCGCATTTCTAGTACATGCCTGACCTATTTCAACAATATATCTTGTCCATCTTTCATCTTGATCTAGACATCTTCCACTCTAGCAATACTACAAAAATGATTATTCCCCAAATGCACTCTACCATAATCACCGGGATTATATGAAACAAAACTATCTTTGCATGGGGTTACATGGTGAGATGCCCCAGAGTCAAGGATCCAATCAAAGCTACTACTAGATGTATATACACATGCATCCTCTACTGAAACAGTAAACAACACATCACCATCTGTGGCTATAACAGTAGTCTCACCTTCATTTGTGCTGGATGACTTGTGATTTGTACTAGACGGTCTCTGATCCTTTTGTCCTTTCTTCCAGAATCAACATTCTTTCTTCATGTGCCCAGGTTTGCCACAATGAAAGCAGATGATCCTTCCTCTCCTTGATTTTGATCAGCCTCTCGATCTTGATCACCCTTGCCGGCCTCGATCCATTCTCCTACCATGATCAGCTAGAGCTAGAGCCTCTCCTCCCTGGTTTTCCGCAATTGACTTGCGTCGTAGCTCCTCATTCATTAAACTGCTATTGACATCATCAAACTTCAGGGTCCCTGTAGTTGTTGAAGTGCTCATAGCTACAATTAAATTTTCCCAGCTGTCTGGCATAGAACACATTAGCAAAATAGCTCTAATTTCATCATCTAAAATGATTTTAACAAAGGCAAGTTGATTAGTAATAATATTAAATGCATTCAAGTGCTCAGCAACTAAAGCACCCTCCTTCATTTTGAGATTATAAAGATTCTTCATCAAGAACACTTTGTTTGATGCTGTGTTCTTCTCATATAGATCATGGAGCTTCTTCCATAATCCTTCAGCCATCTTTTCTCCGGACACATTAAAATAAACATTCTTTGCTAAATATTGGCGGATTGTTGCAATGACCTTTCTATATAGCTTATTCCACTCTTCATTTGTCATCAATGAGGGTTTCCTTGTTGTGCCCTGTTATAGACATTTTTGTGCCTTACAGCATTGAGCATGAAATGTCCATAATCTAAGGGATCCAAAGTCCCTAAACATGTTGTTCCTACCCCTAGAGGAACAAGGCTAACAAACCACAACAATTCACAGAAGTTCTCCACCAGAAACTGCTCAAAAACAAGTCAATTCAGGATCATTTCAGTGGCTACACTAGCTGTTTGCGCTGAATGTCAAAGCCAACACTGGCTACCTGCGTTGAATGTCAACTGGAACACTGGCTACCTGCGCTGAACGAGAATGGACAAGTGGCAGGCTCATTTCTCAAGGTGTCAAAACCCAGGAAGCTTCCAAAATGACACTTGCCTCAGGGAATTCGACTGGTGATGAGTAAGAGGTTCCAAATCTCCAAGTGGAAGCAAGAACCTCCAAGTGGACTCAAGAACTAACAGAGGGAGAGGACACTAGTCAGATCTCAAGTTGACTCATCCTCTCTCCAAACATCTATATATGGATCTCTCCTCCATGAGATCTAGAGGCTGGAATTTTGTTATTGCAAAGAATTGCTGTTGGTTTGAGACTGGAATCATTGGGTGCTTAATGCTTTGAAGGGGCTGAAGATAGGAATTCCATTTGCTGGGAAGGAGATGCTGGATTGGAGCCCTCTGGGTTGTATCTCTTCCTGAACCTTGTTATTCATCAATAAAGCTATCTTGGTTTCTCCTATATGCTGATGTATTTTGATGTATGAATGTATTAGTGTATTTAGTTTATTTCTAATCCTAAACTAGTTATGAATGTGAACATCTGTCTTTGTGTAGTGTTCTTCTCTTGTCTCAAGTAGCTGTTCTCTTGTCGCAAGTAGCTGTTCTCTTGTGATCTTGCAGGAAGTTGAAGCTGGATAAGCAAGAAGGCAAGTAGCTGTGAACACCCAAAGAGAAGAGAGACCGGATCGAGGGACAAACGGAAGACACCGGTAAGTCTATTGATCTCTCTTCTTTCACATTTCATAAAGGAAGAAACCAGTGTAGCTGTACTCGTTTGTTGCTAAGGCACTGTCACACCTTAGGTGGATAGGATCGTCCTGCATAGGCATTTTTCCCCACAACAAATTGGCGACTTCGCTGGGGAGATCTGTTTAGTCATTTTATTTGTGTTTCTATCATTGTTTGTTTCATAGACTTGACAGCAACAATCGAATTGCATCTTTCCGGGATGCAAAGTAGACAGTTGCTGCTTTGATCCAATTACTGGACTTGTCTATGATCTTAACAATGGATTCACAAATGATTTGATGATCCTTGTGATAGATCTTAGTAGCCCTTCAAAGCATTCCTTTGATTGTACCTTGCTTGTTGCTTTTATTTGGCCTAAAACAGTGAATTAAATAGCAAACTGTGACCCAGAACCTGAGGGAAACGAGAGTTTCTCCTTCAGCGCAGACCTAGTGAAGGGATTCTGCATTTCAACGCAGGTCCCGTGAAGGCTACATGCGCTGAATGTCAAAACCCCTGTGTTGAGGTTGCGCTGAACCAGTTTGTCCTTGTGCAGCTGGGGTTCTCTGCTCTGTTTTTCCTTGTTTTGATCTCTGATTTTTGCAGCCTGTAACCAGCATAGGTACCAGTCTGATAACTCCTTTTCTCTGCTTAGATTCCGCCTCCTTTTGTACAAAAAGACTGTGAGTGTTTTTATGTGTTTGTGGCATCATTTACAGTTTTCCTTTGCATGAGTGAAATAGTCATCCTGAAGCCCTTGATTCAGATCTTTTGATTGTGATCTTAGAAGAGAGTTCATTGGTTGTTTGCAAATTGATTATATATTTACTTTTGCTTATTGGTTTGAGTTTGTCTCTTTTAAGTGTCAAAACAAGTCTTTATTTCGAAAATCGTTAAGTGTTGTAATCTCTTCTATCTTCTCTGATTTCGAAAAAGTAAACTTGTTTGTATTGATCATTTAAAAGCAAATTCAAAGTTGTACAAAAAGCTTTCTTTGTAGGCATCAATACTAAGAAAGCGAAAAACAAACACCTGCATTGTGCATTTGCATTTGATAGTTTGCATGTTAGATTTAGGAAAAGTGCATTAGAGTGTGCTGATTGCTCTTTGAGAAAAGATGGTGTCTTTCTTTTCCCTTAGTAGCTAGGATTTTCAAAGTTGAAAAGATATAACGCTTGCTTATCATCTTTAGACTGCATTTAGGAATTGTATCATACATCTCGTGGTGAACCTTGAAAGGCAAACTTCTAAAAAGATCAACCTAAAATAAATTGAATGAACTTAACAACGCTTTGCAACATAACGCACAACATAGAGGTCTAGGCTAGAGACGTGTTCCGGCGTCGTTAAGCCTGGTGACTGTCGATCTCGTGGATGGTGGGTGATTCCTCCTGAGGGACGATAGCGCCAGTACGGATTGTGCTCCCACGTACCGTCGCGTATATATTGGGAGACCCCTATAGGGATAAAACCTTTATCCTTAGGAAACCGTGTCGGCCGCCCTACTGATCGCAATGCACTGAACACAGCATTCAGGAAGATCGACCGCCCGTACCCTAAAAAGTATTCTGCGGTTTTGCAAAAATTTTGGCACACCCTCTGCCTAGAACTCCAGAGCAGTTCCTTTTGGCCTTTTTCAGACTCTATAACGGAAAAAGTCCATCCGAGCATTTGTCACTTCAGGCTCGTTAAAACATCGAAGGAGACTAGAGTCATCTTTAGCTTTTTCTCGACTCTTTAAAAGTGAAAAAGAAAGTTGTGTCTAAAGCGTCGTTAAAATTTATTTTAAACGGAACAAACACCCTTTAATTCTTGCGTTGATCTTTAGGTTGAAAAATGGAGCACACCAACCAAGGAATTCCCCTTGGTGGAAATCCTAGTCCCTTCTCCTCTTGGGGAGATGTTGGTGCGCCCCACATGGCTACATTGTCACTTCCAGGACTGACAATTGGCCTGCCAGTCTGGCTCTTTTCAACCAATGTCGTTCAGAACACAACCATTCCTAAACAGTCGAGTCAACAGTTAGACCAGACCAGAGTTGCCCACCAGCCTTCTACTTCATCTTCCTCTCCTCCTTCCTCTTCGCTTGACGGAACTGGTAAAACAAAAAACCAGATTCCTAAGGAGAAGAAGGAAAAGAAGAAGAAAGAGAAGAAGAAGAGGGAGCCAAAGGCGACTGGGGGCAAACAAGTGTCGTCTGACAAAAATCCACACACAGCACTGACCAGGCCTAAATCGCCATGTGTCATATGAAAGGGAGACCATTTCCACAGAGATTGTCCCTGTATCCCTCGAATACTAAAGGACTGGTCTCCCCGTTTGCACAATTCGGTAGCATCAACCTCTGATAGCCATGTTGACTGCTCACCGTCGACTAGTGAAAGTGAAGTCCTAGGACAGCGAGGGAAATCTAGATTTCCCTGCAAACTGTGTGAAGGCGATCACGCCATCCACCGTTGTCCCTTCTTAGACGAGGCTAAAAGAGTTCTGGAAGATCGCCCGATTTTACGAGCGCAACTTCCTCCTGGATATCAAAAACTCCTGCCAAGTCCTTCACTAGTTGAGAACCCGGCTGACCCGCCCAGGTGGTCAGCCGAAGCACCTATCATTGAAGATGAACCGTCTGGATCCATGCCTGACGAAAGTCAAAAGGTTGAGACGACAGTTGACCCAGTTTTGCCTTCAGAGGCTCTATCTTCGAATGATACCATCACAGAGGAGAATAAAGACGACACCGTCCAAATTCTCTTCATCAACACTGACTCTGATGAACAAGGGGGCAATGCCCCCATTCCTTTATCGCAGGAAGGAATTTCGTCAGAGCGATATCCGGCCGTTTATTCGGTCCCACCACCAAGCAACCTGGTTGTGTCCTTTGATTGGAACCAACTAGGCAGACCTCGGTTGCCAGCAAGCATACCATTCAGAATTATCGTTCAAATATACAGAATGGTAATGGTTGGCACTATCATTGATGAGGGGGCATCTGTGAGTATCCTTTACTCTATTTCTTGGAAAGCGCTTGGTTCGCCAGTGTTTTTGCCTGAAATGAGAAATCTATCAGGCTTTGATAAAGGAACCAGTCGACCTTTAGGGATCCTCCCCAATGTGCCCATAACATTGAAAGGGAAGACCGTTCAAATGAACGTGATGGTCGTTCAAGGACCCTTGGATTATAACCTACTCCTTGGACGAGACTATATATATTGCATGGGAGCTATAGTCTCCTCACTCTTTAGAGTAATGTGTTTTCCGCATGGAGGAAGAGTGGTCAAGCTCGTGGACCAACTTTCATTTCCCGGATCACGCATCGCAAATAGTCATGTACCATCCCTAAATGGTCTATTCACTCAAGAAATGTCTCAACCCATGGTCCGTCCTCCTGATGAGCGCGAGTAATCCAGGAGGATATGACCGGAACCCAGGGGGCATGCATCCTGGTCTGCTTCGGCGGGAAAACTTTGGGTATAAGGTAGGTTTCCGCGGAAAAATATGACTAGTCCGTACCCCGTCCGTGGTTGGAAGAGGGGTTGTTCTGGAATAGGATTCTCTTGTCAAAGTTATGTGAGAGGGCGGGTCTCGTCACTCACCTTTGTTTATCTCGGTAGACATCGCCGAAGAAGTGTTTTGTTGAAAGATTAACGAGACAATCTTTGGGTAACCTGAAAGAGGTAAGCCTCTCTCTTTAAAACAATTTGTTTTGAAGGAAAAGAAGTAGAGGTAACCTTGAAATCGTACTTTATACCTGGGGGCATGCAAACCTTTCGGAATGCAAGCAAAGATCGGTTATTTACCTGTTTTTTGGGTTAGCCATTTCCTAACTTGCTTAAAGAAAGGATGCGGGGCATAGCTTTGGTAAGGCGCAAGCTCCATAAAAAATGGAATCTTACATGAGACATTCTTATCATATGACTGGGTTAATCGAGCAGTTTTAGCACAAAGTTCATGCTCGCTAAAAAATAAACGCAAGATCCGAGCAGTTTTAGCACATAGTTCATGCTCGTTAAAAAATAAACATAAGATCGAGCAAATGTTTCCACCCGCGTTTAAGCTCGTTAAAAAATGAACTATCCCGGTAAATAACCACTGTGAATGTAATATCATCAGCCATTAAAGCCTTGGTCGTGTTTGCACCGTCACCTCCACTTTTCCATTGGCCGATCGTTCACCTCCATATGATTGTTTACCCATTTTGAGGAACAGTTGCGAAGAGTGATTTCACCTAGCCATCCTTGTGACACTGCCGTGATTGGAAAATTCCAACCTGTACCTGGAATCAGCTGCTAACCCTGTTTATCACTCGTTCCTCAAAAGACGAGTCTTCTTTAAGCTCTTTTCATCTGACTCGTAAAATATGAAAAGATTGCCGAGTCCTTGGCCTTCCAGCTCATTAAAGGGACAGGAAGAGCTATCCCTCCTCTAGATTTTAATCTTTTTGGACCTGAGGGATTATTGCACAAAAAGATCGAGCGCTTGTTTTATTCGGCTCATTAAAGCTATCGAAAACTCATCCCTTCTGTATTGTTTTATACTTTTTCGGACTTAAGGGATTAGATGACGAAAAAGGACTTCTGGAGTTAACTTTATGTACCTTTTCAGACTCTCTAAAAATGAAAAGGACCGAGTTATCCTTGTCGTTAGACTCGTTAAAATCATTAAATAGCGACAAACTTGTCTTTAGACGAGAACGAGTTTCCCTATCGCTAGGCTCGTTAAAACATAGCGATGGGCTTGCCCGAAGGGCAGGTTATAGAACAAGCATATGTTATCCTCCTCAAGCTTGACAAAAATAAAGAGGTACTGGTCAGCAATGACTGGGGAAAAATTGGGAGAAACTAAAGAAAACTTTGATGGTAGCAAGTCGCTCTTGAACATGACACTTTTCTTCCGTACCACAATCGGGTTGGGTTGTTTCATTCACCGGTCACGTCCATGGTCTCGCCATACCATCCATATTTGGGGTAATGCTACCGATCCATCGTATCAGTGTCGCCATATGTTCAAGAGAAGTCGTTCAGGAAAGTCAACCGTGTCCCATCCACTGCCATACATTATCCTTCATCCTTTCATGACCGCCACCCTGAATCATATGTCACAAATCGTTTTCACCTCCATTAAAATCATTAGCTCCGTTCCGTGTCACTGATGTGGGATTCATTAAGGCCCTCCTTTGACGGATCACTTCTTGTCGACATCAGCTCATTTTCCAAGAAGTTGATCTAGGAACAACCCCTTCAGTACTTTGAAGCTTGCATGCCACAATGGCAAGTTTCTCACTTCCGGCGACAGGTATACATCAATGACCTTCGACCGAAAGATTTTGCGTGGTGTTCGACGCCAAGTCCTTTATTCACACCACGTGAATTGTACTGCAGTACCTTGAGGGTCATTATCATTATCGGTGATTCCTCTCGCGCTTGTTAACGGTTTACATCATTGACCGGTAATCAAGCGATGTCTTTCCATGTTCGACTTCAGAACATTTCTCACATGGATCGACTTGTACTTAGAGTGAAGATTGAACGAGTTTGAAGACCCCGGATCTAGTTTCATCCATCCGGGCTGCGATATATATTCAGGAAAGATAAAGACATTGACATGTACATCATTGCAGCAGATAATCATCCTACTCAAAGGATGATAATTTCATCAAAATTATCAGTCTACCATCAGACGATTGTCTGTTCTATGTACAGAAAAATGAATTTATAACGCTGAGCATGGGAATGCCCGCCTCAGCTAGATCATGAAAGCAATATGAAAAATAATGTATTGTATTGTATCTTATTACAGGTCTCCTCTCAGCATTGGATGAACTTCGGATCCCCCTGATAAAGCATTTCGCCCGATAAACAGCCTCATACTTTAGGGGGCAACTGTTATAGACATTTTTGTGCCTTACAACATTGAGCATGAAATGTCCATAATCTAAGGGATCCAAAGTCCCTAAACATGTTGTTCCTACCCCTAGAGGAACAAGGCTAACAAACCACAGCAATTCACAGAAGTTCTCCACCAGAAACTGCTCAAAAACAAGTCAATTCAGGATCATTTTAGTGGCTACACTAGCTATTTGCGCTGAATGTCAAAGCCAACACAAACTACCTGCGCTGAACGAGAATGGACAAGTGGCAGGCTCATTTCTCAAGGTGTCAAAACCCAGGAAGCTTCCAAAATGACACTTGCCTCAGGGAATTCGACTAGTGATGAGTAAGAGGTTCCAAATCTCCAAGTGGAAGCAAGAACCTCCAAGTGGACTCAAGAACTAACAGAGGGAGAGGACACTAGTCAGATCTCAAGCTGACTCATCCTCTCTCCAAACATCTATATATGGATCTCTCCTCCATGAGATATAGAGGCTGGAATTTTGTTATTGCAAAGAATTGATGTTGGTTTGAGACTGGAACCATTGGGTGCTTAATGCTTTGAAGGGGCTGAAGATAGGAATTCCATTTGCTGGGAAGGAGATGCTGGATTGGAGCCCTCTGGGTTGTATCTCTTCCTGAACCTTGTTATTCATCAATAAAGCTATCTTGGTTTCTCCTATATGCTGATGTATTTTGATGTATGAATGTATTAGTGTATTTAGTTTATTTCTAATCCTAAACTAGTTATGAATGTGAACATCTGTCTTTGTGTAGTGTTCTTCTCTTGTCTCAAGTAGCTGTTCTCTTGTCGCAAGTAGCTGTTCTCTTGTGATCTTGCAGGAAGTTGAAGCTGGATAAGCAAGAAGGCAAGTAGCTGTGAACACCCAAAGAGAAGAGAGACCGGATCGAGGGACAAACGGAAGACACCGGTAAGTCTATTGATCTCTCTTCTTTCACATTTCATAAAGGAAGAAACCAGTGTAGCTGTACTCGTTTGTTGCTAAGGCACTGTCACACCTTAGGTGGATAGGATCGTCCTGCATAGGCATTTTTCCCCACAACATGCCCTCAATCGGCAAATACTGATCCTTTAAAATCCGTATATCCTCCATCTGTGATTTCCATAGGGCAAAATTAGCTCCGCTCAAATTCTCCATATCTGTAAGTGTTGTCTCCATTTTCAATCAAATTTATGCCCCAAAACACAAAAACTCCACTTAAAAATAAAACTTTAATTATTACTCTTTAAAATTTAGTAATAATGACCTTCCTCCTTATAAAATACCCTTTTCAAAATTCCTGCTCCTTTTTAAGATATACTTTTCAAAATTCCAACATATAATTATATATGTTTCATAATAAATATAAAAACATATATAATGTTTTAACCTTTTCACATTTCACACATACATATGTTGGTTTGAAAAAAAACTTGGCGTATACGTGCAAGCTTGATGTAAAAAAAAGATTACGAACACCACGTTTCAACTCCAATCTCCACGGATCTCCACTTTTCAAACTCTAGCAACACTTTTCAACATAGGTCCACGACCTTGTTTTTCTTGCAGCAACTGTCTTTTAGTTCCAGCGTTCCTCGGCTATTTCTTGGATAGATCCTTCTACGGCTCTAGGGGTAACAACCAACGTTTTAACGAACGCTGCCAGAGCAAGGCGATGGCACTAAGCGGCTTGCACGGTGAATATTCGAACTTAGCTCCAATACCAATTGTTAGTCCAGAGCATACATAACACACAATGAATTTAGACTTAGAGACTTAGACGGCAATAGCAGAGAATAATTCACAGAGACAGACAAATGGAGAAACAACAAGATTACTTAGTCAGAAACAACGAAATAGATAGAACAAGCACTGGAGAACATAAATCACTTTGCATTACATAACAGGCTTAGGCCTTGGCTTGCTTTCCTTGGCCAGAGAAATTACAAATTTATAGAGGCAGAAGAAGGATCTAGAATCCTATGTGTGATTCAGATGGAGATCTGGAATGATCTAGAAACCACTGGCAGTGTAGGAGGATCTAGAATCCTGGAGATCTAGAAAAATCTAATCTAGAAGGATCTAGAATACTGCGTGAATTTGGCTTCACACTTAACACACAAATCATTATTAGAGTTCTTAATTCACTGTAATTTCTTTTTCTTTTTTTCTTTGGGATCAATTTAATTCTTTTGTAATTTTATTTTTGAGTGAAGAATTTAATGATTTAACAAGCTCAAATTTTTATTAATTCAAAGTTATATCAATTTTTTTAAGTATTTGGGTTGGTATGAGAATTTAGGCTTTTGTGATCTATATCTTAATTGTAAGAAATTTTTAGGAGAAGATCACATCAAAATTCATTTGTCGACGAGTTTCAACCCATCTAGCTTGGTTCATCATCAGGACAAGATGGAGAATGAGATCATGACAAAATTCATTTGGTTCATAATGAGGAAAAATCATCAGGACAAGATGGAGAATCGGATCATGGCAAAATTCATTTATCAACGCATTTCGAACCATCTAGCGTGGTTCATCATGAGAATTAGATCATGGCATCAGATTAAATAGGGAAAACGATATAGAGAATTAATATTTCAACGTTATAATCTAAGAGTGAGTTTCGACTATACATTATTATGTATTAATAAAAATATTTTAATATAATGAAAGTAATTGTTAGAATATCACTGTTAATTAAGAATTTGAATTTTTTATTAAATTATAATTCATAATTAAAAATATCTAAAATTAAATAGATTAATATTTTTGGTCATACTTAAATAATACATTAAGCTCAAAAGTCAAATAAATTGGTAAATATTTAATTTTGAATACTAGATAAATAAATATTTCGTTTATTTAGGTATTGACTAAATAAAAAATATGTATGAACTAATTAAATAAAATATTTAGTTATCCATAAATAGATTTATGACTAAATAATTTTTATTTTTTCTATTTAATTAAGTTTTGAATAAAGATAAATATGATTTGACTAAATAAATCTATAATTAAATATTAAGATAGAAATACATAAATGAATAAATAGAATTTTGATTAAATAAATATTTCATTTAGTTTTGACTAAGAAGATGATTAAATATTAGGTTTTGAGTAAAAATTTATTTAGTTTTTTTTCTTTTCTTTTTTTTTGACTAAAAAAGTAAATAAATATAAAAAGATTAAAGGACTAATAAAAGTAAATATACTAAGGGAAAAAAATTTATTAAAAGAATTTATGAAAACATATATATCAAAAAAAAAATCAATATTAAAGGAAAATGCAAACAATAGAAAGAAAAAAGGATGAAATAGAAAGGAAAAAGAAAAGGACAAACAATAAAAGGTATAAAAGGAAAGGAAGTCGCAAGAATAAGAAGTTTAGATTGTGGAATACTAAGAATAAGAAGTTTAGATTGTGGAATACTACGAATAAATACAGGTGACTAAAGGAAGACAAGAGAAAATTTAAAACACAAAGTTTTAAAATTATAAAAATAAAATAAAACAAATAAAATAAATAAGAAATGATAAAAAGAAATAAAAATTATTAAATATAAAAATATTTAAAGATAAAAACAAAAACATCAGGAGGAAAGGGTCGGTACCCAACAACTACTAATTTTCCAGCCATCGTCTCTATTCAGATTGCTTGGCCTTCTTTCAATCTTTATGGCCTCCCTAAACTTTCGGTGATGAAAATGATCAATCCTAGTAATGACCCAAGCTAATTCAATGTAGATGTGATGTTTCGTCTTTTCCACACGTTCTACCAAAGATGAGGAGTGGGTTCTCTCATGTTTGATTTCGGTTGCACACTCTTGAATTCTTTGATTAATTAAGCTACATGTTTCACCGATGTAGTGGTTCCCATAGGAACATGGGATTACATAAGCACCCTTCATATTCTTCGGGTCCACTAGGTCTTTTACAGATCTTAAGGAGCTTTGAATGGTATTTAGGGGCCTAAAGGTTGAGGGAAGCTTATGTTTCTTTAGGATCCTATCAATCATGTCTATGATTCCTTGGAAAAAAGGAAGATGAACCCCCGAAATCCGATCCTTGGGGTCTTTTTTAATCATAGGACCTTTGCTAGCTTTAAGGAAAGCTCTAAGACCTTGGTGCCTACTATATCCATTATTATTGAAAACACTAAGGAGATGAGTCTTCTCTTCAGAGAGGTGGTCTTCATCAGAAATCCTCAGTGCACGAGTAGCTAAGGTATTGAGAACACCTAGATTTTGAGCAGGGAAATCATGGCACCTATAATGAAGATACTCCTCAGTGTGAGTTTTCTTAAGAAATACTTGGTGGGAGAAAGAACCATCATCCTTTTTTGAAATAAGAGCGTCAAGGAAAGGCAAGTTTCCATTGACTCTACACTCCATAGTAAATTTTATGGAGCTAGACTGATTGTTGAGATGCTGGAAAAAGAGATCCAAGTTTTCCCGACCATGAGGCCAAATAACGCAGGTGTCATCTACAAATCTCTTCCAAAGCTTTGGTTTGAATTGAGTAGAGGCCAAAGCCTTGGATTCAAATTCCTCCATAAACAGATTAGCTACAATAGGGTAAAGGAGGGAAGGGCCATGGAAACACCACATGTTTTTTTTCATAGAATTCCCCTTCGAATTTGAAGAAAGTAGAAGATAGACAAATCTCAACTAATTTATGTTGAAAATGCAACAAGATGATGGAGCTTAGTGGAAAGGAGTCGCCTTCACTAAGTGGGCCCGTGGGCTATTTTTGGTGCAAAGTCTATTTTTAGACATATGGATCATGGTCTATGAGTTGCAGGATGCTATTTGTGGATGATTGGTCATGTTGGTCAAAATACATGGACTTCTATTTTTAGACATATGGGCGGAGTCTATTTTTAGACTGTCAGGCTAAAAATAGAACAGTCGAATATTATTAGCTCTTAATAATATTTGGACTATAAACATTATCTTATCCTCTTGGAGCACTTCAGTTCGAGCTACGAATGTGGCACATGCAACTACCAGAAGGAAATACGCTTTTCTTATGGGTCAGGTGTGCTATTGCGTGATGGACTTCAGTTAGAACTCAAGTGATTGAGTTTGGTGGAGTTGATTGAGGAGTTGATGGAGTTGTGTTCAGTTTGACTTGGTTGAACTAGTTGTATTTAGTCTAACTACAGAATACACTAGTGATGAGTGACGTGAATTAATTATTAATTAATTCACTAATTATTAACTCATAAAGCAAGTAAAGTATACATCAATTAACTCAGTGCATGGACAGTTCAATGGAGACAAGTGTTAGAGGTGGGTGAAAGAGTGAGACTGCTATCAATTGTGACTATAGATGTGCATGAGATTTGCACATGCATTGATGGAGATTTCCAATGAGGATTACGCAGTACAAGCCACGGAAAATGAGCTTGGATCATTCCTATTCTTGCTTTGGATTGCACAGTAGAGGCAGGCAGACAACGGAGGAGATTTGAACCTGTGACTTGATTCAGATCTGAGCTAGTTTGTGTGTAGCAGGTGGAGATAGTACTGAGTACTTGTGAGGAGTATTGTACTATGTATTGTTACATGTTCTCTATTTTTATAATATACAGATAGTTGGGGGTTTTCAGCTGTATGCTTTCCCCCGTTACATACTGTGTTAATGTGCGCATGCGATTGATGTTTCAATTGTTTTTAATTCCACAAAATTGATGATCAACGTAGAGGAGGTTATGTATTATGCATGCATTTCGCAATAGTATATAATCGGGATAATCTCTATGAATAAGTCTCATATTATTCAAAATTTCTACATGGTATCGGAGTAGAGTTGATCATCAGATCTATTATTCAGAAAGTGGTTACATTTTATTTCTTCAGGTAGAGTCTATAATCGGGCCAGGTAGCCTCTGGATTCATCCTTCTTTTGGAAGGTGAGATATCCGGTGAATGCCCATACAGTCAATCTCTGTACGAGAAATACTATGTTCTCACGAATTTTAAATCAGAAGCGGTTGAGTTTTGCGCTGGTGGAATTCGAATTTGCAGCAGTGTTTTCTTGGTGTCAAAGTTGAAATGTCTTTCAACGGATTGCGATTGGAGTATGCCCTTGAAGGCAGCTCGAATTATATTGCATGGAAAGACAGGATGGAGGCGGTGTTAGATGACAATGGGCTGAAGGAGTTCATAGAGGCTGAGGTCCCAAAGCCTACTGATACTGCTCAAGTTGAGGCTTGGCAAAAGAAGACAGCAAAGTGTTGAAGGATTCTGTTGGAGGGCGTGAAGGATCACATTGTATCCAGCCTGCATGGAAAGGCTTCTCCATACTTGATGTGGAAAGCGTTGACAGATTTATTCCAAAGCAAGAGCGACCAGAGGAAGTTGGTGCTCAAGGATAAACTCAGAAACATTAAGTGTGAGAAAGGAGACAGTATGCCCAAGTATCTCATGAAGTTCACCCAGTGCATGGATGAGCTGGGAAGTGTGGGGGTGACTGTTGATGATGAGGACTTGGTGAGCTTGGCTCTACTTGGTCTTCCGAAGAGTTGGAATTGCTATCAAGACTCTGTCAATGGTCGGGAGAAATTGTCAGGATGGGAGAGACTTTGGTCAGATCTTGTGTAGGAGGCGATTAGGCGGAATACCAGGGACGGATCTTCATCAAAGGCATCTAATGAAGAAAATTGCGCTTTGGCTGCCAAAGCAAAGAAGGGGAAGAACAAGAAAGCTTCTCATTCTGGTGCGAAAGGCAAGAAGCAAGACATGTCCAAGGTGAAGTGCTTTCACTGTCACCAGCATGGACATTATGCCACAAATTGTCTGCAGAAGAAGAAAAATAAGCAAGTTGCTAGATCTGCAGCGGGAGAGGCCTTAGCCTCGTAGTTTGAGCTGGATTTTTCGTTGATCACATGCTTGGTATCAAGTGTGATGGGATCGGTATGGTTCTTGGACAGTGGTGCGTCTTTTCACATGACAGGAGATCATGATTTGTTTTCTAATCTGGAGGAGAAAGATCTTGGAGTGCACATCGAGATGGGCGATGATGGTAGATACAGTGCGACTGGTATCGGTACCATTTCCTTTGAGAGGGAGTCTGGTAAACCCTTCGTATTGAAGGAAGTGATGCATGTTCCAGGATTGAAGAAGAATCTTATCAATAGTTGAATTGAGGCTTCTGTGATCCATAATAGTTGAAAGAATAACTTCGGCGTAAATCACATGTAGATAGACATTTGTCGACGCGTTTCGAACCAACAAGTGTGGTTCATCATCAGGACAAGTTGAAGAAACAGATCCAACTTAGCATGTTAAATAGTCTTAGCAGAGCCTCCAATGGCTAAATCGACCAACGGCTAATTTTGACCTTAGGACCCAGGTCAAATTATTAATCACTAATTTAATATTATTATTATTTTTAATATTAATACATAAAATATTTTTAGTGGTTAGTTTTAAAAATTAATTAATTAATTAATTAATAATTATAATTATATATATATATATATATATATATATATATATATATATTAAAGTTATAATATTAGGTTATTAAGATAAAAGTTAGGATTAAAAAATAAATAAAATACTTTTAGTGGTTAGTTTAAGAAGATAATTTACTTATTTATTTAAATTATTTAATAATTAATAATAATAATAATAATATATATATATATATATATATATATATATATATATATATATATATAAATCATAGACTTCCTAAGCTAGCTTTAAATTCTAGCCAAAACCATCTAAGGCTCAATCGAGGGTGGCATAAAGACACAAGGGCCTGGTTAAACTATTGGGAGATCAACGAAAATGATGCATTGCAAAACATAGATAACATTAAAGATATTGTTACCTCTAAGTTCAAAGAAAAAATGTGGTGTGAGAAAGATTTAGCGGCTAAAAGAAAATTAAGTTATTATAAGAAGGTCATCAACCCCACCCTAGAAGATCAAAAATATCTCTCTATTTTAACTAGCTCAAAGAAGAAAATTAATATAGCAAAGATTAGAACGAATTCTCATGAGCTCCATAGTGAAACAGGTCGTTGGGCAGTTCCTAAAACACCATGGATGGAAAGGATCTGCCATATATGTGAGAATAGGAACATAGAGGATGAAAACCACTTCCTCTTAGAATGCCCCGCGTATAACCACATTAGATCTCCGTTTCACAATCTTTGTTACAATACTGACCTTCCTAGCCTTTTACAATGTCAAAATTATAGTGAGCTCGGGAGGCTTCTCTCCAAGCTTTTTGAGCATAGGAATAAAATCTTAAAAAAAATAAATAATTTGTTTCTTTAGGTCCAATAGACCATTGTTTGGTCTCAGCGGACGTTAACCATCATCATCATATATATATATATATAATAATAGTTTGTTAAGAATGAGAATAATTTCAATGATTAGCTTAAAAAGTAATTTATTTATTTATTTATTAATAATCTCTTATATATATATATATATATATATATATATATATATATAAATTAAACTCATAAAGTTAAGGTTAAAAATATAAATAAATAAAATAATTTAAATGGTTAGTTAGAAAAGGTATTTTATTTAATTTAATTAAATTATTTATTATTATATATTAATAATATAGTCTTAATATTTGTAAATTTTTTGTTTAATTAAATTATTTATTAAATATAATTAATATTATATTAGTAATATAGTCTTGATATTAATATATTAATAATATTAGTAGTCAAATTATTATTTATTAATTTAATATTATTATTATTATTTATGGAAATAAGTTAAATTAAGTAAAATATATAGATAAATAAAATACTTTTAATGGTTAGTTTTAAAAACTTTAATTTAATTAATTTATTTAAATTATTTATTAATAATATATATATATATATATATATATATATAAAGTTATAATATTAGGTTATTAAGATAAAAGTTAGGATTAAAAAATAATAAATAAAATATTTTTTAGTGGTTAGTTTAAAAAGATAATTTACTTATTTATTTAAATTGTTTAATAATTATTGTTAATATATATATATATATATATATAATTAAAATTATAATAATAGGTTGTTAGGAACGAGAATAAAAGTAATTTATTAATTTATTTATTAATAATCTCTCTCATATATATATATATATATATATATATATAAAATCATAAAGTTAGGGTTAAAAATATATAAATAAATAAAATAATTTAAATGGTTAGTTAGAAAAGGTAATTAATTTAATTTAATTAAATTATTTATTATTATATATTAAAAATATAGGCTTGATATTAATATATTAATAATATTAGATATATATATATATATATATATATATATATATATATATATATATATATATATATATATATATATATATATATATATATATATATATATATATATAAAATAAGAGTTCAAAAACAAGGAGGAGGTAGAAAAACCGACTAAGAAGAGAGTGCTGGAATCCAACACCTACTATTTTCCAGCCATCATCTCTATTGAGATTGCTTGGCCTCTTTTCAATCTCAATAGCTTCCCTAAATTTACGATGATGGAACTGAGCAACTTTGGCAACAACCTTGGCCTCCTCAATACACACCTGATGCTTGGTCTTTTCCACATGCTTTGCCAATGTTGTAGACTTGGATCTCCCATGTCTTAGGTCGGCCGCATGTTCGCAGATCCTTTGATGGATGGAGCGTCCTGTTTCCCCAATATAGGGGGTCCCACATGAACAAGGGATCAAGTAGACACCCTTCATGTCCTTAGGGTTAATGGGATCCTTCACCGATCGGAGGGAATTGCGAATGGTGCTGAGGGGCCTAAAGGTTGAGGGAATATCATACCTTTTAAGGATCCGAGCAATCTTGTTTGTGGTTCCTTGGACATAGGGAAGATGGACACCTAGACGACGCTCTTTTGGCTCTTTCTTAATTAACGCATTTTTAGAGGCTTTACGGAAAGCCTTTTGACCTAGGCACCTACTATATCCATTCTCCACAAAGACATTAAGGAGATGGGATCTCTCCTTATCAAAGCTCTCACAATCAGAGATCCTAAGGGCACGAGTAGCGAGGGTGTTAAGAACACCCAACTTCTGAGCAGGGAAATGATGGGAATCGGCATGAAGAATCTTATCTCTGTGGCGATGTTAGAAGACAAGGGATATGATGTTGTTTTTAGTGAGGGAAAGGCTTTCTTGTGCAGTAAGACAACTAGAGAAACCCGGAAGATAGGGGTTCGAGTTAGGAACCTTTATCAGTTGCATGTAGATGGCTGCGCAGCAACGACATGCAAGGCAGAAGGATTGGTGAGCCAGGATGATGGCGAGCTGTGGCACAGGAGATTGGGCCACCTTCACCATGGAGCCTTGAAGATACTGCATCAGATTACCACTGGGCTTCTTAAAGGCACTCTTGCGTAGTCAGATCAGTGCAAGGGGTGTACTTTGGGAAAATTTGTGAAAGCCACCTTTCACGAGAAGGATAGTTGCGCCACGACGATCCTTGAGAGAATTCACACAGACGTGTGTGGACCTTTCTCAGTAGCTTCGACAGCAAAGCACAAGTACTATGTGATCTTTGTTGATGATTTCTCTCGAAAGTGCTAGATCTTCTTCATGCAGAAGAAGAGTGAGACATACTCAAAGTTCTGTGAGTTCAAAGCACTGGTCGAGAAGGAATCGGGGAAGAAGGTGAAGGCTCTTAGGAGCGACAATGGTGGTGAATTCATCTCTAGCAAGTTCAAGGACTTCTACATCGCAGAAGGGATTCGAAGAGAGCTCATAGCTCCCCATAACCCACAGCAGAACGGGGTTGTTGAGCGGAAGAACAGAACGATCGTGGGTGTTGCATGGGCGATGTTGCATGATCAGGGCCTACCCCTTCACTTGGGAGGAAGCATGCAATACTGCAGTATATGTGCAGAACCGTTGTCCTCACAGGATACTTGGCATGAGTACACCCGAGGAGGCTTATTCTGGTAAGAGGCCTGATATTTCCCATTTGAGGATTTTTGGTTCTAACGTTTACATGCATGTGACGAAGGATGCTAGGAAGAAGCTAGAGCCGACCGCAGAGGTTGGGATATTTGTGGGGTACACTGATACGCCCCATAACTATCGTGTGTATTTTCTAGACAGTCGCAAGACTGTTGTGTGACGGGATACCAAATTTCAGGAGGAGAAAGCCATGAAGTGTTCGCTTGAGAAAGAGCCACACTTGCATGCAGATGAGGAGCTATTAGTTCCTAAGGATGAGCTTCAGGACGTGGATCAGCCACAAGATGAAGTTAATGGAGTGGAAGAGACCACTCATGCAGCGGCAACCATCAGAGGGTGAAAGTGACTTACAGAAGCTGAGAGACTGGCTCAAGATGCAAAGAAGGTTGTAGGACCACCTACACCGCAACGCAGACAGAGATAGTCACCTGATCGGTACACTGGATACATGGCTCTTGTGAGCAAATGTGTCGTGATTGAGCCATCCTCTTTCGAGGAAGCTGTGGAGGATCCCGCATGGGTAGATGCCATGGTGGAAGAGTATGATTCGATTGTCAGAAACAGTCATGGGAGATTGTCCCAAGACCGAAAGGTAAATCAGTGGTGGGTTCAAGATGGATATACAAAGTGAAGCAGGCAGCTGATGGGAGTGTGGAGAAGTACAAGGCAAGATTTGTTACCTAAGGCTTCTCACAGATAAAGGGGATCGATTATGAGGAGACCTTTGCACCTGTCGCAAGGTATTCTTCCATACGGACGATTGTTGCTCTCTCAGCGCAGATGGGGTGGCACATTCATCATATGGATGTGAAGACTGCATTCCTCAATGGAGTCATTGAGGAGGAGGTGTACATAGAGCAGCCCGAAGGTTTCGAGATCTTCAGCAGCGAGTCGCATGTATGCAGGCTCAAGAGAGTGCTGTATGGGTTGAAACAAGCACCACGTGCTTGGTACACATGGATAGACAATTATTTCATTGGACTTGGATTCTCCAAGAGTGAGGCGGATCCTAACCTATACCAAATTGTGGTGGAGGGTAAGTTGCTTATCATTGTACTTTATGTAGATGATTTGATTTTGACAGGTGATGAGCTGTTGATACTTTCATGCAAGGAGGATATTTCTAGGGAGTTTGAGATGAAGGACTTGGGCCTCCTTCATTATTTCCTGGGATTGGAAATTTGGCAGCGCAGTGATGGACTATTTGTTTCTCAGGGTAAGTATGCTCGGGAGATACTGGAGAAGTTCAACATGCATGGCTGTAAGCCCGTTGATACTCCTCTTCCTGGAGGTTGGAGGAAGGAGGATGCTACTTCAGCAGAGGTAGTGGATGCCACTATTTATCGACAGTTGGTGGGGTCGCTTATGTATCTGGTCATACACGACCCGATATATGCGATGTTGTTAACCAACTTTCACAAGCTATGGTTAAGCCAACCAAGCTCTTCTGGAAGGCAGGCAAGCATGTATTGTGTTATCTCAGAGGCACATTGGGATATGGATTATGGTACAGACAGGAGGATGAGGTGAAGCTATGTGGCTTCACGAATGCAGATTGGGCAGGGAGCCCAACGGACAGAAAGAGCACATCTGGAGGGATCTTTAGTATCAGGTCGACAACAGTTTCTTGGTACAGCAGGAAGCAGAGATCCGTGGCACTCAGTTCAGCAGAGGCCAAGTATATGGCGGCAAGTTTGGCTGCATGCGAGGCTATATGGAAGAGGAAGATCTTGGTCGGGTTGTTAGGGTCATACTTGGAGCCTACTGTGATTTATTGTGATAACCAAAGTTGCATTAAACTCTCGGCTAATCCAGTATTTCATGATAGATCTAAGCACATTGAAATCAGGTACCATCATATCAGAGATTGTGTGCAGCGGAGAATCATGTTACTTTCATACATTCCAATGGAGGATTAGGATGCCGATATCTTAACGAAGGCGCTCACCAGGAGAAAATTCGAATACCACCAAGGCAGGATAGGGGTTGCAGATAATCTATATCCTGTTGAGAGGGAGTGTTGAAAATGCAACAAGATGATGGAGCTTAGTGGAAATGAGTCGCCTTCACTAAGTGGGGCCGCAGGCTATTTTTGGCGCAAAGTCTATTTTTAGACTATGTCTATTTTTAGACATATGGATCATGGTCTATGAGTTGCAGGATGCTATTTGTGGATGATTGGTCATGTTGGTAAAAATAGATGGACTTCTATTTTTAGACATATTGGCAGAGTCTATTTTTAGACTGCCAGGCTAAAAATAGAACAGTCGAATATTATTTGCTCTTAATAATATTTGGACTATAAACATTATCTTATCCTCTTGGAGCACTTCAATTCGAGCTACGGATGTGGCACATGCAACTGCCAGAAGGAAATATGCTTTTCTTATGGGTCAGTTGAGCTATTGCATGATGGACTTCAGTTAGAACTCAAGTGGTTGAGTTTGGTGGAGTTGATTGAGGAGTTGATGGAGTTGTGTTCAGTTTGACTTGGTTGAACTAGTTGTATTTAGTCTAACTGCAGAATACACTAGTGATGAGTGATGTGAATTAATTATTAATTAATTCACTAATTATTAACTCATAAAGCAACTAAAGAATACATCAGTTAACTCAGTGCATGGACAGTTCAGTGGAGACAAGTGTTAGAGGTGGGTGAAAGAGTGAGACTGCTATCAGTTGTGACTATAGATGTGCATGAGATTTGCACATGCATTGATGGAGATTGCCAATGAGGATTGCACAGTACAATCCAAGGAAAATGAGATTGGATCATTCCTATTCTTGCTTTGGATTGCGCAGTAGAGGCAGGCAGACAGCAGAGGAGATTTGAACCTGTGACTTGATTCAGATCAGAGCTAGTTTGTGTGTAGCAGGTGGAGATAGTACTGAGTACTTGTGAGGAGTATTGTACTATGTATTGTTACATGTTCTCTATCATTATAATATACAGATAGTTGGGGGTTTTCAGCTGTATGCTTTCCCCGGTTACATACTGTGTTAATGTGCACATGCGATTGATGTTTCATTGTTTTTAATTCCACAAAATTGATGATCAACGTAGAGGAGGTTATGTATTATGCATGCATTCCGCAATAGTGTATAATCAGGATAATCTCTCTGAATAAGTGTCATATTATTCAAAATTTCTACAATTTAGCCATATTAGGATCCATGATGCAATTGATGACTTCAATGGTTTCATTAATAGGGATATTAGTATAAAGGGAGACTACGTTGAAACCTATAAGAATATCTCCAAGTTCAAACTTAATACCCTTTAACTCATTGAAAAACGATGAAGAGTCTTTAACAAAGGACTTCGTAAGGTTGACAAGGGGTTTTAGCTTTTGGGTTTGCAAGAAGATATGTTAGCCATCCTATAATGTTGACAATGGGTCTCAGGGGAGCCCCCTCTTTATGGATATTGGGAAGCCATAGGTTCTAGAAGTGATAGGGCTACTCTCGATGAGCTTATGGCTAAAGGATCCAACAATGTTGTTGGATTTTATAGCTAGATAAATTGTTTTGGAGATCTTCTTTAAGGGATTCTTATTAAGTTTCTTGTAGTTTCCATTTTTACAAAGGTGATATAACATATTTCTCTTGTAATCCTCCTTATTAAGGATAACTACAGCCCCACCATTGTCTTCTTCAAGAAAAATGATGTCCTAATTTTTGTTCAAAGGTATGAGTGCATCAAACTCATGTTTGCTAATGCTGTTTTTAGGGGAGTTTTCCTTCCTAAGGATCACAACATAGTCTTATCTGATGATATCCTTCTTGTTGTCAGGGAGGTCCTTAATCCCAAATAATCTCAAATAATCTCTTCCACCGAGATTTTCCGAGAGGCAAGGGAAAAATTTAACCCTTTCTTCAGAAGGCTATAGACTGGCGGGTCAAAGGAAAAACTAGATATGGAGAAAGTAGACTTTCATATCTAATTCATAATTCAAGGGACCTAACAATTTTCAAGGTTTGAGAAGATGGTTGCTTGGCATAGTACATGGGCCTACCTTGGATGATGAGCACTAGGAAATAGGAGGAAAGGAGGTTGAACCTAGCATAAATGGGATCACACAGCACACCTTAGGAAGATTAGAACTTAACTATAGGATGCTCGGGTTGAGAGAAAATTACAAGGGATTGATTATGGACCCAAGATACATGTGTTGAGGAGCATGTGATGATTATATTGGAAAGAAAGAAGTCTTGTGATTCCTATATATCTGAGCCTAAATCCCTATCAAAATATGGTAACTCCTAGATATTTGAGGCTATTATACTTAAAGTCTCGAGGTCACCTCAATTGGGGCTTTAGGTTATAAGTTCTGCTAAATTCTTATGAAAATTTCCATTTGTTTTGGCAACACCAACTCAAACGATATAAAAAAAGGCATTGCCAAAACAAATGGCAGTGAATACTATGCATTTTTTTAAGGGAGGTGATGTCAAATGTGCTGATATAATGTGACATAAAATATCTCATCTGACAAGTGGCATTAACAAATTCACGGGCTATAATCATTCTTTACCTGTCAAAGTATGTTTGCCAACAGAAAATGTTGATGACCGAAGTAAAAATAGGCATGATGGGTATGATGGATGCACAAGGGGTTTGTTCATTTTATGTCCACCTGTCAGTTTGAATTTCCATATTTTTACAGCTGAGATTAAAACTGATTTTTGTTTCTCATGTTGGGTTTTCATGGAAGTAGTTCTCAATTGTTTGTTCCAAAAACAATGCCCAATCAATTGTCGATTATTTGATGGTTTTGTGATTTCTAGATCAATTCGCGAAGATGCGAAAGGGCAGGCCTTTGTGCAGGGAAGTAGACTCTATTGAAGCTTATTCAAAACAGTATGAGCAGTTTGTGCAGGTGGGTTGGGTAAAGTAGTGTCACAGACTCCAGGGGTTCAATTAGAATGTTGCTAGGTCCTTTGCATAAGGTTTTGATGGGAAGGTAGTTACTCTTTCTGACATTTCATTCCTAGTTACGGAGGAAGTCATTGCTAAGGAAAAAATCTTGCCTATTGATGGGGATAGATGATTTAAAAAACCAAAACCTTGTAGGTATCTGTTAGAGCCTAAATCTGCCTTAGGCTGAAGGAAGGCAAAATTCAGGGTAACCACAAACCACGCTCAATCTGGTAGCTAGCCCTACCAGAATAGGAGAGGGCTCTCTCCGAGTCACGCTCAGCGAATAAGTAAACAGAATGGTCTGAGATGACTAACAGTGAAATAATGATCTTAGGCTAGTAAGTAAATATGGATACAAGAAGCAATTTTTTATGAATGACTGAGTTTCTGGGATGGTATGGGACCAACGCACAGCAATGAGCAAAGAATTTAATACAAAGGCACAGATTACTTCGTGAGGCAAGACAGGCGGAAAGTCTATCAATTTAGTTTGAAATTACGTGGAATGGAGGAATTGCTTAGGAGGGTGAAAAGGGCATAAGTACATGAATCTTTTTCAATAGAAGAAGAACATTGAACATGAAATTTTCCCACAGGCAGAGCAATAAAAATGAATTCTACCTTATCTAACTTAGAAAATTTCACTGGAAATGAATATGAAATGAATTGTGAAACATTACGAAATGCATATGAAACATAAGAGGCACATTTGATACACACACAACCACATGAATCTCATGAAACAGAGCCGCTGCCTTTCATTAATCCTCTGTCAAAATATACAATGAAGAACTGAGTTTCTCTCCCACAGTCTCCCAGAAATTACAAGCCAACCCTTTGCAAATGGTTTGCATACAATAAATAGACTATGCCATGAGGAAATAGAATGACCAAGAGTTGGGGAGCTTTTCGAATCACTACAAAGTGGAAGTGGAAAGACAACCATTAGTTACAGGTGTAGCGTTACAAAAATGACAAATGGCTTGGGTGACTGCTCGCCTTCCTTTGCCACTTGGATAGGAGCCCACCTTTAGTGAAAATTCTTTTTAAACATTGCCTTAGTTGCTGAGAAAAATATAGTGTAAATGAGCAGGCCCACTTGGAGAAAGTCGCGAATCGAAATTTCGCGAAGCGGGCGCGATTTTGACCCTTTTCTCTATATGCGCCGTGCCCAATTCTATATGTGCCACGCCACTTTGGAGGCTATTTTGAGGCACCTATAGGAGTCTAAAATGTGCCCAAGTGTGCTTGTTGGAATTCCTGGCATGTCTACTTTCCAACCCAAGTGGAATTTCTGAATTTGGTGCTCATTTGCCCCTCCAAATCTTCATTCTCCCAAGACTGCTTCTTGTGTGTCAAAATAGGGGCAGACAGGTCATTTTTTGAGTGTTTTTGACCTCCTGGAGACTCAAATCATGCCCAAATTTCTTGTCCAAGCACCAGTAGTCGTGATTTTGCATGATGAATCCAAAAATGCAAACCATTTATGATTTGGGGCTCCCAATCCTAAGCGCCCGTACAGGGAGAAAAACCCTGTTTTGTGCCCAAAAATTTGTCATGTGACCAAAATTGCTCCAATTTTTTTGAAATTTGGGCTGGAGGTTCTCTATGAAGTGCTATGCTGGGCCACAAAGGCTTCAGCCAATATCTAAAGTCGATTGATCTCCCTTTGCCTCTTTTGCTTCTTGATTGCCTTCCTCAATTTCGCCTTCAAATTCCTGATTTGGGCCTTGCACACTTTGTTTCGCGCCATGTAGTGGAAAGTCATGTGTCTCAGCAATGCATGGTCCTTGTCGGCCTTGTTTAGTAGCCTCTCTAAGTGCATGTTAACTCTCTCAAGGTTGGCCTCCCGATCCTCATTAATCTCTTTCTCCAATGACGTGAGCTCAACTCTTCTCCTTTGTGCAGCTTGGCGATGCTCACGAATGTTTTGTAGCTACATGATTGCTTGCTGATCCTCAAGCTGTTTTTTCCTCTGCTCCAGATATTTCCTGTTCCACTTATCCCTCTCCAAGTCAAGGGATAAGGCTTCGATATCTGATTGCTGCTCCTGGATGATCTCTCTAAGTTGTGCTCTTAGCGGATCTATATCTGTATCATCATCATGAAGGAGAACGAATTCGGTCTCTCGTTCACCTGATGGATCACCTGAAGGCCCCTCATCCTGCATTGGCTCCTTGCCTTTGTCCTGTTCTTGTGATGCTGATGGAGGAAGCAAGGCCCCTTCCACCTCGGGTGGAGATAACACTCGCTTTTCGGCTGCAAACAAACGTCTGGTGCCTTTCTGATATGTCATGAAAACCGACACACTAGCAATCTCATGGCGCTCATACCGACGAGAAGGTTTACCCTCATGCTTAACCTCTGATAATACCTGTGAAGTGCTGAAGAGGTCACGGGAGATGAAATCATCCCAAGTAATGCCCTGCAATCCCAACTGATGAACCACCAAAATCTTAATAAGAGCAAAGTGATAACCACTGTTAAGTTGCTGCTGAGGGGTCTTGTGCTGCATGAAGGTGTTCATCCTCTCTATGTTCCTGCAAATGAAATATGGGATGTTCATCATCCGTACCCTGGTAAAGTGCATGAGCAACCTGATGTGATAGGCATATAGACGAGAGAACCTCCCCTCACAGCTGTCAGTGTGAAGGTGACACCGGCCAAGATAGAGTGATCTCCATGTAGGTGAAGCACAAAAAGACGGGCCAACTCATGATGAACTCGAACATTAGCCACCCTTTGACAAAATTCAAAACATTATAGATGCTGGAAACATGACATAGCAAGAGGGCATGCCTACAATTCTGTGAGGGTGGTTGGCTCATCCCTAACATGCTTTCCACTTTTATGATGTCTCCGGGGAGCCTGTTCTTCCAAGGATGAATCACTTTGTGTTTCCATCTCATATTTGGATGAATTTTCAGATGCCATGACTGCTATATGTGTACTGTGCTTGGACTGCCCTTTGATGATGGTAGTGAAACTAGGTGCTGTTGTGATATCTGTTGATTTGAGGAGTTTCACAGGGAACTTGAGGCAATTTGGCACGGTTTCGGGCCTTTGTGGGTGTGTGCCGCGCGCCAAACCCAGTTCACCGTGCCCATAGAAATTTTGCACTGTGGGGTGGCTCTATGTGCGCCGCGCTCTGTGTGTGTGCCGCACCCCTCTGTGTGTGTCGCACTCTGGAAAACGACTCCCACTCACTCTTAAACACGCACTTTCCTCTCCTAATCACTTTGCAACGTTTCTTTATGACCTTGATTTGCACAATGACCTTGTTTGCTTGTGGAAACCTCTATTTAAAGGCTTTGAAGTCATGGGTTTAATTTTTTCTTCTCCAAAAACCCACTTTGCTAATGTTTCATTTTGGCTTTTTTCACTGACTTAAAGCAACACTTGAATTTCTCTTTTCCCTTTGGAATTTTAGGTCAAATGATGAAGTTTTCGACACTCTTTGCAGGGATTGCATGACAGGGCATTTGGCCACGGAAACCATGACTGCACCTGAAGAAATCAACTGATGACTTTTTTGAAAATTTTATCACAAATGACACTATTTGACTTTTCTTCAAAACAGAGTTTTGAAGAATAGTCGAAATTTGTCCACATGACGATGAAACTCTCTGAATCATAACTTTGTAAGGGCCTCACTCTGGCCTACATGACTTTATTGGACATGGTTGAAGACCAAATTGATTAATCCCTAGACCTAATTATCGAAAATGACTTTTGTCCATTAAAGGACCAGACCTTGACTATCATGGACTTTAGTGATCATTGACAAAAGACCTAAGCCAGCAGGAGCCAGACATGAGGGGAAATGACTAGCATAACCTTTTCCATCAGATTATGGCATGCTCCTAGCGGAATGCAGCTGGGTGAATGGAGCTGGACTCCTAAAAATGAAATGCATAAAGAGTTTTGATCTCTGACGGAGGACTGACAAGACCGACTCTAACAGTATTAACATTGCATTTTTCTTGAAGGAAGAGCACCAAAATGAAAATTGGAGGATGAATGTGCAGAGAATGTGGCTCAAACCCACATGTACCAATGCCCTAAAGTTCATACAGATGTATTTTACGTGTGATGGAAGGTATGATAGGATTTCCATGTACCACTTCAAGTTTTTGGCTCATTTGGCTAGTGAATTAAGAATGAACATGCCATTTTTCTTATAAATAGTCTTACGAAAATGCCTTCAAAAATTAGAGAAAAACCCAAGTCTTCCCCACATTGCATTTTTTATAAGGGCTTGATTAAAATATTAGTTGTCAATCATCTGAGAAAGGATAGGAATAAATTAGGATAATTTCTTATTCTGGGGAGGTTTTGTTGAAGCAATCGCTACCAAACTGAAAGTCTTCAAAGGTAAGAAATAAAAAAAGGCCAAGAACCCTATAAAAATTTTTGAAGCTCCAAAGAAAACAGTTTCCTTTTTCCTTATCATAAGCAAGAGAAAAACTTCATTGGGTAAAAAAATAGAAGACCATGTTTCTTTTCCTATGGAAGAAAAAATGTATATAAGAAGGAGCATGAGGTTTCTTTAGAAAATAACTTTATTTTTCCATCAAGAACAATTTCCAGAGGTGTCAAAAGGTTACCCTACTAATAAACCTAGCAATAATAAACAAGAAAGGGGCTCAAGGGTTAAACTTAGTGAGATAGAGGACTTAAAAGATCAAACCCAATCATCCAAACTAGCACAAAAGGAAGACAAGAAAGAGGTTACCCTATCTGAGATGTATGGGATGAGAAGACCCCATACAAGGCCCACAAATAAGCTTAGGCTCAACTCTAAATTGCAGCAGAACCCATATTTGAAAGAGAAAGTCATTGTTATTGATGATATACCTATGAAGGATTTTCTAATCAACAAGGAGGAAGCTTCAACTTCTAGAAGAAGAAGAACTAGAAACAGAGTAAAAGAGAAAAACGAGGCCCCAAGGTCAAGAAAAGAGGAAAGACAAAACATATTAAAACAAGAAACATGGACCTTTAGTTAGATGCAACATAAAAAGTTAAATAAGTATCCCAAAGATAGTGTTATTAAATGTTCTGACAACGTTGATTTTTTATTTGTTTTTTATAGTGTTGACAAATGTTTTGGCATCACTGACCTTTGATCTGTTTTTGATAGCACTGCCAAATGTTTCGGCAACACTTTCCCTATTTTGATTTTGACAACACATATACCTAGATATTGTGTCAACACCTGAATCATACTCTCTGGCAACACAGTTTTGAAGGCAATAAGGATATGGATTTTGTCAAAATAATTTTTTAGAATATCTATTGCTCAATAGAAATAGGGTATTCTCCATATTTTGCTGCAGTTTATCAGTGACTTGTTTCAATCCACATCGTCAGCAAAATTTGCAACTATAAGGCCACTTTTTATTTTCATGAATTATCAACGCATCAATTTTTCCTTGTAAATGTATTTTTAGTTTTAGTTTTAATAGATTAAAGATATATGCATATATATTTATATCTTTAGTATTTTGTAATTAAAATTGCCCAAAAACTATGGATTTTAGTTTGTAAACTTCTATAAAGCTGTGAAAAATGAAGAACCAAGGGTTGTTTTTTTTTTAAACAGACTTATATTGTGTATGTTTTATTTTTGAGATTAATAAGATTTTCAAGGTAGAAGTATTAAAGATTTCATGTCAAAGATTCCTTTTGTGGTGTTTATCAGTTTGTTTCCTTAGTTATGTTTCTTTCCTGTGCGAGATTTCATGGATGTTAAGTCTTCATATTTGATCTAAAGTTAAGTTTCGTGGAATTCATCTCTGTTGAGATGCTCTACTGTTATGAGATTCAAATATTTTCACCATTTTTGCTAAATTTGCACATAACTCATTATGATGCTCTATTGTAATGGTTTGTTCTCTTTTCCTAACTACCAGCTTGATAATCAAAGGTCTAAGTAAACATTATCATATTTTCTCTAAATGATGACAAACATTGAGTCTTCTTCTCTCATCTTTAGAGAAAACCTATCTTTATCTCATCAACATGGATCATTGTGAAAATAAATATAAAAGAAAACAATGATATCTCTAAAACTCAATGATTGTTTCCAATGTAATTCATTTTTTAACAAAAATGAGTACTTTTTTCATTAATTTAACACTTGGTCGCGAAAAATACATGAGAGAGTTATATTGTTGATTTTCCCTTGGGCATTTTGAATTACAAATTGCATCTATCTACCCCATCCCAAACTATAACAAAATCCCCAAACCGACTAAGTACTCTTATTGTTCTAGATGTATATATGCAACAAAATTGGAACATCATCCACGTACACTTAACTCCTACCATTATAATTAAGTCAGATCAGAATCCTCAGTGGGTTGATTGCGATCAAAGCATCGAGGATGATCACATCAAGGGATCAGAGGATGATTGATCTAGAAGTGCAAGTTCATGATAATGTTGCGTAAAGCATCCAATTGTTCCTCCATCTCACTAATTTACTTTTGTTGGGCCTCCATTGATTCTGTTTGGACTTTATTCGCTTCATGCTGCTCATACATTAGGACCTACAATTCATAGATCTCTGCATTCATCTCTTCATGGGCCCTACGACAATGGTCGTAGATAGTTGAGATAGAAGAGTCAATCTCAGAACTAGAATCCATAGGTGATAGATGTCGCAATGCAAACCAAATATAAGCATAGTAGTTCAGAACTGGATGAGATAACTTAGCTACCTATGTCAAAGGAAAATTCCTAGCTAATACAGGAAAGAAATGCAAGACTAGATCACCCCTTCCCAAAATCCCACTTCAATCTTACTTTGGATTACAATTCATAAATTTAGGAACACCAAGGGTTGTTTTATGGAGCACCAAGGAAATTGAGTCAACAATGGAGAATTTTACCTTTGAATCAACAAAAATGTTATGCCTTTCACTCTCAACACAACAAATCCTGGAATTCCTCCTGAGATATGAAATCCACAAAAGTAGAAGAACCTCTAGAAGCTACACATAAAATTCCCAATATTCCCAAGTGTTGCTCAGCAAAATTAAGCCACCTTTCTCTCAAGACTCAAAGAGATGATGATGCTTACCTAACATTTCTTATTTGAAATTGAGGAATCTAGGCTTCATATCCACCATTTTAACTCCATTTGTAAGAAGATATCCATGTGTTACTATAGACTCGACTCACCTGAGATAGGTTCCCAAAGTGAGACAATTAACTTCCCATTCCCTGAAGAGACATTTCCCCCCTCGCCATGGTATATGAATCACTCCCCTATCTAATATTCCTCAAATCCCATGGGAATGACACACTAGAGAGGGTAATTAAAATGAGAGTCATAGATGTTGAGCGAAGGATGATGAGAACCATGGTTAATGCTAATGAATGCCACAAATTTTCATGTATTTGAGCCCTGTAGGTTTCCACGATTTCCAAGTATGGGAGGAGTCCTTCCATCATTGCAGATGTCACCATATTTTTTTAGGACACTAATTAAGTCGTAGTCTAATGACACAAGTGATTAAATGTTAATGAATGAGGGGGGAGTGAAGGTATGGGAATTGGGGGAACAAATTTCCACCGGTTAACTTAGTTTCAACAAATACTTACCTCACCTAAGCTAGGTTCCCAAAGTCAAACAATTAAATTCCCATTCCTTGAAGAGACATTTTCCTTGCTTACCATGGTATCTGCGTCACTCCCTTGTCTATTCTTCCTCAAATCCCATAGGAATGGAACACTGGAGAGGGTAATTAAAATTAGAGTTGTAGATGTTGAGTGAAGGATGACATGAGCCATGGTTAATGCCAATGAATTCCATACATTTGCATGTATTCAAGCCCTAGAGGTTTCCATTATTTCCGAGTATGGGAGGATTCATTACATCTTGCATATGTCACCATATTTTTTAGGACACTAATTAATCCATAGTCTAATGATACCAATGATTAAACATTGAGGAATGAGGGGTGAGTGAAGGTATTGGAATTTGGGGAACAAATTTCCATCGGTTAACATAGTTTCAATAAAATGGAGAAACCATGGGACAAGGGAGGGGTAATAAATATACTTCATAGACATCGATTAGGGGATGGTAGTTTAGTTAATGATTCGATTGATTTATTCTTGTCCTTTTTCCAAGAGGAAAGCTCTATTGGCCAAGAGGTCAACATCACTATTGAAACTCCAGAGGATATAGTAGAGGGAGTAATTGAGAGAAAGATCCTAGAAATGATGCGATCAAATAGTAGACTTGGCATATTATCAATTGGGGGAGTCTTTTTTCTAAGATGGCGAATAATTAGGAAGGAGTCACCTAGGATAGTTATATCTTTAATGCCCCTTTTGGATGCTAACGTTAGCCCCAAAAAATTATCGTACATCTCCGCCTAATTGTTAGATTTTCTGCCAATCCTCCAAGATAATTTGTCCATAATTATTCCCCCAAGATTCAAAAGAATCCCTCCTCCTCTTGTCACCCCTGGTTTAATTAAAATTTTAATTATTAATCACATGAAAAAAATTGGTAGAACTTGGGAGCATTTCGTATTTTGGGGAGGGTTTGTTGATTCCGTTTCTAATAAGCTTTACAACCCTGTCCATACTGTTGAAATTCCAAAACAATCAACCTCCTATGTCCTTACCAAAAACAAAAGGAAATATTTTGTGGACAAACACATTGAAAACCTTTGTTTCGATTCTTGTGGTAGAAAGGGTATATGTAAGAAAGGGTAAAAAGGTTCTTGAGGAAAAGCCTTCAGCCTCCCATCAAGAAAAATTTCAGGAGTTGCTAGAAGAGAACCCCACTGATAAGTTTTGCAGTGATAAACATGAGGAGGGTTTAGAAATGAAGCTCAGTGAAATAGGGTATTTAGAGGGTCAAACAAAATCATCCAAAATTGTACAAAGAAAGAAGGAAAAAGAGGTTAATTTAGCTGCGATGTATGGGATGAGAAAGCCCCATATAAGGCCCACAAATAAATTTAGTCTAAACTCCAAATTGCAATAGAACCCAACCTTGAAGGATCAAGTCATTGATCTTGATGATACACCTTTGAGGGACTTAACAATAAACAAAGAGGAAGCTTCAAGTTCCTATAAAAAGAACAAGATACAAAAACAACATAAATGAGAAAAACGGAGCCCCAAGGCGAAGAAAAACAAAAATACAAAACAAATTAAATCAAGCAATGTGTACCGCTTGTTAGAAGTTGTAGAAAAATTAAAATGAGAATTGAAAATGAAACACTGCTAAATGTTTTGGTAGAGTTTATATTTGAGTTTTTTTATAGCACAATGTTATATAGTTTGGCATTTCTTTCACTATTTTTATTTTGACATCGTATACCCAGATATTTTGTCAACGCTTGAATAATACTCTCTGGAAACACAATTTTGACAACTATAAGCATATAGTTTTGTTCAAATATTTCTATAGACTATATTTATATAGTAAGCATTATCTTGGAAAGATAGTGTAAATTCAGGGAAGAGATCAAAAGGAAATTTCTATTTTGAGCAGACCAGTCAATATCAAATCAGGATATCGAGGCTATAAACGGGGGGTTTTCCAGATTTTGTTCCAAATTGTCAGTAACTAGTTCAGATCCACATCTTCAACAGACTCTATAGCTACATGCCTACTTTTTTGCCACCATGGATTATGTTTCAAAGTGTCAACGCATCACTTGTTCCTTGCAAATGTATTTTTTAGGTTTAATTTACAGTCATCAAGATATGTATATATTTTTAGTATTTTGTAATTAAAAATTTTCAGATATTATGGATCTCATAGCTTATGTAATTATTGTATAATTAGATGAAAAAGTATAGGAAAGGGTTGGTTTTTGAAGAAAAAGACTTGTGTTTCATTTGACTTCATTTTGAGATTAATAGAGATTTCAAGGAAAATTATTTGAACTCTTATATTAGAGATTCTTTTAGTGATGCTTACCTGTCAATTTTCCTAGTGACTTTTTTCCTATGCAATTCGATAAGTGTTTTTAGTATTCATATTTGAAATGAAAATCATATAAGTTTGCAAAATTCATTTGGTGTGCTGCTTTACAGGTTTCAAGTACTGTCACTTTTTCTTCTAATATCAAACATAATTCAATCTCATGCTATGTACTAATGTTTGTTTCTTTTTTTGCCTATCTGCATGATAATCATAGGTCTAAATAAGCGTTATTCATCCCGCCTCTGAGCTCTGATTATTCTCCCACCAAATCTTGAAATCTTCATTGGAATGACACATTAGTTGTAACTCATTTGAAATTTTATTATCGTATGTGCACTTTGATATGATGTAATATGATTATCGTTTCATTTCATGTGTTAATATTAGGTATATAGTCGAGAAATTAATTATTGTATGAAATAAATAATAACTTTTCATTCTAATTTTTTTTTTGTAGAACAAGGACCCTCAAAAATATTTGAATGATCCTGATCACATATATACAAATCACGTTGGGTTTGATGCTGAGATGGAAGATGATGTTCATGATGAAACATATACAGATGACAGTGAGGTTGATGCCAATACAGATGAGGATGATGATCATGATCACAATGGTGATGAGCCAATTGTTGGTAGCAATAAGTGACATTCATGATCATATATACTGCATCATGGATAATTTTTGCTATATTTTTATGATGCCAATTTTCATGGTTACTATCATATGTACCATTTGCACGACCTCCAATACCATATTATTGAATTGTATCTTTTTGACATGTATCATTTTGACTTGTGTCATTTGGACACGACATATCATATTGACTTGTATCGTTTTGTCTTACATAATTTATTATTTTTATTTATATCATATGTACATGATGTATCATTGGGACTTATGTCCACTGTTGGACATGTATAATTTTCACATGTTATTGATCTACTAGTATATGTGAATTTCCCTTGTTTTAGTTATATATGATGATGATCTTATCAGTATTAACTTGTCATTTTTTTATATTGAAAGTGGTTGATGATTTGGATGCATATTTTTTACGTATGATGGTTTATATTTACTACTCATGATGGATGTTGTCAAATTCACTTAAATTATACTTATTTGACTCACTTATTTTAATTATAGATGATGAAGATGTTACAATAATTATATTGCTATTTTATATATACTAGATGTTTTAGATTCTATTTTGATGGAGATTTAAGCAGTATAATGATGTTGTTAATTTGTATAGATGTTTGTTTCCCTAAAAATTCTTTATAAATGTTATCCTATAAATTATTTCAAATGCATTCATATGACTTAATGTATAATCATATAACTTATTTAAGGGACATGATATATTTAACTAATTAAATTGAAATAAAACATATTAATTTAACAGATGCAAAGAAATAATCATTTTTGGAAGAAAAAAAGAAGCAACAATGGAAGCCAAATTGGAAGCCACATGAGAAGAAAAATGGGAAGAAAAATCAGAAGTCAAATAGGAAGCCCTAACGCTATTCCCGGTGCTCAGAAGCAAAAAAAAAAGGAACAATGGAAGCAAAAATTGGAAGCCACACTAGAAGCAAAACTAGAAGAAAAACGAGAAGCAAAATTGGATGTAAAACTAGAAGCCAAACCCGAAGCCAAATTGGAAGCAAATCCTGGCATTATTCCTCACGCAACTTCCAGTGTATTTTTTGGTGAAATTTCTGGAGCTATTTCTGGCACTATTATCGGTGCTATTAACGTTGTCATTTCTGGAATTATTGTCAGCACTATTGTCATTTCTATTTCCAGTGTTATTGTCATTTCTATCGATGTTGCTATTTCTGATGCTATTTCCAACGCTATAGACGACGTTATTGTCAACTCTATTTTCAGTGCTATAGATGACGCTATTTCTGGCATTGGATTTTTCGATGCTAAGATAGGCGCTATTCTCAACATTATTTCGGGCATTAAATTTGGCACTGTGATAAACATACCTGGTTGTGCCCATTTTTGCACCAGAGAGGGTGTCCAATTTGTGGACTAGAATACACTAAATTTTAGTGCTATTTTAGGCGTTATTTGGTTCTTCTGTTGTTGTGTTGGATCTATGTTACTGAGTTTAGATCTGTCACCACAAAGCTTGAATTTTCCAACAAGGAACTCAATCTATGTCACATAATTTAGATATGTCACCACAAAGCTTGGATTTGCCAACAAGGGACTAAATATATGTTATAGAGCTTGGATCTATTACTACAGAGCTCATATTTGAGATAAATATACTCTAGACTTTGTCTAACCACTTATGATCTTGGACATTTACTACCTAATTCATATAGGTTCCAAAAATTTTGAATCTATCCTTCATTGAACTCATAACTATGTGTCAAACTTTGTATACGTGCACGGATAGGTACTACAAAGATAACAATATGATGTAGACTTTAGTGAGAATAGAGAGAAGATATTGCTCCTTCAAAAAGCTTCTTTTGCTTATACTTGTCTCGTATGCTTGAGAGAGCCAAGTGAATATTATTGAAAGGTTAATGCATTATAAGGAGAGTGAGCAACATCTTTTTATAGTCATTAAGGTGATCTGAATTGGTGCCTATGAAATCAGGCCAACTTGGCTGTCGAGAAGGGCCGACTTACACTTGTGGAGTCTATGTAAATTATGGAGCCAGCTTCATAAATTACAAATTCATTTTCCCTCCTTTCAGTTCCATGTAAAACATGGCTTACAAAATTTATGTTAACCAGAAGAACATCATCCTAGAAGGCAATACTAATTCACTTCTTCATGAAGACTGGCCATAGCTACATTTTTAACAATTTCTTGAGTTTAAAGATTGATATATGATTTATATGTTAGGAACAAAGTGACATATCAACTTCCAAGATGGTGTTAGTAAGATTTTTTAGGGAAGGGTATCAGTGAGGCCACTAGGCTTCATTATGGCATTCCAGGTGAGGGTTCGTTGACGCTTTGAGGTTTGGTGTTTTTTGTTTAGCTTTGTAGGTGTCATGTTTACATCTCTTGGTAGGCGTTAAATTGGACGATGAAGATTGAAGCAGGAACTTGTCTTGCTTTTGCATGATATTTTGATATAGCATTATATCTTAGGTGACATTGCTAAAGTATTGAGCTCGAGAAAGCATGGAGGTTCGGTTAAATAGTTCCTCGTAATTTCTTTCATTCTAATTTCAATGTTTATCTTCGAGTTGTTGTCATATCTCTTCACCTTACTCCCCTTGCATACAAACATATTTGTATTGGTAGATTTGTTTGGAAATATTTTTTATTATTACGAGGTCTCATTTTCCTCAGAGGTTTTATGCTATGGTTTCGTGATTTCTCTGGGTCCTTGTGTATGGTATAATCTCTCTCATGGATTTCTTTTTCCCTTCCAAGTTAAAATTTTCACTAGTTGGTGAGAGGTAAATGGGTTGATTGCCTAATTTTTATTGAGGTGGCCTATTGTATGTAGGAAATTTAATTGTTTTACCAACTATAATAAGAAGCGTAGATTTTCACATCATTTCGAGATGATGTGGGTTTCAATGTGTTAGTCAGGTATTATTTTTGTATCTGTTACAAGACATTTTGTTAGATCATTCCAAAAGACCTGCAAACTGGATCAATCAACATCCATGAACATTTTTTCATCATTCCTTCACAAATCCCTAAGCATCATTTCCCCAAAAAGCATAAGTTTCAGGGACAAATTTTTCAAAAACATTGTTTTTATCCCTAATGTTCCTTGCATGACTAGTCATTTGCGTTCAGCGAATGTTGCATGCTTTCTCACCAACATTGGTCAACACATGTTGCTCCCTTCTTCAGATGCCCTGATTCTAGAAATTCGGCAAAAATAAAAAATATTTATGAATCTTCCTCTTCAAGAAGCTTCCAATGTAGTTTTAACTATTTACCACGGATAGAGAGCTAGAATTCCTATTTGATCCTATCTTTGACACCTTATCTCTTATCCCTTGAGCTCATCCTCTCATCATATGTGTATCTCAAGACCATAATGGTAAATCCTAAACTACCACATTCATCCTATAAAGTTACTGCCTCCCAAAAGTTTTGGGTTGGCTTTTGGAGATTGATAGTTCCCTCATGTTGTTGCTTTGAGCCTAAAGGAGTTACCATATTCATGCATTAGGGTTTATGTTGAGGTGTGCTTTGTGACAAGGAAGGAAAACTAAATTTTGGGAGACATCTACAAAGTTAGCTATTATTTATGGTTGTAAACTCTCTTCTATATTTTTTAATACAAAAAGTATCTTGTTTTCCTATATTTGTTGTGTTATGTTTCCGCTCATGTATTTCAATTCCATGTTGATTCATTGAATAGATATTTTATATTATGCTACGTGGATGTTGTGGATCCTTTTCTTTTTTAAGTCATGTGTGCAGGTTATAATTATAGCACTTGGAACTAGAATTGGAGCTTACAAGCAAGGATGAAAGAAATGATTGCTACAAATTCTAGGTAGGATTCCTTCCCATAATCTAATTTCTCTAAGGAAAACTTCATGCTTTTTGTATTTTTTTGTTCTAGATCATACCACTAGATCTAGGGAATTCACCCTTGTCCACAATCATGAAAATTCCATGTAACAAATTGGCGACTCCACTAGGGAAGGAATCCATAATCTCTCGTCAATTCAAAAAGTTTCCATTGAGTCTTTGAGTTTGTTTGTGTCTCTGTAAAGCCAATACCTTGTGTGAAATTGTGTGTTTTTTCTTATATTTTTTGCAAAACTTGTGTATTTTTGCTTGTATTTTTGCTAAAAGTGTGTATGAGTGTTAATTTCCTTTGAGTGTCATCACCTTTTTTATAATATTTTGTTTCATTCTTTCTTTATTCTTGCTAATTTGGGTTTGTATGCAGAGATTGATTGTTAAATTTAAAAAGTAACTTTTACATTATAGTTAAAGTCTATGTGGTTTCTTTTCGTCATCGACCAAGTTGCATTCATATGTTTCTTTTCATTTGAAACACTAAAAGAAAAGAAAAGAAACACAATTATTTTCATTACATATAGGGATTTGATTTTGATTGGAATAGTGAAGCTGAGGAGATTGATTGTTGCATCACTTGTTCGTTGCATTGTTGATTGATTTATTCTTCCCCTACTTAGTTAGGCCTTTCATTGTTAAAAGGAAAGTGAAAATAGTTCTTTTTGTCATATTATTTGCATCATAGGCGTGTTAAGGTGACATCGAGTTTTAAACCTTGAAATTGAAACATAATTCAAGATAAAATCTAAAATTCACTCAATTAACCTAAGGAGCATTTGAAACTTAACGACACACATAGAGGTCTAGGCTCGAGATGTGTTCTGACGTCTTTAAACATAGGAGATGTCATTATTTGTCAGCGTTACATTTCAGGGGTGATATGTCGTTCCACGTACGTGAGGTATATCAAATCATTCTCCATTTACCTTCGGGTATATCGGACGATGCTCCACATACTTTGAGTATATCAAAACACTCTCATCAAACGATTATGCATTAGGAAACACTAATATAGATTGCGCTTCCACGTACTTCTAGGTATATTTTGGAAGACCACCATAGGAAGCAATCCAGTCTTAGGAATCTGAGTCGGCCTCCTTATCACTCGTGATACATCGAACAAAAAATTAAAGGAGATTAAATACTTGGTTTACCAAGGTGGTATATCACATTTCACAATGACCTAGTAATCCTTTTTTCCTAGTTTACCCCTTTTTATTTTTATTTTGTGTCTTTAATTTCTAAAGTCAATTAATTAACCATGGAACAACATCCTTACTATGGGAAAACTCCTTAGTAGATCTTAGGTTGAGACTAATGGCAACAGTTCTAGAGTCTACCAATCAAGGAAACCCCTCTTACGTGAATCCTATTCCTTTTCTTTCTTTTGGAAATAATGGTGCTCCTTATATGGCAATGTTGTCTCTCCTAGATTTACCATTCGTTTACTTGTTTGGTTATTTTTTACCTCCTTGGTTCTAAATAATCAAACTACTTCTCAACCAAGTAGTCCTCCACATAAATGAAATCAACCTCAAGTTGATCCTAAAGTTGACCCTTTTCCTTATTCACTAGTTATTTCTTCCTCTCCTTCTTCCTCTTCGCCTGTTGCAAGTCTAGATACTAGTAACCAGGAAGCTAAGAAGAACAAGAAAGGGAAGAAGAAGAAGAAGGAAAATAAGTAGGGGGAAACCGACTAGACATTGTTATTAATGTAATTGAAGTTGAGAAACCTTCCAATCAACCCCACAAAGTTATTCCCTTTCAAGTGATGTAAGGGTGACAACCTTCTTAGAGATTGTCTTAGTATTTCCAAGGTATTAGAAGTGTGGTCCACCGGCTCACATCAGCCTTTGTCGTCAACTTTTGGAGATTATGTTGATGACAAAACATTGACTAGTGATCATAAGATCCACAGGAAAAAGGGTAAAGTTAAGTTTCCATGTATGTTATGTGAAGGGAATCATCCTATTCGCCGCTGTCCTTATATGGATGAAGCCTCAAAAGTGTTGGAAAACCTTACATCTTCTCATCCTCGTCTTCTGAATAGTTATCGAAATCTTTCTCCCAATCCTCCACTAGGTGATGAAGTGATTGATCAGAATCTATCTCCAATCAATCCAACTCTCTTTGAACATGAATCCCATGACTCAATTCCCAACCAACCATTGGTTGATAAAATGGTTGACTTGATTCCACCTTTCGTTGATCATACTTTCCCATAAAGAGTGAGTCTCATACCACTCAGGTTCTTCTCATTTCTTCAAATTCCAAAGAACTTGGGGGAAATCCTCCTGTTTCCATGGGCACAAGGGGGAAATCCCCCCATTCCCACAACATAGGGGAGCAGTTCTCCTATTCCCATAGCAGGAGAGGGCAATTCTCCCATTCCCACAACACCCCCTCCAAGTAGTATGGTCACTTCTTTTGATTGGAGTCGATTGGCAGGGTATCGTCTTCCTTCTTACGTGCCCCTCCATATCATAGTACAACCCTATAATATGGCCATAACTAGGACATTCATAGATGAAGGCACGTTTGTTAGTATTTCTTCCTCAACTTCTTGGCAAGATTTCGGTTCTCTGCAGCTTGTGCCCATTACTCATAATTTGATAGATTTTAACAGAGGAACCAATCAACCGTTAGGGATCCTTCCTCAATTTCCTATTACTTTTGGAGGAAAGACTGTCTATATCAATGTGATGGTAGTCCAAAGCCCTTTTGATTTTAATTTACTCCTTGGGCGTGACTATGTTTATGACATGGGAGCTCTTGTCTCTTTACTATTTCATGTGATGTGTTTCCCGCATGAAGGAAGAATCATGGCCATTGACCAACTTTTGTTTATTGGTCCCAATTTGACTCTCAATCAACCAAGTTCCCTAAATTTTCCTTATATGCAAGTTTTATCTCCCCCGCCACAAGTTAATTATGTGGCAACCTTTTCAATGCATGTCTATACTAATGATCTAGTAGGTGATATAGTGCATCATGTACTGGGAGACCTAGCACCCGATATTTCCCATGGATCCTTTGATATGTATCCTTTCTAGAGAATTTTTCTCCCATCTTATGAGATCTTCTTGGAAGCCATGATATTTGGGGAGCCATGATTAATATAATAAGGTTCCTAGAGCATAGTTCATTTTCTTGTGTCAAGCTCCTTAAAAAATGAAACAAGGTTCTTAGAGAAGAGTTCATTGTCTTGTGTCAGGATCATTAAAAAATGAAACAAGGTCTATGAGCATAGTTCTTTTCCCGTGTCAATCTCGTTAAAAAATGAAATAGATCCTCTTCCAATTCGAGTATTTGATTATATCTTGTAAATTCCCAGTCGATTCTTTCACTTGATCTCATAAATGAACCTTTCATTCCATCCACCTAGTAACCACTAGTCTACTTAGGTGAATGAAATCAAGCTTGGGGGGAATGTGCCTAGAATTGAATCATTGTGTTTGGGGCATGAAAACTTATTTCAAGCATAGTTTTCCTCTGTTTCAAGTTTGTGTAAAAATGAAACGACTCTCAAGCATAGTTTTTCTCATGTTTCTAGCTTGTGAAAAAATGAAACCATCTTCAAGTATTCTCAAGCATACTTTCCCATGTTTCAATTTTGTGTAAAAATGAAATCATTCTCATACTATACCTCGTGATTGCATTTTTTATCAACCTATTTCTCAAAATGAGCCTTGGTTTTCTCATTCCTTCATCAACATCTGCTTGGTCGATCATACACTTTCACTTGGTTGTTTTACCCTTTATCGAGGAATCCTTGCGATGAGTGGTCTTATTAGCCAACCTCTTTACCTCTGCGTGTTTTGAGTAGTTCCATCATGACCAGAACTAGTTGCTACCATTTATACCATTCAATCCTCCAGGAGGAGTCCTCTTTCAACTCTTTTAAGACTCCCAAAACATGAAAAGATTTCCAAGCACTTGTCTTTTTGAAATCGTTAAAGTAAATGAAAAGATGTTTGCCCAGTATAAGTTTAACCATTTTCTATACTGGGATAGAATATTTAGAAAAATGAATACCTTAGTCGAACATTGTTAAGAGGTTCTCTTGAGTATCGTTTTCTGACTTTTCGAACTCAAGGAACAAATTTACGAAAAAGAACCTTTGGATTTTTCTTTTATGCCTTTTTTCAAACTCTCTAAACATGAAAGGAAGTCGAGTTACACCTCTGTTGGACTCATAAAAGCATCAAACAACATTGGACTTTTCAAACATGATGGAACCAAACCATTCCTTCTCAAGGTTTGTTAAAAATACTCAAAGGGATTCATCTGAAGGATGAACTTATAGATCAATCATATGTCATCCTCCTCAATCTTGTCAAAAAATAAAAAGGCACTAACTATAAATGGTTGGGGAAATTGGGAAAATGGGATACTTTACCTATTTATCACAGTGAGTCGCTCTTGAACATGAAACTCTTTCACTTCATCTCCTTGATTGTTGGGTTTGGAAATTTTCTTTTCTCTTTGGTTAATCATACCATATCAAAAGCCTCCACATTTTGTTTTGGGTCAATGTTGCCAACTCCATACAATATCGTTGATGTGTTAAAGAGAAGTCCTTCAGTTGACATGTGATACAATAATCTTAATCCTTCATTCATGTATGTCATTCTTGAACCAGTTCCACATCAACATCATTCTATCTCAAATATTAATACCCGTTTCATGTTGTTGATGGGGGATATATCAAGGCCCTCCTACGATGAGTCGCTTCTTGTCGACGTCAGCTCATTATCCAAGAAGTTGACTTAGAAAGTCCTTTTGGTACCTTGTAGCTTTCATAAATCAATGGAAATTTTCCTTGCTTTCTGTGGCAGGTCTTCATCATTGGTGTCTTGGGAAGTTTTAGTGTCTATGGATAAACGCTTAAACCCCTAGACTAGTAGCTAAGTCTAGAACAACAGTGCAAAGCATTCTCTACCTTTTCTATAACCAATAGATTAAATAAGACAGTAAAGAAGCCTACCTGTAGCTTTCGCTTACTCCTTATCTCCCTTGACCAATTCTGTCGCTCCTTTCCGTACTTAATCCACTTGAAAAGTACCTGTACACAGACAGAAGACAAAAATTGATCAAAGCATATGATAATTATCTATTGATTAAACATAGAATGGAATCAAGTTCATAATACACATATGAAAGCATCAATGAACAATACAAACATATGGAAAAAGCTTTGAACACTTTATTAGTAAAAGGAAGAGTTACAACCCAATTTGCTTGATTCAATATCACTCCTCCAGTTCAATCCCATCCTCTCCTCATAACAAGCAAGAAATTTTGACATCATTAAAATACTTGAAACCAACTCAAGTCTCATACTAACGACATCTCCCTATAATTCAATTATTTCCAGCCCTTGATCACTTAGATGAGTGGTATTTCTATAGGTGAATGAAGCAAGTTATGCCATAAATGGTGATAATGAATGCCCTCCCAAACTTAGAATTTAGTTCCATGGAGGAAGGGATAAAGGGATTGATGTTCCTTAACTCCCTCCCTCATCCAATTTTGAGCCCAAAGGAGTGGATAGCCTTAAGAAACTTCTAGAGGCATCCTATGGATAATAATATTCCAAACCCCAATGCAGATTTCGCTCAAATTCGCCCAGCACACCCTGGTAGTGTACTGGGCTACACTACAGTGTGCCCTGGTAGTGTACTGGGCTACACTGCAACGCACCCTGGTAGTGTATCTACCTACTTTGATCCTCTTAAAGACAATTTTTGGATGATTTCAGTCATATAACTTCTTGGGAAGCTAGGAATTCTGATGGTTGACTTCTTTAGGGCATGTAACAACTGAATTAGGGTTTGATGGGCCCTAAAGCACTGATCTATAAGATGGGAGTGATGTGCCCAAATGGATCTGTAACAGTTGCCCCCTAAAGCATGAAGTCGAAAATATGTATGTCGAGTGAAATTCTTTACTATGTGGAGAGGAGGTTTTGAAGTGGAAGGTGACCTGCATCAATTACAATACATATATCATGATAATTTGATTTTTTCTCATGAACTCGCTGAGGGAAGGCATACCCATGCTCAGCTTATAAACTTTCATTACATGTACAAATATAGTCGTCTACAGATATATACCCATGAATGGATGACCATGAATGTAAGGCCATTGTACATTTGATTTAGTACTCCTGAAAATATTGTAGCCCAGATGGATGAAACTAGATCCGGGGTCTTCATTCTTGTTCAATCTTTCACTCAAGTACAAGTCTAACCATGTGAATAGATGATCTGATGTTGAACATGGGAAGACATCATCTAATTACAAACCAATGATGTAAGCCATTAACAGAAATGAGAGGAATCACCGATAATGATGATGACCCTCAAGGTACTACTGTACATTTCGCATGGTGTGAATAAATGATTTTATGTCGAACACCATACAAAGTCTTTCGATCGAAGGCCAGTGGTGACAACCTATTGCCAGAAGTGAGAAACCTACCATTGATGTATGCAAGCCTCAAGGTACTGAAGGGGTGTTTCTAAGTCAACTTCTTGGATAATGTGCTGATGTTGACAAGAAGCTAGTTGTCGCAGGAGGGCCTTGATGTATCCCACATCAATGACACAAAACGAGGTAAATGATTTTGGAGATTAAAAATTGAGTAACGATAGAAGGTTCAGGAATGGCAGTCATGAAAATGAAGGTTTGCGGTATTGCAAAGGATGAAGTTTGAACTGAATGACTTCTCTTGAACATGTCGTTGACACTAAAATGAATTGGTAGCATTGACCCACAAAAAGTAATGGATGGTATGATAGAACAACGGTGTGATAACCATAAAGCTGAATGACCCAACCCACATAGTCACGGTGATGAGGTGAAAGTGTCATGTTCAAGAGCGACTTGCTACCATAAAGTGTTTTCCCCTTTTTCCAATTTTCCCCAATTATCACTGACTAGTACCTCTTTATCTTTATCAAGCTTGAGGAGGATAACATATGGTTGTTGTATAATTTCACCCTTTGGGTGAATCCATCATTATTTGATGCTTTAATGAGTCTAGCGAAGGTGAAACTCGGTCTTGTCTAGATGGACAAGTTTGTCACTATTTGATGTTTTTAACGAGTTTAACAACAAAGATAACTTGGTCCTTTTTATGTTTATAAAGTTTGAAAAGGGACGAAAAGGAAACTCCAAAAGTTATTTTTCGTAGACTAATCTCTCAAGTCTGAAAAAGCATAAAATAATACAAGAGAGATATCATTTCCAATCCTTTAACGAGTTGGAAAGGACAAGCGCTTGACAATATTTTCATGTTTAGAGAGTCTAAAAAGAGCTTAAAGAGGACTCCAGTTTGAGGAACGAGTGGTGTCTATGGTAGCAACTGGTTCCGGTGATGTTGGAACTTCTCAAAACATGTTGATTTATGTGAAGAGGCTAGCTAATAGGACCACTCATTGCAACTGTTCCTCAAAAAGTGTAAAACAACCAAGTGAAAGCGTATGATCGGCCAAAGAGATGGTGGCGATGGGATGACAACAACCAAGGCTCAACTTACTAAAGAGGTTAATAGAATGGCAATCATGAGGGTTACACATGGAAAATTGGTTCATTTTACACAAGCTTGAACGATAGGGAACTATGCTTGGGTTTAGTTTCATGTTTACACAAGCCTGAAACGAAAAACTATGCTTGAATTCAGTTTCATTTTTAGACAAGATTGAAACGAAAAACTATGCTTGAAATTGGTTTACATGCCCCCAGCATGATGAAATGGAGAGTCTCCTGTAACCAGATGGAATTCGTTGTGGTGAAGCAGGACGGTTATCCAACACCTTTTTGGCTTCGTCCAGATAGGGACAAAGGTGAATGGGGTGATTCCCTTCACATAACCTACAAGGAAACTTAACTTTACCACTAGGTGCATGCCCCCCAAGCTTCATTACATTCACCTAAGTAGACTACTCTTGGCTATCAAGTGGATGGAATGAAGGTTTTTTTAGGAGATCAAGTGAAAGACTTGACTGGGATTTTACAAGATCTAATCAAAGACTCGACTTAGAACTCGGGGACCTTGTTTCATTTTTTAATGAGCTTTACCCAAGATAAGGAACTCTGCTTAGATTCCTTGTTTCATTTTTTAACGAGGTTAACACAAGACCAGGAACTATCCTCATGGGAACTGTTTCATTTTTTACCAAGGTTGACATAGTAAAAGAACTATCCTCATACCCTTTGTTTCATTTTTTTAACGAGGTTGACATAAGAATAAGAACTATCCTCGGGCCTATTTCATTTTTTAATGAGGTTGACACAGTAAAAGAACTATCCTCATATTCCTTGTTTCATTTTTTAACAAGGTCGACACAAGACAAAGAACCATCCTCATATTCTTTCGATCACAACCCATAAGTGGTCATGAAGGAGATATATGGTTCCAATCTGTTATAGACATTTTTGTGCCCTGCAACCCCAAGCATGAAATGTCCATAAACCAAGGGCTCCTAAGTCCCTAAAAGTGTTTTTCTAACTCATAAAGGAACAAGGTCAACAGATTACAGCTTCTCCCAGAAGTTCTCCATGAGAAACTACTCAGAATTGGTCAAAACAGGATCATTGCATCTCACCTAAATACACTATGAGGGTGTGTTGCATTTCAAAAGTCCCTTCTGTGGGGTGTGATGGGTGAGAAATGACAAATGGCAGTGTCATTCCGCGAGGTGGAGAGGCAATGGAAGCTTCCAGAATCTTCTCCTGTGACAATTGCCTCACTGAATTCGACGAAGGATGAGTAAGAGGCCCTCAGTCTCCAAGTGGAAGCAAGAACTGTCAGAGAGAAGACACTAATCAAACTACAAGCTGACTCATCCTCCTTATAGATATCTATATATGGATCCCTCATCCCAGAGATCCAGAGGCTGGAATTTTGCATATTGTAAGGAATTGTTGTTGGTTTCTAGAGACAAACATCAGATTGTTGGGTGATCTAAGCTTTGTTTGAGGTGAAGAGGGGCTTCTTTGCTGGGAGGTTGATGCTGGGTCGGAACCACTGGTTGTAACTCCTCCTGGATCTTTTCTTGTTTATCAATAAAAACTATTTGAGTTTTCCTCCATGCTTTTGTATCATTGATGCTTGTTACATTTGTATGGTCAATTTACATCTGATCCTAAATTGTTTATGATTATAGATCCATGTCTTTGTATAGTTCTATGCTTCTGTGATCTTACAGGTACTTTGTGAAGCTGGGCGTGCAAGGGAGCAGGTAGCTGGGGACTATCAAAGAAGAGAGGGATCGAATCAAAGGATTAGCGCAAGACAGAGGTTGGTCTTTTTGTTCCTCTCTATCTATAATTCATAAAGGAAAAACAAAAGTAGTTTTTCTCTGTTTGTTTCTAAGGCAGCTGTCACACCTTAGTGGGATAGAGCAGTTCTAAATAGACACTTTTCCTTGTAACAAAATGGCGACTCCACTGGGGAGCTAATTAGTTTGTTTGTTTATCATTCTTTGTTGTTTGTTTCATAAACTTACAAGTAGCATTCGAACTGCATTTGCCATAACAAATGCAAAGTAGACAACTGCTACTTCAATCCATCTACTGGATCTGTTTATGATTTAAACAACTGATTCACAAACTATCTGATTGCCCTTGTTATAGCTCTTAGATCCTCCTTAGATCTACCCCTGATTGTTGCATTACTGATTGCTTTTTACTCGGCCAAAACCCAAGAACTGAACTACAAATTGTGACCCGGAACCCGAACAGAGTCTCGTTTCTGGCCCAACGCAGGTACTGTTCAGAGATTTTGAATTTCAGTGCACTTCCTGAGTGGACAACCTGCGCTGCATTTCAGATTCTCTGTGTTACAGGTGCGCTGATCAAACTAGCTCTGTGCAGCTGTGGTTTCTGTGATTCATTCTTTCTAGTTCTATTCCTGAATTTTGCTGCCTGTGGTCAGTATATGTCTGTTTGAAACCCCTTTTCCTTACTGTTATTCCGCCTCCTTTGTACAAAAGAACTGTGGATGTTTTTGTGTGTTTGTTGAGTCATTTACAGTTCTCATTTGCAAAAGTAGCATAGTCGTACTGTCGTCCTTTGATTTGAATCTGTCGCAAGTGTCGATTTCGATCGTAGGAAAAAGTTTGATTGTTGTTGATGGTCGATTATCCAGTTACTATTGCTTTTGGTCTGAATTTGTAATTTTCTAGTGTCAAGAACAAGTGTTCAGTTCAAAATCGTAAGGTGTTGTAATCGTCTCCATTTTTTATTTCAAAAAGAAACTTGTTGATATTTGTCGCTTGAAAAGAAATTCATATTTGTGCATCAACTTTCTTTTTAGCATCCATGTACTAAGAAAGTCGAAAACAAATACATGCATGTGCATTTGCATATAGACAGTCTGTTTGGCTTGATTTAGGAAAGTGCATTTACAGTGTGCTCTTTGCTCTTTGTGAAAATATTATGTCTTTCTTTTCCCTAGTAGCTAGGATTTTCATTGCATAAAAGAGATAAAAAGTTTGTTTATCATCTTTAGATTGCATTTTAGGAATTACATCTACATCTCGTGGTGAACCCGAAAGGAAAACTTCATAAACAAGATCAACTTAAAATAAATTCAATGAATCTAACAACGCTTTGGAACTTAACGCACAACATTTAGAGGTCTAGGCTAGAGACGTATTCCGGCGTCGTAAATCCTGGTAACTGTTGTTCTCACTGATGGTTGGGTGATTCCTCCACTTTGAGACGATAAGTGCCAGTACGGACTTGTGCTCCCACGTACCATCGAGTATATTTTTGGAGACCCTAATAGGCTTAATCCTTTATCCATAGGAAGCCGCGTCTGCCGCCCTATCGATCGCAATGCACTGAACACAACATTCGGGAAGATTGACTGCCATACCGTAAAAAGTATTCTACAGTTTTGCGATTGGTTTGGTACTCCCTATACCTAGACTTCCAGAGTAGTCCCTTTCGTTCCTTTTCAGACTCCTTAATGGAAAAGGTCCATCTGAGTACTTGTCACTTCAGGCTCATTAAAAATCGAAGGAGACTAGAGTCATCTTTTGTTTTTTCTCGACTCTTAAAAACTGAAAAAACAAGTTGTGTCAAAGCGTCTAAAATTTATTTTAAATGGAATATTCATTACCCTTTCCTACATTGATCTTGGGTTGAGAAAATGGAATCCACCAACCAAGGGATCCCCCTTGGAGGAAATCCTAGTCCCTTCTCCTCTTGGGGAGATGTTGGTGCACCCCATATGGCCACATTGTCGCTTCCAAGACTGAAAATTGGTCTACCTGTATGGCTCTTCTCAACCTCTGTTGTTTAGAACACCACAATTCCTGAACAACCGAATCAGCAATTAGACGAGTCCAGAGTTACCCACCAACCTTCTACTTCCTCTAATTCTTCCTCTCCTCCTTCCTCTTCGCTTGATGGGGCTGGTAAAGCCAAAAGTCAAGTACCTAAGGAGAAGAAGGAAAAGAAGAAGAAAGAGAAAAAGAAGAAGGAGCCAAAAGCGAATGGGGGCAAACGAGTGTCGTCTAGCAAAAATCCACACACTGCACCGACCAGGCCTAAATCGCCATGTGTCATTTGCAAAGGAGACCACTATCATAGAGATTGTCCTTGCATCCCTCGGATCTTAAGGGACTGGTCTCCTCGTTTGCACAACCTGGTGTCGTCAACCTCTGATGATCATGTTGAAAACACACCGTCGACTAGTGAAAGTGAAGCCCCAGGACAAAAAGGAAAATATAGATTTCCTTGTAAACTGTGCGAAGGTGATCATGTCGTCCACCGTTGTCCCTTCTTAGACGAAGCTAAAAGAGTTTTGGATGATCGTCCGGTTTCACCGTTACGACTTCCTCCTGGATATAAAAAACTCTTGTCGAGTCTGTCACTAGTTGAAAATCCGACTGGCCCGCTCAGGTGGTCGGCCGAAGCGTCTATCATTGAAGATAAACAATCTGAACCCATACCAGACGAAATTCAAAAGGTCGAGGCGGCAGTTGACCTGGTCTTGCCTTCAGAGGTTCCATCTTCAGATGATACAGTCACTGAAGAGAACAAGGATGACACCGTCCAAATTCTTTTCATAAGCACAGACTCTAACGAACATGGGGGCAATTTACCCGTTCCTTTACCATAGGAAGGAAGTTCGTCAGAGTCGTACCCGACCGTCTATTCGGTCCCACCTCCAAGCAACCTAGTTGTCTCCTTTGACTGGAATCAACTAGGCAGACCCCATTTACCAGCAAGTATACCATTTCGAATCATTGTTCAGATATATAGAATGATTATGGCTGGTACCATCATAGATGAGGGGGCTTCTGTGAGTATCCTTTCCTCAACTGCTTGGAAAGCGCTTGGTTCGCCATCGCTTTTGCCTGAGATGAGAAATCTAACAGGTTTTGATAAAGGAACCAGTCGACCGTTAGGGATCCTTCCCAATGTGGCCATAACATTGAGAGGGAAAACCGTTCCCATGAACGTATCGGTATTTCAAGGACCCCAAGATTACAATCTACTCCTTGGACGAGACTATATTTATTGCATGAGAGCCATTGTCTCATCACTCTTTAGAGTGATGTGTTTTCCGCACGAAGGAAGAGTGGTCAAGCTCGTAGACCAGCTTTCATTTCCCGGATCACGCATAGCAAATAGTCATATACCATCCCTGAATGGTCTTTTCTCGCAAGAAATGTCTCAATCTCCAGTCCGTCCACCCGATGAGCGCGAGTGATTCGGGGGACATGACTGAAACCCAGGGGGCATGCGTCCTGGTTTGCTTCGGCAGGAAAACTTCGGGTATAGGGTAGGTTTTCGCGAGAGAATATGACCTCTGTACTCCCGTCCGTGATTGGAAGGGGGAGTTGGACTGGAACAAGATTCTCTTGTCAAAGTTATGTGAGTTGGCGAGCACCGCCGCTCACCTTTGTTTATCTCGGTAGACATCGCCGAAGAGATGTTTTGTTTACGTCGTAAATAGAACAATCTTTGGTAACCTGTAAGAGGTAGGCCTCTCTCGGTAAAACAAATGTTTTAACAGAATAAAGAAGAGGTAACCTTGAAACTCTGTTTTATACCTGGGGGCATGCAAACATTTTGGAATGCAAGCGAAGAGTGACTATTTATTTTTTAAATTTTTAGGACCTCTAACCCTTTAAACTCGTAGGATTGGTCGTTTCCTAACTTGCATAAAGAAAGGATGTGGGGCAAAAATAAAAAAATTGCTGTTTTATATGAGACATTCTTATCACGCGACTGGATTAATCGAGCAATGTTACCGCAAGGTTCAAGCTCGTTAAAAAATAAACCCGCATCGAGCAGTTTTAGCACATAGTTCAAGCTCGTTAAAAAATAAACATAAGACATGAGCAAATGTTTCCCCCCGCGTTTAAGCTCGTTAAAAAATGAACTATTCCCCCGTAAATAATCATCGTGAATGTAGTACTTCAGTCGTTAAAGCCTTGGTCGTGTTTGCACCATCACCTCCACTTTTTCATTGGCCGATCATTCACCTCCATTTGATTGTTTACCCATTTTGAGGAACAGCTGCGAAGAGTGATTTCACTAGCCATCCTTGTGACACTGCCGTGATTGGAAAATTCCAAACCTTACCTGGAATCAGCTGCTACCCGTTTTATCACTCGTTCCTCAAAAGACGAGTCTCCTTTAAGCTCTTTTCAACTGACTCGTAAAATATGAAAAGATTGTCAAGCCATTGGCCTCTCCAGCTCGTTAAAGGGACAGGAAGTGTTATCCCTCCTTTAGATTTTAATCTTTTTGGACCTGAGGGATTATTACACAAAAAGATCGAGCACTTGTTTTGTTCGGCTCATTAAAAGTATCGAAAATTCATCCCTTCTGTATTGTTTTATACTTTTTCGGACTTAAGGGATTAGATGACGAAAAAGGAATTTTGGAGTTACCTTTACGTTCCTTTTCAAACTCTCTAAAATTGAAAAGGGCCGAGTTATCTTTGTCATTAAACTCGTTAAAAAGATTAATAGCAACAAACTTGTCTATAGGCGAGAACGAGTTTCACTATCGCTAGGCTCGTTAAAACATAGCGATGGGTTTGCTCGAAGGGCAAATTATAGAACAAGCATATGTTATCCTCCTCAAGCTTGAAAAAAATAAAGAGGTACTGGTCAACAATGACTGGGGAAAAATTGGGAAGAAAACTCAAAGAAACTTTGTTGGTAGCAAGTCGCTCTTGAACATGACACTTCCACTCCGTGTCCGAGTTGGGTTGGGTTGTTTCATTCACCGGTCACATCACCATGGTCATGCCATACCATCCACATTTGGGGTTAATGCTACCAATCCATCACATCAGTGTCGCCGATATGTTCAAGAGAAGTCATTCAGTGAATTCACCTGTGTCTCACCCACTACCATACATTATACTCCATTCTTTCATGACCGCCACCCTAAACCTTATATCACCAGATCGTTTTCACCTCCATTAAAATCATTTGCTCCATTCTGTGTCATTGATATGGGATTCATTAAGGCCCTCCTGTGACGGATCACTTCTTGTCGACATCAGCTCATTATCCAAGAAGTTGATCTAGGAACACCCCATTCAGTACTTTGAAGCTTGCATGCCTCAATGGCAAGTTTCTCACTTCCGGCGACAGGTTTACATCAATGGCCTTCAACCAAAAGATTTTGCGTGGTGTTCGACGCCAAGTCCTTTATTCACACCACGTGAATTGTACTGCAGTACCTTGAGGGTCATTATCATTATCGGTGATTCCTCTCGCGCTTGTTAACAGTTTACATGCTTGACTGGTAATCAAGCGATGTCTTTCCATGTTTGACTTCAGAACATTTCTCACATGGATTGACTTGTACTTCGAGTGAAGATCGGACGAGATTGAAGACCCCGGATCTAGTTTCATCCATCCGGGCTGTGATATATATTCAGGGAAATAAAGACATTAAATGTACATCATTGCAACACAGATAATCATCCTATCAAAAGGATGATGGCTCTACCAGAATCATTAGTCTACACTCAGACGATTTTCTGTCCTATGTACATGAAAATGAATTTATAAAGCTGAGCATGGGAATGCCCGCCTCAGCTAGATCATGAAAATATTATGAAGATAATGTATTGTATTGTATCTTATTACAGGTCTCCTCCCAGCATTGAAAGAACTTCGGATCCTCATAATAAAGCATTTCACCCGACACCAAAAGGTTAACGGCCTCATACTTTAGGGGGCAACTGTTATAGACAGTTTTGTGCCCTGCAACCCCAAGCATGAAATGTCCATAAACCAAGGGCTCCTAAGTCCCTAAAAGTGTTGTTCTAACTCCTAAAGGAACAAGGTCAACAGATTACAGCTTCTCCCAGAAGTTCTCCATGAGAAACTACTCAGAATTGGTCAAAACAGGATCATTGCAGCTGCTCCACTGGCTAGGTGCGTTGCATCTCACCTAAATACACTGTGAGGGTGTGTTGCATTTCAAAAGTCCCTTATGTGGGGTGCGATGGGAGAGAAATGACAAATGGCAGTGTCATTCCACGAGGTGGAGAGGCAATGGAATCTTCCAAAATCTTCTCCTGTGACACTTGCCTCACTGAATTCGACCAAGGATGAGTAAGAGGCCCTCAGTCTCCAAGTGGAAGCAAGAATTTTCAGAGAGAAGACACTAATCAAACCACAAGCTGACTCATCCTCCTTACAGATATCTATATATGGATCCCTCATCCCAAAGATCCAGAGGCTGGAATTTTGCATATTGTAAGGAATTGTTGTTGGTTTCTAGAGACAAACATCAGATTGTTGGGTGATCTAAGCTTTGTTTGAGGTGAAGAGGGGCTTCTTTGCTGGGAGGTTGATGTTGGGTCGGAACCACTGGTTGTAACTCCTCCTGGATCTTTTCTTGTTTATCAATAAAAACTATTTGAGTTTTCCTCCATGCTTTTGTATCATTGATGCTTGTTACATTTGTATGGTCAATTTACATCTGATCCTAAATTGTTTATGATTATAGATCCATGTCTTTGTATAGTGCTATGCTTCTGTGATCTTACAGGTACTTTGTGAAGCTGGGCGTGCAAGGGAGCAGGTAGCTGGGGACTATCAAAGAAGAGAGGGATCGAATCAAAGGATTAGCGCAAGACAGAGGTTGGTCTTTATGTTCCTCTCTATCTATAATTCATAAAGGAAAAACAAAAGTAGTTTTTCTCTGTTTGTTTCTAAGGCAACTGTCACACCTTAGTGGGATATGTAGAAATTTTGAATAATTTAACACATATTCAACAGAGATTATCCTGATCATGTACTATTGCGGAATACATACACAATACATAAGCTCCTCTACTTTGATCATCAATATAGCAGCATCAATAACAATAAAACATCAAGAGCATTCACACATTAACACAGTATGTAACCCGGGGAAAGCATCTCGCTAAAAACCCCACACTATCTATATATTAATGATTGAGACCATGTAACATTACAAAGTAAAATTCTTATCACAAGCAATCCAGTACCAGCTCCACCTGTTACACACAATACAGCTAAGATCTGATCTCCAAATCTATTCCACTGCTTGCCTGCCTCCACTGCTCAATACTTGCTCAAGAATGAATGAGAATGGTCTACCAAACTCGTATTTCACCTCCAAAGAATCACTCACAATGTGTAAGACGTGAGCAAAAGCTACAAACTGGGAAATACATGAGCAAACTCATTGGCATACTCAATCCCTTGATTGTGCAAGATCTGATGCACAACTATAGTCACAACTGATAGCAATCTGATTCTCTAACACCTGCCCCTGCTGAACTGAAAATGCACTGACATGCAACTGAGTTAACTGATGTATTCTATAGTTGTATTATGAGTTAATAATTAGTTTAACAACTCATCATTAGTCTATTTGCAGTTAGACTAACTAAAACTAGTTTAACCAAGTCAAACTGAACACAACTCCATCAACTCCACAACAACTCAACTGACTCATAAGAAAAGCGTACTTCCTTCTGACAGCTGCATGGGCCACATCTGTAGCTCAAATTGAAGTGCTCCAAGAGAATAAGATCAAGTTTATAGTCCAAATATTATCATGAGACAATAATATTTGACTTTTCTATTTTTGACAGCCAGTCTAAAAATAGACTTTGATCACCCACACTGTGGTCACCCACACTTTGGTCACCCACATTGTGATCACTCACACTGTGATCACTCACACTGTGGTCACCCACACTGTGATCATCCACACTGTGATCAAAAATAGAACTTGCGCCATAATTTTCCTGCGGGCCACTTAGTGAAGGCGACTCTTTTCACTAAGCTCCATCATCTTGTTGCAATCTCAACAGGATAGAGCAGTTCTAAATAGACACTTTTCCCTGTAACATAACCCCCCAATACATGATGTACAACATCACTGAATTGACCGTCAGTTGATGTAGGTATGGAATGGGTTGCCACATAATTGGCCCGTGGCAGGGATGATACCATTGGTACAAAAGGACAATTTAGGGAAGATGATTGATTGGGAGCCATATTTGGACCGGGAAATGAAAGCTGGTCAACAGTGACAATTATGCCTTCATGTGGGAAACAAATCACTCGAAAGAGTGCTAAAACAATAGCTCCCATGTCATAAACATAGTCACACCCCAGAAGTAAGCTGTAATCTAAAGGGCTTGGTACTACCATCACGTTCAGATGAATGATTTTTCCTCCCAAAGTAATGGGTAACTGAGGGAGGATCCCTAATGGTTGACTGGTTCCTCTGTTAAAAGCCAACAGATTCTGGGTAACTGGCACAAGTGGTGGCGAACCGAATGCTTGCCAAAAGGTTGAGGAAATAATACTCACTGATGCACCTTCATCTATAATGGTGTCAAATATAATCATATTACAAACTTGTACTATGATCTGGAAAGGCACATAGGAAGGAAGGCAGAATCCTGCCAGTCGATTCCAATCAAAGGAAGTGACTAGACTACTTGGAGGGGGTACCGTAGAAACGGGATAATTAACCCCTTGAGTTACGAGAACTGGAAGATTTTCTTCCTGTCTTGATGGAATAGGAGGACTACCCCCAAGCTCATTAGAATATGAAGAAACAAAAAGAACCTAAGTGGTATCATATTCATTCTCTTTAGGAAAGATACGATTACTTGAAGGTGAAATTGGGTCAACTGTTACCTCGACCTGTTGATTTGGGTCGGGTATAGACTCATAGGATTCACTTTCAAAGAGAGTGGGTTTGACCAACAGTTGATTTTTGTCAGTCAATTCATCAACTAGTGAAGGATTTAGGGAGAGTTTCCTGTAACCAGATGGAAGTCACTGCAGTGAAGCAGGATGGTTATCCAACACTCTTTTGGTTTCATCCAAATAGGGACAAAGGTGAATGGGATTATTCCCTTCACATAACCTACAAGGAAACTTAACTTTACCCTTATTTCCTTGAACTTTACTACCACTAGTTGATGGTGTGTCACCAACATGATCTCGAGAAGTTGATGACACAGGATGATGTGAACGGGAAGACCATTCTTCTAAGATCTAAGGAATATCAGGACAATTTCAAAGAAAATGGTCTCTCGCAAAAATTTTGCATGGATATCGAACTTTGTGAGGCTTGACGGATGGTTTCTCATCAGATGTTGCATTCAAAGCAATGGTTTCTTGATTGTCCCTCTGCTGAAGTTGCTTCTTCTTCTTCTTCCCTTTCTTCTTCTTCTTAGCCACCTAGTTACTAGTACCAATACTTTCATCAGGTGAAGAGGAAGAAAGGGAGGAAGAAACAATCGAGGAAGAAGGCAAAGGGTCAACTTTAGGATCAACTGGAGGTTGATTTTGTCCAGTTGGAGGAGTACTCGATTGCGTAGAAATCACGACATTTTGAACCAAGGAGGTTGAAAACAACCACATTGGCAAGCCAATGGTAAGTCCCAATAGGGATAATGTAGCCATGTAAGAAGCACCAATATTTCTAAAAGAAGGAAAAGGATTAGGATTCCCATCAAAAGGAATTCATTGATCGGTGGACTCCAGATTTTTCGCCATATGTTTCAACCTAAGATCAACTAAGGAGTGAGCGTGGAGGATGTTATCCGCGGTCAATTAATTTATTTTAATCAAAGTAACATAACAAAATAAAAGAGGGATAATCTAGGAAAAAGGTTTACTAAGCAATTGTGAATTGTAGAATACCTCCTAGCGAACCAAGAAGTACGGGCAGGAAATCTCCCCGAATGCTGTGTTTGGTGTATCATAGTTTACAAGGTGGCCGACTCAGTTACTTAAGTATGGATAGCAACCTAGAGTTGTCCTCCCATATATACCCGAAGGTACGTGGAGGCCTAGTCCGTATAAGTGTTGTCTAATGCAAAACCGCACAGTGAGAGCATTCCCATATACTTTACGTACTATAACACTGCCCTATATACCTGAAGGTACGTGGATGAGCTACGATATACTCACGTACGTGGAATAAGGTATCACACTCGAGATGTATTTCAGACAAGTTAGTGACAACTGCTTTGTTTTATGACGCCGGAACACGTCTCTAGCCTAGACCTCTAAATGTTTTTCGTTAGGTGACAATGCTCCATTAGGTAAATTCAAATAAATTTTAAGTTGATCTTATTTAGAATTTTCCTTTCAAGGTTCCCCATGTGATGTATTTTGTAATTCCTAAAATGCAACTAATATGATAAACAAACTTTTGATTTGGTTTGCATGATGAAAACCTTAGCTAGTAAGGGATAGAGCAATCATATCTTTGGCAAAAAGCAAAGAGCATATCTAATGCAATTTCCCTAGCTATTCCTATCAAGCATTCACAAAATTTAATATGCACAATGCATGCATTTCTTTTCGATTTCCCATAATGTGAATGAACAAAAAGGAAAACTAATGCATAATCGATCAATAAACTCTTTTCATAAAAATGACGATTTTGCGACAGTTTCTTTTCAAGGAAAGGAAGACTTTACGACGTTTCGTTTTCAAATAAATGAGGAATTATGACACTTTCAACGAAAATACTAATCATATGCACACATCAATCAATTGATCTTTCATGAATGAAGACTTTATGACAATTCAATATTGGAAGGAAAAGACGATTTTACGACACTTTCTTTCAACAAAGATCAATCAACCAAAACACTAAATTTCGACTATAGATTGAAAATGACAAAGTAAATACATAAGAAACATTTATTAGTCCTAGTATAATTAGGGCCAGCTGAGGAGATGAAAACCTATTTTCTAAGACATGACATCCATTTACAATCAGCAAACAAGCAATCAGAATAATTTTGGCAAAAAAATTAATTCCAAGGGTGGGAATCTGACCCTAGGAAGATCAGCGCAGGCCAAAGAAGAAGTAATTGCACTGTAGTGCATTGTCTCTAACTGGAGGGTGCATTGCAGCACACTGTCTCTAAGGCTAGCCTGCACTGATTCCTGTGAAGCCACTCAAGAGTCATCTAACCTCAAATTTTGACCAAAATTCAATGCAAAAGGATAAATTACAACAAGTAAAGTATGTCAAGGTGTCTAAGGAGGTGGATTAGCTACTAGGATTGATAATTGATCCCCAATGGAGTCGCCAATTTGTTTTGGGAAGTTTTAGTGTCTACGGATAAACGCTTAAACCCCTAGGCTAGTAGCTAAGTCTAGAACAACAGTGCAAAGCATTCTCTACCTTTTCTATAACCAATAGATTAAATAAGACAGTAAAGATGCCTTCTTGTAGCTTTCGCTTACTCCTTATCTCCCTTGACCAATTTTGTCGCTCCTTTCCGTACTTAATCTACTTGAAAAGTACCTGCACACAGACAGAAGACAAAAACCGATCAAAGCATATGATAATGATCAATTGATTAAACATAGAATGGAGTCAAGTTCATAATACACATATGAAAGCATCAATGGACAATACAAACATATGGAAAAAGCTTTGAACACTTTATTAGTAAAAGGAAGAGTTACAACCCAATTTGCTTGATTCAATATCACTCCTCCAGTTCAATCCCATCCTCTCCTCATAACAAGCAAGACATTTTGACATCATTACAATACTTGAAACCAACTCAAGTCTCATACTAACATCATCTCCCTATAATTCAATGATTTCCAGCCCCTGATCACTTAGATGAGTGGTCTTTTTATAGGTGAATGAAGGAAGTTATGCCATAAATGGTGATAATGAATGCCCTCCCAAACTTAGAATTTAGTTCCATGGAGGAAGGGATAAAGGGATTGATGTTCCTTAACTCCCTACCTCATCCAAATTTGAGCTCAAAGGAGTAGATAAACTTGGGAAACTTCTAGATGCATCCAATGGATAAGAATATTCCCAAACGCCAATGAAATTTCGTTCAAATTCGCCCAACACAGGCCAAATAGGGCTCAAGTGCATTGCATAGCACCCAAGAAATGTACTAGACTGCACTGCGGTGCACCCTAATGAAGGCCTACTTGTGCTGATCTTCTAAGAGGCAGTTTTTGGATGATTTTAGTCATGGAATCTCTTGGAAAGGAGGCATTCTGATGGTTGACTTCATTTAGGGCATGTAACAACTATGTTAGGGTTTGATGGGCCCTAATAGTACTGATCTGTAAGTTGGGGTTGATGTGCCCAAATGGATCTGTAACAATTGGCCTCCGACCAAAATATTTTTTGTGGTGTTCGACTTTAGCTCATCTATTCACACCATATGGATTGTATTGTGGTACCTTGAGAGCCATTAACATCATCGGTGGTTTCTATCGCGTCTGTTAACAACTTGCATCATTGGTCGATAATCATATGGTGTCTATCATGTTCGACTTTAATTCATTTATTCACATGGTTAGACTCGTACATCAAGAAATTGAATGAATGAGATAGAAGACCCCAAATTTAGTTCCATCCATCTGGGTTGTGATTTCATGATTCATACAATATCACAAAAGTATGACGGCTATGATCATACTGAAGATTATCGAAATATGATTCCACACTTTGTCATCAATGGATGAGACTTCTTGATCATTTTACATGTAATATTGGCTTATACGCTGAGCATGGGTATGCCTCCCTCAACAATGATATCATGATGAAAATGTATTGTAATAGATGATGATCTCAACTAGTTTTTCTTGATCCATACTTGTCACAAGGTAAGCACTTCGGTGCTCAGCCATTTCTTTTGACTTTATACTTTAGGGGGAAATCTATTATAGGTAATTTTGTCACATCAGCCCAAAAGGCATGCAAACTGGATCAATCAACATCCATGAACACTTTTTCATCATTCCTTCACAAATCCCTAAGCATCACTTCTCCAAAGAGTCTGATTTTATGGGACAAATTTCTCAAAAAACGTTGTTTTTAACCCTAGTGCTCCTTGCATGATTGGTCACCTATGTTCAGCGCATGTTGCATGCTTTTTCACCAGCGCTAGTCAACACCTATTGCTCCCTTCTACAGGTGCACCGATTCTAGAAATTCGAGAAAATAAAATATATTTCTGAAGCTTCCTCTTCCAGAAGCTTACAAGGTAGTTTTATCTGTTTACCATGTATAGAGAGCTCAAATTCCTATCTAATCCTATCTTGGAGACATTATCTCTTATCCCTTGAGCTCATCCTCCCATCATGTGTGGATATCAAGCTAATATTGGTAAATGTTAAACTACCACATTCATCCCATACATTTACTGCCTCCCATAAGGTCTTAATTGGATTTTGGAGATTGATAGTGCCCTCATGTTGCTTCTTTGAGCCTAAAGGAGTCACCATATTCATTCATTAGGGTTGATGATGAGGGTGCTTTGTGACAAGGAAGGAAAAGTCAATTTGGGGAGACATGTACAAAGTCAACTACTATTTACGGTTGTAAACTCTCTCTTATATTTGTTAATACAAAAAGTATATTGTTTTCATATATTTGTTGTGTTATGTTTCCACTCATGTATTTCAATTCCCTGTTTATTCATTGAATATATATTTTAGATTATGTTATGTGGATTTGTGGATCCTTTTCTTTTTTTAGTCGTGTGTGTAGGTTCTAATTATAACACTTGGAGCTAGAATTGGAGCTGATAAACGAGGAGGAAATAAAGGCTTGCTACAGATTCCAGGTAGGCTTCTTTCCCATACTCTAATTTCTCTAAGGAAAACTTCATATATATTTTTTTTAATTTTGTTGTTCTAGATCAGACCACTATATCTAGGGAATTCACGAAGCTTGTTTTCAATCATGAAAATTTTGTATAAAAGTATCCCTTCAGGGATAGAAGTGGTTGTTTCTCTTCTTGCTTTTGCATAGGTGATTCCTGTGTCTATGTGATCGACATACATGAAGGACACATGGCAAGGGTGTTTCATATGTCTAGGTGAAGTGGAACTTTTCCACCACCAATATTTGTGTAATCGAGGCTAAGCTGACACCTTTCCCTGGTCATCATTTAGGTCTTACACCTAGTGTATTAGGGATGGATGATATTGTGGACATGTTTAGAAGGTTTTATCATTCTGAATGTATTTGTGATGATTTTTGGTGGTTTTCAAGGCCCCGTTGGTGGTTTCCCATTCTGGCTGACGATGGTCATATTGTGTTTTGAGTGTATTGGTGGGGTCTACTAAGGCGATGGCACAAGAAAGGATAGGCATGTGTGACTCAACCCATGGGTTGGACGATCTGATTGAGATGACGATTTTGGATGAAGAAAATGAAAAATATTAGAGAGTAAGTTCATTAAGTGGGATCAGGCATAGTGGTAATATGCAAGGTTCTCGAGTAGATAGGTGGTAAGACTTTGAATCACATTGTAAGTGTGGAGGAGGTTTCGAAGAGTGGGACGAGGATGAAGGTGATTAAGGTGACTAATAAAGCCCAAATTTTAGACTTGGGTGTTGATATCTTTTGGGACAAGGTGGAAGGTTTGAAACAGAAGGCACTAGGGGGAATTCTTGAAAAGGTTTAGGGAGTAGATGAAGGGGTGGGTGGAGAAATGTTGGGCTCCTATTTTAAATTATAGGCCCAATGTTAGTGTCCTATTTAATGGATGGTTTGCATTCCATTTCTTGTGCTCTAAGGACGCAGATCGATTTTTTACCATTCCTTGGCTTAGAGGGAGGGGATTTCTAGCTCTCTAGATATGGCAAGTGGGTTTTAATACCATGAAGGAGTTTCCTAGAAGGAAGTTAATCTGGGCCAAATTACCTGGTTTGCTACTGGAGTTGTGGACAAAGTAGGCAATTGTGGTGATTGCTAATAAAATAGGAAAACTCTTCTTCCTTGAAGATGGGAGTTTGGGCAGGCTCGATAAGAGAATTGCTTAGGTGTTAGTTGAAATGGACTTCTCCAGCGGGCTTCTAGCAAAAATCGATCTTTTTTTGGGGCCATTCTCCTTTAGGCAATGCTTTAATCAATAGGGAATCCCATTTAGGTGCTTGAGGTGCCATGAGAAGAGGCATTTGTTGGCGGGATGTCCTCAAAGACTGGGTGTAGGTCCTCTATGGAGGAACCACAATGGAAATGGGAAATATGGCCACAAACAAGGTTCAAGGCTAGAGGTCCATGGTTAGAGTGAAAATTGCATTCAAAAGGATCCAGGTAAAAGCCTTGATTTTTCCTTCAACTGTGATGTTGTGAATGGTCATATTTTAGTCACAAATAAAGATGTTATAGATTATATCCAGTTGTGTATTAACCCTATCATTCGGGTGGGAAATAAGGGATCCCCTAAACCTTTATCCTTAATCATTGATGGCCATAAGGTTTCAAACATGTTGGGCCATAAAGCCCACATGTCTTCGTATGTAAGTTTGGGTGGAATTCAAGAGGAGGGAGATTCATATAGGAATGGGCCATATTTCTTTTGGCCAATAAAATTTGGGGCCCCATCAAGTAACATTTCACCTCTGGTCTCTGAAGATACAGAGTTGATAAGTTTGGAAAGGAGTGAGTCAGTGGGTTTGGCTCCTTTGACCATCAAGAGGTCCTTTTTTCGTGAGGGGGATATAAATGATAGCCCCAAATCCCGAAAGAACATTATGTATAGGAAGAAGAAAAGCCCTAGATACAAAAAAATCTCAAATGTGGTATCTATCTCTTCATACCTTCTTTCATTTTTCCAAGAGACTTAAGAGGAATACGTTCCTCCTTAGGGTGACGTCCTCTCACTCATGGTGGGATATCTAGATGATGCATGTCATGATACTCATGTCCTTAGGGGGATTGAACCGACAGACGCCCTCCAAAATGATCATTATGTCATAAAATGTGAGGGGTTTGGGATCTGCCCCAAAGAGAAGGTACTTACACTGCATCATCAAGATGTAAAAGCTGACCATTCTTCTAATTCAAGAGAATTTGGTAGATAAGGTTAAGGCTTGGCATTTACTGCTAAAAAATATCCTTCTTTGGAATGTGTGCGTGACCAGTGCCTCTGCCCACTCCAGGGGGATAGCCGCTATACGAGATCCTAATATTCTGGAACTCAATGCTTATTGTTCTATTGCTGGGATTATCCAGACATGTTATCTGTGTGGGTCAAAGTCTCATATATGTATTCTTAATATTTACACTCCATATACAGAGAAGAAGAGTTTTCGGGACTGAATAAACTCAAGGCGTTTGTTAGACCTGAGTTCTCTGATAATGGCATGGGATCTAAATTTATTCGTGGAGACAAGTGAGGCTTGGGGCTATAAGAGTAGAGTTGACAAAGAGGGGAGTTATATTATTGACCTTCTATCTCAAAAGTCCCTTTTGGATATCTCGTATGTTCCCTTTGGCCCTACATCGCGGAACGGGTGAACAGAGGATGAGGGTATTTTTAAGAGATTATTTCGTTTTCTAGCCAAGTATTTCTTGGAAGAAAAACTAGAGAATCTAAATTCTTGGATCCACATTTCTCACATTTCTAATCACTTCTCGATATTTCTAGAATGTTCTCGTACTCAAGAGTCTAAATCATTTCCTTTTAAGTTCATCAATTCCTTATTGAATGACGAAGATTTTGTGGCGATGATTCAAACTTTGTGGCAAAATACTTGCCCACCTGGTCACCGGACTAAAATGGAGGCGTTTTTTCAAAATTTAAAAGTGTTGAAATTAGCTACTCGTCAATGGATAAGGGAGAAAACAATGGTGATAGAGACTAAATTGATTTAGTTAGATGCCATATTTAAGGACATGGAGGACCCATCAAACCCTAGTTATTTCTTTGAAGCATGCAAGAATAAAATGTTAGATCTTGAGGAAAGAAGAAGACAAATCCTAAAGACCCAAGAAGAGGAGTAGATATTGAAGAGTAGGGCTACTTGGGTGTCTAAAGGAGACATGAACACTCATTTTCTTCATAACCAAGCTTCTCACATGAAAAAAACAAAATGTCATATTGTCCATCAAAGACGGAGAAGGTAGCATACTACAAAATGATATTCAAGGGGAAGCGATCCACTATTTTAGTAGTTTATATAAGGCCAGAGAAGGAGTTTGTTTTTATTGTCAGAAAGAGTTTATAGATTTATTTTTTTCCATGGTAAATGGAAAGGAGAATGCACATTTGGAGAGGACAATCATTGAATAGGAGGTGTTGGGCACTCTGAAATCGATGAAAAAGGAGAAGAGTCCATGACCAAGTGGTTGGTTGGTGGAGCTCTTCTTACATTTTCAGGACATTATGTTAAGGGAGCTCATAGAATTGGTAGAGGAATCTAGGTCAAAATGCAAAATATCGGGGGATCAATGTTATGTTCGTAGCACTCATCCCAAACACTGAGAAGCCCTCAACCTTTTTTGACTTTCGACTCATATCATTATGTAACACAGCCTACAAAATGATTTGGCTCAAAGCAACTCTATCAAGGCATGTGACTCTAGAACAATTTGGCTTTTTGGACTGACAGATACATGATGTGGTTACAATCACTCAAGAGTGTATCCACATTATCAAATCTTTTCAATTGGAGGCAAGCATCATGAAGATAGACTTGATCAAAGCCTACGACGGTGTTGATTGGGAACTATTGAAGATGATCCTACACAAGATAGGATTTGGTGTCAATCTTGTACATTAGATCATGACATGTGTGACTTCATTGAATTTTGCAGTAATTATTAACGAGATTCCTACTAATTTTTTTAAGGATTCTACAGGGCTCAAACATGGATGCACACTTTCTCTCCTTTTAGTTTTGCTTGTTATTGAAAGTTTGAGCAGAAGGATCTTGGAGGCATGTTCCAGGGGTAACATTTTAGGCTGCAAACTATCTCAGAATGTCACATTATCTCACATTATGTTCATTGATGATGTTCTAGTTGTTGGGGTGGCTAAATTGTCTGAATGGCGAGTCTTCTATCAGATTATAAGTAGTTTCGGGGAGGCATCAGGTCTGTTATTAAGCAAGGGAAAATCTACTTTAATTTCTATGAAACATGAGGATGAACTGATGTTGGAGATTGTTAAAATCTTTGCTGTCAAATCAATAAATATGGATGATGGCTTTCATTATTTGGGCTTCTTTCTGAAGCCAAACAGTTATGAGGTAAAGACTCGTTATGGATTACCAAGAAATTTGAGAAGATCATTGATCTCACAAGTGGTTGTCGAAGGGTGGGAGACTAATCTTGATTAAAGAGGTCATGCTAAACATCTCCATATACTGGATGCATTTATTCAAGTTTCCCAAAAAGATCATCAATAATATTTAGTCAATAATAGCCCAAAAAAAAATTGGGTTGGTCATGGTATTACTCAGAAATTTCACTTCGTCCATTTTGAGGTGCTGACAAGACATATAGGAGATCTCGTTGGGATACCAAGGTCCCAGAACATTTAGCCAAATATCTAAAAACTGACTAAATGATTAGTTGGCATAATGCAGGGGCTCTGGAAAAGAAGGAAAATACACATATTTGGACTAGTATGATGAAGCTAAAGCATTGGCTATTGGGAAATTTGAGGTGGGAGGTAGGCTTGGGGACGAAGGTGGAGATTGGATTGGCATCCATAAAAGGTATGGCTATTACAAATGATAAAATATGTTTGTTTTATTATTAATGATGAAAGTAGGTTTGTTTTTTCGTCCTGGAAAAAATAAAATTCCCTTGGTTTTTAATTCATAAATACATAAAGCCCACAGGGCTTTGGATTGACGGTGAATGGGTGCGCTGTTAAGGCACTCCTTGCGATAGGTCACTGGTTCAATTCCCCGTGGGTACTTAGTTTAGTCTTAACCTAGAAAAAAAAAATTCATAAATACATAAAGAATCGCTTTATTAATTAACTCGATTGAAGCAATCCATCACTAGAGAATTTATAGCATAAAATTCTCCTCTCCCCTCTATATTTCCCTGATTCGTTTCCCTTTTACAATAGCTTGTCTGGATTTTAGTAAGTTGATTAATTCATTTAGTACAGTAATTTTTGCAAGTGTTTGAAACGCTGCTGCACGAACCAGAATTCCATGCAATAACAAATTGTAGTTCCATAAGCCGTGCATACGATTAAGGTTTATATATCTAGATAGAATGAGTACACAACGAGATAATCCAAGCTTATCGATCTAAAAGGTACAAGCAAGACTGAGTGAAGTATCAGCTCAATTCAGCTCTATCTGAATCTGATAACGCTACCGCATAAAATCCAAATGACAGAGGAAGACAACATTATTTGAAAGTGACCGTGGTCAGCTACAAAGGAAGAGGATATTATTTGAATGCACAAGTGACAGTGGTCCGCTAGAAAAAGTGGTGATGCTTTTTTCCGTGTGCTTCTTCATCTTCCTCTTCACATTCTTTCTTGTTGTGATGCTCATGAAAACCGTAACCCCCTTCTCCCACAGCTGCAGCTGCTGCAAGCTCCTCCTCGAGCTTGTGCCTGTGAGCTTTCTCTGGATCCTTCTTTTCTTCGTGCTTCTCGTGCTGCACACCATTACATGTACATGCCAACAACAGTGACTCAGAATTCAAAACTTACGAGTCAGTTTTTTGAATTTAGGTTAATGATTATAGATTTTTAGAATATTTCTAAAATGTATGGGTTAAGAGAGGTGAGACCATCTAATTTTAAGATAGGAGATATTCTCAAATCTAATCAAATTAATAGATTCTAAAATATTTCTAAATCCTCAATCTACCCATTACCCTGCCCATAAACTAAGCATAAGCATGGGATTGTCATTCCGTACATGATCAAAACATATTAAAGAAAGTAGGTCTCATAAAACTGGAAATTAAGATATAAAAATAATGATGTTATATAGATATTATTAGTAATAACTAATATTTTCAAATCTAATAAGCCATCAATTCGTGGGTAATATATATTCAAAATTAAATAAAAACAATTACATTATCCAACCATGAACATGTACTACCCAACATATTAAAAAGACCTATAGCCTGGTAGCCTCGGGTAGCTAGTGCATTGTATGATGAAAACATATTAAAGAAAGTAGGTCTCATATAACTGAAAATTGAGATATAAAAATAGAGATGCTATATAGATATTACGAGTGCAAAGCCGCCGGTAGCTAGTGCTCCCGCTTCAGCTAATTCCTCCATATGCTTGTGATGTTTCTCCTCCTTCAACGCGTTGTCGCATTCATAAGACTGAGCGTTCCCCTCACCATACATATCTACGCTCTGGGGCACCTGCTCCTCATCATCTTCCCTGTGGTAGTGGAACAGATGGTGGTGTTGTTTTTCCTCAGACATTTTCTCCAACAAAAACAGGACCAGCGTGACCCACACAATTCTTAGAAAGATAATAGAAATGGTTTAGCAGAGCAGAGCAGAATGCAGATGAGATGTGAGAAATGAGATGGGCAGGGCTTGTTTATATAGCCTTTGCTCATGGGATAGGCTGAGAGTGACGTGACTGGAGACGGTGCCTCTACCAATCACAAACTTGCTAGTTTTCCACGATTCTGCTGGTTGAAGGAAAGCCAGAAACTGAGTAAACTCTGACATGCACGTTGATTCAAATCCTAGCCTGCGCGGGTGTGCTGTGGTGATTAAATGGTTCCAACTTCAATTACTCTCAACGTGGCCGTGCTCTCAGAATACGTTTTGTTTCTGTCACTGTCACGGGGTCATGAAAATCAAATCCATATCCACATCCGCGAAATATCTGCCACAAACATTGATTATTGTTTTGAAAAAAGTAAACGGAGCGGGTGAGGTAAGCATGTCTACTAAAATTCTATGATGGAGTAGTAAATTAGATAACCCGTTGCCACGTTGTTGGTGGAGGGCAAAACAATTGTTTTATGAATATCTCCTCCTTTGATACCTGAAGACCCATTAATTTTTGTGCAGTTACACTTACAAACGTGGGTGACACACAACTTAATAGAATATACTTAGTATAACAAAACCCACAACTAGAATATGCTTAGTGCAACAAAGTCCCGATGGTCGATGGGTCAAAATGAAATTTAATAATAACTTAGAAGAAGTAGATTAGTTGGATTGAATAACGTTGAGTTTTCAGTGGGTTTTAAGTTTAAATATTATGATTACGGATTGAGGATGGAAGTTATTTTTCGGAGAAATAAATTATTTTAAGGAGTCTTCAAGTTTTAAGTTTTATAGGTTTAAATATTATGATTAGGAATTGAGTTTGGGAGAAGTAAACTATTTTTAAGGGTTTCCAAATTTTAAGTTTTATACAATCTAGTAAATTCCGATAGATACAATAGTTTTTTATCCAATAAATTTTGCACAATCTTAATAATGATATCTCACAATAAATACAGTAATTTTTTTTTTAATAAATTTTGCACAATTTTGATAATAATATCTTATTGGTAAATTGATAATAATATCTCACTAATAATTCCATTGAATGAAATTCTTCTTTTATCCGATAAAATGACCCTGCCAAAACTCAACTTAAATATGATAAATAACTTTCAATTCAACAATCTAATTTTAGAAAATAATAAAAAATAAAACTTTAAAAATAAGCTACAGTAAAACTATTTTTCTCTTCAAAGTAAATCGAGTCTTTCTTTTAATTCATAAGTGAAGGGGATTGGATTGAAATCATGAACGAATGGCATACCGTCTTTTTCATCCAAACCTTTGCAAGTCACTCTTAAAAAGTATAGCATTTCGTAATTTTTTTCTATATTATGATTACTTTCTTAAATATAAAGCATTCTACGAAGGTACACTTTCAAATATAATCGAAGCGGATTAGGTTGAAACAAAAAAGACTTTAAGAAGAAAGGTTATAATTCTCTCATTTCTAGATTGATTAAAATTGGTGAGAGTAATGCAGTAGTTAGTTGAATATTGATTGAATAATCGATTGGTAGTTTCTTCAATTAGGTTGATTAGTGTATATTAAGATTGAATGGTTAAATATATATATATATATATATATATATATATATATATATATATATATATATATATGTGGTAATAAATGTTCATTATATATTTTTTTTAATTGTGTAGGGTCAGAGATATATATTTATGGCCATAAATGTTTATTATATATATTTTTTAATCGTGTAGAAGTTAGTTATGCATTTAGTTATATATGGATGATATTATATATTGTTTTATAATAATATTTTTTATACGTTGAGTTATGTTTAGTTATGTTTATTTGTGTTTTAGCGTTATATTAGTTTCTATAGATATTGTTTTTTTGGAATTTATTGTTTTTCATTTTTTTAATGTTTTTGGTTTTCTAACATGGTAGGATGGTTATTGGTTAAATACTGAAACCCATTATATATGTTGCTTTAAAAGTTGTTGATTGTCTAGGCATTCTTGTTAGGTTAAATGTCACTGATATATTAAATGTCACTGATATATTGATTTAGGATTAGATTGGGTTATGGTTTTGTAGAGTGATAGTGAGTTTTAAGCTTGTACTCTATTTTGAATGGTCATAACTATGGCATGTGTGTATAGGATATGGAATCACTATCGGAAAGAAAATCATTTTGGCAAGTTTTTAAAAATTTGGTTTTAGACCTTAATAATGAATAGACAAGTTCTCTTAATCAAAAGAAGGATGAAGTTCTATGAGTCATTATGGTATACATTTTTAAGGAGATTCTTTTTCTACAAATAATATTAAATTTATGAATCAATTATAAAAGAAGTTGAATATTTTTCAACAAGGTCAACAAGGGACATATGGATTGAGAAAAAGTTAATTTCTCAAAATCCTCTTTCCTTTGGCAAGATACAAGACAACATGGCCCACCTAAAGGATGTTTAGTTAAAGTTGCATTAGTGTGAAAATATTTTTTTGAGAAATGAAGCTGAAAAATTAGAAATGATCTTTGATGAATCTAGAGACGCCCTATGATGTTTTCTATTTAACATTCCCTACGAGAGTGAAAGCATGAAGATGGGTTACACTTTTGGGCCAAATGTGGCGATGAAATTTCAAGTTTTTCCTCTTTTATCAAATTGAAGCCCTCAAAATTCATATGACTCTAGAACAATTTGTATTTTTGGACAACTTACAGATACATGATGCAGTTCCAATCACCGGAGTGTATCCACACTATCAAATCTCATCAATTGGAGGAAAGCATCATTAAGATCGACTTGATAAAATCTTATGACAGTGTTGATTATTGGGAATTGTATAAGATGATCCTACACAAGATAGGATTTGGTGTCAATCTAGTAGATTGGATCATGGCATGCGTGACTTCAATGAATTTTGCGGTGATTATTAACGAGATTCCTACTGATTTTTTTAAGGCTTCTAGAGGCCTCAGAGAGGGATGCACACTTTCCCCCTTTTATTTTTGCTTGTTATTAACGGTTTGAGCATGAGGATCTTGGAGGCACGTTCCAGGGTTAATATTTCAAGCTAGAGACTATCTCGAAATGTCACATTATCTCACATTATGTTCATTGATGACGTTCTAGTTGCTTGGGTGTCTAAATTATTTGAATGACAAGTTTTTTATCAGATTATAAGTAGTTTTGGGGAGGCATCAGTTCTGTTATTAAGCGAGAGAAAATCTGGTTTAATTTCTATGAAACATGAGGATGAACTGATGTTGTAGATTCTTGGAAACTTTGGGGTGAAATCAATCAACATGGACAATGGCTTTCGTTATCTGGGCTTATTTATGAAGCCAAAAAATTATGAGGTAAAAGACTGGTTATGGACTACCAATAAATTTGAGAAGAGAATTGGTCTCACAAGTGGTTGTCGATGGGTGGGAGACTAATCCTCATTAAAGCGGTCATGCTAAACATCTCCATATATTGGATGTATTTATTCAAGTTGCCAAAAAAGATTATCAACAATGTTTAGTCAATAGTAGCCAAAACTCTTTGGGTTGATCATGACAGTATTAAGAAATTTCACTTGATACATTTTGAGGTGTTGACAAGACATATAGAAGATGGAGGTTGGGATATCAAAAACCCAAAACATTTCAATGTGGCTCTAATAGTGAAAAATCTATGGAAGGATTTAAATGGTGAAGGAATCTGGCAACAAATTATTAGAGCCAAATATCTAAAAAATGGCTAGGTGATTAGTTGGCTCAATGCAGGGGCTCTAGAAAAGAAGGAAGATACACAAATATGGAGTAGTATGATGAAGGTAAAATGTTGGCTATTGGGAAATTTGAGGTGGGAAGTAGGCTAAGGTGAAGATTGGATTGGCATCCATTAAAGGTATGGCTATTACAAATCCTCTATCTATTCAATTGCTGAGTTTCTTACACAATAATGGTCTTTTTTATCTAAATAAAATTTATGTGGAGCGCAATCCCCTCTTGGTCTAGAATGTATGGTTAGGGGTGGGGGAGATTGGACTTTCAAGTCCATTGAGAGAGGAATGGGGCCAATACAAGATACAATTGACACTTGCAGTTATCTATTTGTCAGAATAGGAGGACAGGTTGAGATGGGAAGGTAAAATATATAAAGGCCAAATCTATGTCAAAGATATTTATTCTCAGATTTCCAAGGTTCTGAATTTGGATGATAGAGCATTATGGTTTCAAAAGGTTTGGAAATGGGAGATCCCATTCAAAATGAAGTACTTTATTTGGTTGGCAGTCCACAACCAGAATTCTAACGTGGGATAATTTATTGAGAAGAGGTTTCTCGGGCCCTGGGCATTGCAGTCTATGTGGGGTTCAGTCTGAAGATACAAGACATCTTTTTCTCACTTGCTCATTTGCGACCTCTATTTGGTTTGAGTTTGGTTTGAGTTTTTATAGACTAAAGGTGATTTCCACTTGGGATAGGTCTTCGATTGGTGATTGTCTTGCTATTTGGTTTAAGGATTATAAGGAACATAGGGGGTTGCCATTTTTCATTATGTGGGGCATACAGATAACAAGAAACAAACTCTTTCCTTTAATTTTGAATTACAATGGTTAGGGGAGTTCTTTTACAGTTGCATGCTTTGATGATTATTGGTTATGGCACTTTCGATTTGGACACTTGCACTTTTCTGGTTTAAGATTGTTGCAGCAAAAACAGATGGTCAAAGGATTACCTCCCATCAAAGAATCTGCTAGTACTTGTGAGTGTTTCATCTTGGGAAAGCAACACTGTGAAAGTTTCCCAAAAGGAGTTGGATACAGAGTAAAGCAACCTCTTGAGCTAGTGCATACAGACTTGTGTGGACCTATGAGGACAAAATCGATTGGTGGAAGTTGTTACTTCTTTACTTTCATTGATGATTATAGTAGAAAAACTTGGGTTTACTTCTTGAAGCAGAAGTATGAAACTTTTGCAAAGTTCAAAGAATTCAAAGCCTTAGCAAAGAACCAAAGTGATCGATAGATCAAGGTATTGAGGTTAGATCGTGGTGGAGAATATGACTCAAAGAAATTCCATGATTATTACAAACAACATGGGATCAAAAGACAGTTTACAACCAGGTACACACCACAACAGAATGGTGTAGCAGAGAGAAAGAACATGACAATAATGAACATGGTAAGAAGAATGTTGAAAGAAAATTGTCTAATGAGTATTGGCCAGAAACAGTGGTATGTACTATTTATGCGATCAACAGATCTTCTAAAAGAGTGTGATGAACATAGGCCAGAAATGCTTGGATTTTTTAATAGGTCGCACCCGTCATTAAGAGAACTTGTAACAAGGTGGTGGCCTATTATTTGGAGAATGGGCCTGCGTGGGTAAAGATCACAAGAAGCAGCTGTCGATTTAACGATATTTGTTCTAATCTTCCTGTCTGGCTATTTGATGGAGTGTCGTTTTTCAAGGCATGTGGCAGTTATAGTTTTTAAGGCCAAGACACTTTCTACACTTTTGCTGGTCGAGAGGAGTTGAATCTAATAATAAAGCAGAGCTCTTGGCTTTGTGGGGGAGTCAAGTGGGGAGTCATCTTTTGCGTAAGTGACTCGAAATAGAGGGGATTGATATCTTGGGAGATCCTAACGTCATCATTGATTGAGTCTTGAGGAGATCAGAATGTCAATCTTGACTTTCAAGAGGATCACTTTCTCTCACATTATAGAAAACAAAATCAGGTAGCATATGGAGAGTCAAAAGAAGGATGCAGTATGGAGGCGGGGAAGAACAAGTCACTGAGTACGGGAATGGCCTCATTCAACTGTCTAGAGACATTCAGATATGAAAGAATCTCGGTATTTGTCACTTTTTTGAGTTTTTGAACGTTATTGTATCTGTAATGATCTGGAACAGATTAGAGTTTAGAAAACACTATATGGATATTGTTAAAGACCACAGGCACAGTTGGAGAAAATAGTAGATAGTCCTCTGTAAACATAGAGTGGGACAGTTAATGTTTTTTTTTTTTTTCCCCGGGTAAAGAACAGAGGTTCGAAGGTAAATGTAACTACTTTTTATTATTAATGATGAATGTATGTTTTATCATGCTGAAAAAAGAGGTAAAATGAGTAAAAAAAATAAAAAAATCCCATGGTTTTCAATTCAAAAATATATAAAGAATCGCTTTATTAATAAACTGGATTGTAGCATAAATTCTGCCCTCCCCTCCATATTTTCCCTGATTCGTTTCCCTTTTTACAATAGCTTGTCTGGATTTTAGTAAGTTGATTAATTCATTTAGTACATTAATTTTTGCAAGTGTTTGAAACGATGATGCACGAAGCAGAACTCCATGCAATAGCAAATTCTAGTTCTGTAAGCCGTGCATACGATTAAATTTTATATAGAGAGAGAATGAGTACAGAACGAGATAATCCAAGCTTTATCGATCTAAAAGGTACAAGCAAGACTGAGTGAAGTATCAGCTCACTTCAGCTCTATCTGAATCTAATAACAATACCACATAAAATCCAAATGACAGAGGAAGACAACATTATTTAAAGGTGACCGTGATCACACACAAAGGAAGAGAATATTATTTAAATGCACAAGTGACAATGGTCAGCTAGAAAGAGTGGTGATGCTTTTTCCCGTGTACTTCTTCAACTTCCTCTTCAGATTCTTTCTTATCGTGATGCTCATGAAAACCGTAACCCCCTTCTCCCACTGCAGCAGCTGCTGCAAGCTCCTCCTCAAGCTTGTGCCTGTGAGCGTTCTCTGGATCCTTCTTTTCTTCGTGCTTCTCGTGCTGCACACCATTACATGTACATGCCAACAACAGTTACTCAGAATTCAAAACTTAATTTAAAACTTACAAGTCAGTTTTTTTTTTAATTTAAGTTAATGATGGTAGATTTTTGGAATATTTCTAGAATGTATTTGGTTAAGAAAGAGGTGGGACCATCTAATTCTAAGATATAGTCAGATTATCAAATTCCAAGATCTTTTCCAATCTAGTCAAATCATCAAATTCTAAAATATTCTGAATCCTCAATTTATCCATTACCCCGGTCATAAACATAAGCATAAGCATGGGATTGTCATTCCCTGTATGATTAAAAACATATTAAAGAATGTACGTCTCAAAGAACTGAAAATTAAGATATAAAAATAGTAATGTTATATAGATATTAAGAGTGCCCCAAGCAATATTTCCAAATCTAATAAGCCATCAATATAAATTCGTGGGGCAATATTTGCCCAGAGTTAGATTGAAACAAGTACATTATCCACAACAATGAACATAAACCAATACCACCCAACATATTAAGAACTCGATAGCCTGGTAGCCTCGGGTAGCTAGTGCCATTGTATGATGAAAACATATTAAAGAAAGTAGGCCTCGTATAACTGAAAATTAAGATATAAAAATAGAGATGTTATATAGATATTACGAGTGCAAAGCCTCCAGTAGCTAGTGCTCCCGCTTCAGCCAATTCCTCCATATGCTTGTGATGTTTCTCCTCCTTCAACGCGTTGTCGTATTCATAAGACTGAGCATTCCCTTCACCATACATATCTACGCTCTGGGGCACCTGCTCCTCATCATCTTCCCTGTGGTGGTGGAACAGATGGTGGTGTTGTTTTTCCTCAGACATCTTCTCCAACAAAAATTGCGAAAACAGGACTAGCGTGACCCACAAAATTCTTAGAAAAATAATAGCAATGGTTTAGCAGAGCAGAGCAGAATGCAGATGAGATGTGAGAAATGAGATGGGCAGGGCTTGTTTATATAGCCTTTGCTTATGGGATAAGCTGAGAGTGACGTGACTGGAGACGGTGCCTCTACCAATCACTAACTTGCTATTTTTCCACGATTCTGCTGGTCGAAGGAAAGCATGCACGTTGATTCAAATCCTAGCCTGCGCTGGTGTGTTGTGGTGATTAAATGGTTCCAACTTCCATTAGTCACAACGTGGCCGTCCTCTTGGAATACGTTTTGTTTCTGTCGTTGTCACTGGAGTCTTGGGCCATGCAAATCAAATCCATATCCACATCCGCGAAATATCTGCAACAAACATTGATTATTGTTTTGAAAAACGTAAATGGAGATGCTCACTTTCTAGACGTGGCGGAGCGGGTGAGGTAAGCAGGTCTACTAAAATTTTACGATGAACTAGTAAATTAGATAACCGGTTGCCACATTGTTTTTTTTTTTTTTAACGAAATCGGTTATACTTTGTATTGAAAGATAGTCAAAATCAGCTGGCATATTACATTCAGATAGCCCAAGCACCGGCTGTCCTCAACGGATAAATAAACTATTACCATAGTCTTAATGTTCTGGGTCTTCTTAACATCGTCAGACGAGTCGATTTCCCGAATTTTCCCAAGCTTTTGGATACAGACAAACTGCTAAAGTAAAAGATAGTAGAACATGATAAACAGAATTAAGGGATCAAATCCCAATCTTCAACCCCGTCTCTTATCCGAGTGCCAACAGGAAGGAGGACAACTTTATTAGCTTCCGCATCCACTTCCTTGTTATTCTGTCGAAGAACGTGAAAAAAGTTCACCTGAAGAAAGGAGCCTACGAGCTTTCTTATTCTGGTAACCACTCTTGCTAGCCGGAAATCATGAGGGAACGTGTTATCCACGAGGATTCTAATCAAGGATTGGGAGTCACCAAGAATAATGGCTTTCTCAATACCAAGATCCTGTAAATGCTTAAGGCCCTGCAACAAGGCCATAGCCTCTGCTTGCATGTTGGTACTATGACCCAAGCCCCAGGCATACCTGTTCACTATGCTGCCATCTGCATTCCTGGTGACACTACTATGCTGCCATCTGCATTCCTGGTGACACCTCCAGCCCCAACAATCCTCGGATTGCCTTTGGCAGCCCCGTCAAAAAACAAGGAGGAGCTAGCACGCTTTTGGAGCCACATGTGGAATTCGCCCTCAGCAAGCCTAATCTGCCAGTCTTTCCAAGTGCTATACTGTCTCTCACCATCAGAATACTGGAGACCAAGCACACTCCCCCACGCCAGGTCTTGAGGACTTAGATTTTTATTCTCCAGCTTCCCAAACTTCTCACCAAGAGTCTCCTTGAGCAGGTCGTTGGCTTTTGACAAAACAAGCTTACAATTCTGCACTTTCTCTTGAAAAATTTTGTGATTGCGCTCTAGCCAGATGTGCCAGAAGATGAATTTCGGATAGGCCAGCCAAGCTGCCTTGAACCATTTGTTCTTGGGGAACTTCCTGGGATAGAGGTGAGCCCAATTGGCAAAGAAGCCAGTAATAGTGTTGGGCAGAGTAACTGTAGATCCCCATGGGGAAATCGCCTCTTCCCAAATACTTTTGGCGAACCTGCATTCAATCAATAAGTGAGAGGCATTTTCCTCGTTTTCCAAGCAAAGGGCACATCTAGAAGGGCCCAGGAAGCCTTTCTTCTTAAGTCTGTCATCTATTAGAATGTTGTTGTGACACAATAACCAGTTGAAGAAATCGATTTTCGGCACACACTTCTGCCTCCAAAGACCTCTCCAAGTCACAGGGCAACAAGGAACATGGGGAATTTTTTTGAGTTGTGCATAGCCTTGCGCAACTGTGTAAGAACCAGTCTGAGAGCCCCAGCCTCTCTTATCTTGTTTCCTGGTATTAATCGGGCCCATTCCTCTCAGCTTTGTCAACAGGAAGGACCACGCCTGATCAAGAGCAATCAGAATTTGTGGTTTCTTCTAGCCTGCCCACGCATTGTCCTTCCAACTAGAAATATCCCACAAAGTTTTAATATCATTGTTCAACGTCCAGCTTCGGAGCTCAGCGAGCTCTTGGACAACACCTAAAGGTTCTTCGTTCATAATTTTGTCATTCCAGATATTGATGAGCTTGCCATTGCCCAGAATCCAAAAGGAATGCTTTTGTATCAGTGGTAAGGCTTGCATGCAAAGCCTATGAATTTGAGATCCTTTAATGGTGGGAGTAGGATCATCCAAGCTCTGTAACCTATGGTCCCTGAAATATTTCTTCCATAGTGCCTTTTGAGCCCAACCAAGCTTTGGGGCTATTTGTCTCCACAGAATCTTAGCCCCCATAGCAATATTATGTATCCACAGGTCCTTGAAGTTCAGACCTCCTTCTAGTAGAGGTTTAGTAACTTTGTCCCAACTGACTAGGGGGATCTTCCTGTCATTCTGCTTGCCACCCTTCCAGAAAAGCCTACGAATCCACTCCTCCATCTTCTTGAGAATGTTGATGGGTGCCAACATGACTGAGAATTGGAAAATAGGCAAGTTGGTCAGAATAGATTTAATAAGAATTGTCTTCCCAACAAGATTCAGCCACGAGAAGCCCCAAGACTGGATTTTATTCTTGAATTTCTCAACCATCGGGAGCCAATCTTTGCTAGAGAGACTCCTTTGGAAGATAGGAAGGCCCAAATAGATGAATCAATTCCAATTAGTAGAACCAGCGAAGCCCAAACATCTGGATATTGAGGAGAGATCGTTGTTGGATATTTAGCCTCCTCCGCCATGGATGAGCTGGGCTCGTCCTAGGCTCCTCCCATCTCCCAACCGTCCTCCCCTTCTGCTGAAGATGCTGCGTTCAAGACCCTTCTGGCTTCGATGCCAGTCAAGAAAAAATCGAATGCTTCTAAGTTTGTCAAAAAATTGGAAAACATTCCGGTGGTTTCCCTTCCTCCGGAGGGACCGATTAAGGTAGCTTTGTCACTGGCAGAGAGGGCCCTGGTAGGACAGTTCACTAGCCTTTGGCCTTCTCCCAAAGCCATGGAAGCCTGGATCTGCAGGAACTGGAGGCCATTAATCAAGCAAAGTGTCACCTCGTACTTTCTAGGGCGAGGCTATTTTCTGTTCGAGTTTATTTCAAAAGAAGACAAGGATCTAATCTTCAGGAACGGGCCATATTTTATGGGCCCTCAAGGTCTCTATTTGAATAGATGGACTCCCGACTTTGATCCAGCTGAAGACATTCCGTCGGCAGTTCCAGTGTGGGTAAGGCTTTCGAACCTTCCTGTGCACTGCTGGAACTGGGATTCCCTTAAACATATAGGCAACGCGCTGGGCAAATTCATAGATCGTGCAGGTACTAAGGACCAATACGACTGCGCTAGGATCTGTGTCGAAGTGGATCTAGAAGTGGGGCTGTTGGAGGCCATAAAGATAAATGTAGGGAGTTGGACTCATGTGCAAAAACTTGACTATGAGCAACTTCCATTCAAGTGCCGCAAGTGTCAGGAATACGAACATTTCGCCAAGAACTGTACCAAAAATGAAGAGGCGGTGCAAGGTAAGGAAGAAGGTTGGAAGCAGGTCAAAAGAACAAGGACTAACCCCAAGCCCTCAAACCCTCCTGGAGCTACAAAGGGAAAAGGGCAGCAACCTCCTTCTAGTAGCCAAGGACAACATCCAAAGGCACAAGAGAATGTGTTCGAGCCCCTTTTCTCAACCTCAGTTGAAGTGCAAGAAACAGGACAACAGCAGAAGGAGGCAAATGAGAAAGAGGTCCTTGAAAATTCTAGGCAAGGTGAGAGTGTAGCAGTAAGCCCTAAGGGAAAGGCTACAGAGATGGAAGAGGAAGAACAAGATTCGAAAGAATCCGAGGAGGAAGGAGAAAAAGGCGACTCTCAAACATTGTCCCGCAGATCGACAAGAGGAAGGAAAACTAACCGGGAAAAAAGAGAGCAAGAAACATATAAAGACAAGCTCCAAGGCAGTCAACCAACGCTGGAGAAGCTTCTAGCAAAAACACCAAAGATTACAAGAAGTCAGGGACAGGGCCTCAAAGGGGCCACCCAATCTCAGAAAGGTAAATAATGAATATTGTCTCCTGGAATTGCAGGGGGTTGGGGAGTAAGAAAAAAGAAGAAGCTATGCGAAGCTTGATTAGGATAGAGACCCCAGATATCCTACTGATCCAGGAGACCAAATTGGAGGAGAAGATCTTCCTCCGTGTAAGCAGGAATCTTTGGAGGAAAAGTGGAGGGCAGGCTGTCTCAGCCCGAGGAGCATCGGGAGGGCTGGGAGCTCTCTGGAATGAAGCCAAGCTGGAATTGGTCAATGGAAAACAAAACACTCACTGGCAGCTTATGCAATTCATAAGCCGAGAAACAAGGGAGACCTTTAGCCTTTTCAATGTTTATGTGCCGGTAAATGCAGGGGAGAAGAAGCAGTGTTGGGACTCAATCAAACTCATGGCTGAGGAAGAAATTCTGGGAAATATTATCATTGCAGGTGATCTAAATATAACTTTAAGCCCTTCTGAGAAGCGAGGAGGCAGCTCAGTAAGGGATCCAGCGAGGGAATGGGTGGAGGACATCATGCAAGATTGGGATCTTCTCGACATCAAGCCCTTGAAAGGTAAGTATACTTGGTCAAATAAAAGAATTGGTCCTGGCCATATTGCTGCGAGATTAGATAGATTCCTTGTTCAAAGTTCCTATCTTCTCCTTGGTTTAGAAGCTAGGATGCTCATTCTGCCATGCAGTATTTCGGATCATAAACCCATAAGGTTGGAGCTCTCAGCACATAGAAACCTTGGGCCCATCCCTTTTCGATTCAGTCCTTTATGGATTAAGCATTCAGACTTTATGGATAAGGTTAAAGAAAGTTGGAATCAACCTGTCACAGGGTCTCCCTTTTTTATGTGGGAGGAAACATTAAGAAGAGAAAAGGTTGTCTTGAAGGGCTGGCTAAATCTCTTCCTAATCTGACTGATGAAAGGAAGATGGCCCATGCCTCCCTCGGGAAGCACCAACTGCAGATGGAAGAGGAGCCCCCCTCGGAGGAAACTATAGCCAAAGAAGGAAATTTGTAGCAAAGCTTCCATAAAGCTTGCTTGCAAGAGGAAGAATTTTGGAGATAGAAATCTTGTAGTTTGTGGTTGAAAGTGGGAAACAGGAATACCTCATTCTTCCACAAGCAAACCCAAGCTAGAAGGTCCTTTAACTCTATATTGAAATAACAGAAGACCTCGTTACCCACAAGGACTTCACAAGCATCAAAGGGGCTGCCTTCTCCCATTTTGAGAAACTCTACAGTGAAGTCGAGGTTATGAGTCAGGGCTCAAGGTTCTTGGATGTTATCCCCTCCAAGATCTCTTTAAGTATGAATCACCAGTTGGAAGCTAAAGTTACCAGACAGGAAATAAAGGCTATACTAGACAGGAAATAAAGGCTACGTTGTATGAAATGGAGCCAGACAAAGCTCTTGGTCCGGATGGCTTTACAGCCAGATTCATCCAAGTCTGCTGGAAAATAGTGAAAAAGGACCTGCATAGAATGGTTTTAAAATCTCATATCTACTAGAAAATTGGTGGTAGCATGAATTCTGCCTTCCTTGCCCTCATCCCAAAGGAGAAGGGTGCCAACACTTTTAACAGGTTTCGTCTGATTTCGCTATGCAACATTGGTTACAAGATCATAACAAAGGTGATTGCCAACAGATTGAAGGTCCTCTTGCCCTCTATTATACCTGAAAATCAAGGGGGGTTCGTTCAGGGTAGGCAGATCGTGGACAATATAATCCTCGTGCAAGAGGCCATTCATTCTAGTTTGTAGCAAAAAGAAAAAGGTATGGTGGTCAAGCTAGATCTAGCTAACGCGTTTGATCGTGTTTGTCACAATTTCCTCTTTGATGTGATGCATAAGTTCGAGTTTGGTCAAGAGGTTATTAGATGGATCCGGGCCTGCATTTCTGAGCCCTGGATTGCCCCTCTGGTGAATGGTTGCCATGTTGTTGGTGGAGGACAAAACAATTGATTTATCTATATCTCCTCCTTTGAAACTTGAAGAACCCATTAATTTTGTCAAAACAAAATCGTGCAGTTACACTTACAAAAAGTGGGTGACACAACTAGTAGAATATACTTATATAACAAAACCCACAACTAGAACAACAAAGTTTCGATGGTTTAAATGGGTGAAAATAAAATTTAATAATAAACCATATTTGTTGGTTCGAAACACTTTGGTCAATTTTTTTTTGATGTGATTTCTATGGAAAGACTTTGCTTAATTCATTATGGATCACATAATCCTGAATACAGAAACTTAGGAGAGGTAGATTAGTTGGTTTGAAGAGGTAGAGTAGTCGGTTTGAAGAGGTAGATTAATTGGCTTGAATAAGGTTTAGTTTTTAAGTGAGTTTTAAGTTTAAATATTATGATTAAGAATTGAGAATAGAAATTATTTTTGGAAAAAGTAAACTATTTTAAAAGTCTCCAAGTTTTAAGTTTTATACAATCTAGTGGATTCCAATAAATGTAATGATTTTTTATCTCATAAACTTTAAACAATTTTAATTATAATATTCACAATAAATGCAATAGTTATTTTATCCAATAAATTTTACTCAATCTTAATAATAATATCTCATTAGTAAATTGATAATAATATCCACGAGTAAATTCCAATAAATGATTTTTTTTTAATCCAATAAATTGAACCAGCCAAAACTCAACTTAAATATAATTCGACCATCCAATTTTAGAAAATAATAAAAAATAAAAACCTTTAAAAATAAGCTACATATAAAGTATGAGTCAAACTATTTTTCAATTCAAAGTAAATCGAGTCTTTCTCTTTAATTCATGAGGAAAGGGGATTGGATTGAAATGATGAACGAATGGCATACCACCTTTTTCATCCAAACCTTTGCATCTCACTTTTAAAAAATATAGCATTTCGTAATTATTTTCTATATTATGATTACTCTTTTAAATATAAAGCATTATACGTAGGCACACTTTCAAATATAATCGAAGCGGATTAGGTTGAAACACCAAAGACTCTAAGAAGAAAGGTTGGAATTTTCTCATTTCTAGATTGATTAAAAATGGTGAGTGTAATGCAGTAGTTAGTTGAATGTTAATTGAATAATCAATTGATAATTTTTTAATTAGGTTTTTTCAAAAAGAAAGCTATAATACCAATTTCGCCAAGAAAGACGAGGAGCCAGACAAGTAAAAATTAAGAAAATTGTAGGTCCAATAGACCAATTTGGTCTCAGTGGACGTTAACCACCATCATCATCATCATCATTAAGATTGAATAGGTAAAAATATATATTTATGGTAATAAATGCTCATTTTATATTTTTTTATTTTGGAGACGTTAGTTATGCATCTAGTTATATAGGGAAGATATTATATATTGTTTTATAATAATAATTTTTATATGTTGAGTTATGTTCCTATGTGTTTTAGCGTTTATATTAGTTTCTATAGATACTAATTTTTCTTGGAATTTATTGCGCTTCATTTTTGTAATGTTTTTGGTTCTTTAACACGGTAGCATGGTTATTGGTTAAATATGAAAGTCCATTATATATGTTGCTTGTAATGTTTTTGTTCTTTAACATGGTAGCATGGTTATTGGTTAAATATGAAACGCTTGGTTATTGGCTTGCTTTAGAGGCTATTGATTTTTCAATTATGTTGATTTGTGTATATTAAGATTGAATAGTTAGAGATATATATTTATGGTAATAAATGGTTACTATATATTTTTTATTTGGTAGAAGTTAGTTATATTTGGTAGAAGTTAGTTATGAATTTAGTTATATATGGATATATTATATATTGTTTTATAATAATATTTCTTATATGTTGAGTTATGTTTATTTGTGCTTTAGTGTTATATTAGTTTTTATAAATATTAATTTTTCTTAGAATTTATTATTTTTCATTTTTTAATGTTTTTGGTTCTTTAACACGGTAGTATGGTTATTGGTTAAATACGAAATCTATATATATATATATATATATGTTGTTTTAGAGGTGGTTGATTGTCTATGGATTTTTGTTGGGTTAGATGTCATTAATATATTGACTTAGGATTCAAATTGTAGATTGGATTATGGTTTTATAGAGTGATAGTTTTAAGCTTGTACTCTATTTTGAATGGTCATAACTATGGCATGTGTGCATAGGATATGGAATCACTATTAGAAAGAAAATCATTTTGGCAAGTTTTTAAGATCTTGGCTTTAGGCCATAATAATAATGAATATGCAAGTTCTCTTAATGGAAAGAAGGATGAAGTTCTATGAGTCATTATGGCATACATTTTCAAGGAGATTCTTTTTCTACAAATAATATTGAATTTATGAATCCATTATAGAAGAAGTTGAATATTTTTCAACAAGGTCAACAAGGGACATATGGATTGAGAAAAAGTTAATTTCTCAAAATCCTCTTTCCTTTGGCAAGATTCAAGACACCATGGCCCACCTAAAGGATGTTTAGTTAAAGATGCGTTAGTGTGAAAATAATTTTTTGAGAAACGAAGGTAAAAAAATAGAAATGGTTTTTGATGAATCTAAAGACACCCTATGATGTTTTCTATTTAACATTCCCTACTAGGGTGGCAACATGAAGATGGGTTACACTTTTGGGCCAAATGTGGCAATGAAAATTCGAGTTTTTCCTCTTTTATCAAATTGAAGTCCTCAGAATTCATATAAGCACTCTGAATTTTGATTGGCATAAAAAGACAAATTGTGGATTTTGTTGTTGTCCTAATGATATTTTTTGCAAAAATATTTAGTGTTGTATAATATGTAAATTTTCCATTAAATGAAATGCTTGTCCTTGCAATTTTTCACACATCTTAAGAGGTATGCACGTGTTCATGTAGCATGATCTACATAGAGAGAGCTAAGTTTTTCATATTACAAAAAAAAAAAAAGCAAAAATATATATTTTTATTATTTTTTGAAGTTGGCAAAGTAATATTTCAATTACATTTTGCAAACACATGCTGGCATAAAGTTTTTTTCAACTATTTCAATAATTTGAAAAAACAACAGTATCCTTTTGAAGAAGACTCGTAAACAAAGATAGTAGTATTTTTTGAAATTTTTTAGTTGTATATATTTTACGATATTGATTTTTTATTCAACCTCTTTAAAATAGTTCAAACATATTTCAAGCATTATGTTTAAAAGAAATTAGATGAAAAATATCATATTAATTCGAAAATGTCAAACTCATATGCCATTAGATAGAGGATTCCTTCATGAATTCAACGTGATAAACTCTGCCACCTGAGGACAAATTTAGCCCTAAGTTTGCTAGGGTACAAAATGGAGTTGCAGAAAATTTTGCGGATGGAGTGTTGAAATTGTTGATTTTATGACTTAAGATGCTCAATCGAGTGCTTAAAGCGTTTGATCAAGCGCCTAAAATTGAAATTTAAATAGCTTGATCAAAGGTTTCATAAACCCTCGGTCGAGCCATTTATGTGGTTAACGAGAGTTCGATCGAGTGCTATGGCTTGATCGAGCCTCTATAATTTTTTTTGAAGTAATCTAAAATTAAACTTTTACCTCATTTTAAAATTCCAAATCTTATTAAAATTTTTGTTATAATGTCATGTAAAAACCTTATTAAATTTAATGTTAATATTAAAAGAATATTATTTTTATTATATTAAATTAAATGATAAAATGATATTGTTATAAAAAAGATTAATATTAATATATTTTAATGTTAATATTAAATTTATTAATTTTGGATTAATAGAATATTATTAGCTTTAAAATAATATAAAATTTCTTATATTATAATATATACTAGCACAATCACATTAATAAATGTGGTTGATATATGCCATAGGCATCAACAAAAGAGTCATTAACACAAAAAGAGTCATACAAGCTGACTCAATATATATGTTACTAATTTTATTTAACTCATTTTTTAAAATCTAACATAATAAAATATATAATATTTTAAAATCTTGAAGTAATCATAACCTAAAGTTACCTTTAAAGAAATAAAACCTAACTAGTTTCAATTCGAACACATGAAGCACTCTATGTATCTTTGATGGAGGTAGCTGGAACATTAATATTTTGGAAAATTTTAGATAATATTTCCATGGAAAATTATCATTTTCCCTCTAGGTGAATGTACAACACACATTTGAAATCTTGCATTTTAAATATGTATTATATAAAAAATTAAATTGTTGTATGACATCAATATATATATATATATATATATATATATATATATATATATATATATATATATATATAGATATAGATATAGATATAGATATAGATATAGATATAGATATAGATATAGATATAGATATAGATATATATATATATATATATATATATATATATATATATATATATATATATATAGTCGAAGTGTTTTAAAAATTTTGAAATATGGAGTGAGAGAGATTGGGAGAGAAGGGTAAGAGAGTGAGGGAGACACAAAGATGGAGAAGTGGAAATGGAGAAGAGAGTCTTTGAGAAAGAGAGGGAACTCGAGAGATGGAGTTGGAGGAAAAGATAAGGAAGGAAGAAGTTCAAGATAGAGAGAGTTAGAGAGAGAGAATGAGAGCAAGTATGTTTGGGGGTGAGATAGAAAGACAAAGTAGGACTTTATATGGAGAGAAGGGGGAGAGAGATGGAGAGAGGGAGGGAGATAATCAACAGAGTTGTGAGAAAAAGCTTGAGAATGAGAAAGTGAGTGAGTGAGTGATGTGGGGGAGAAACTTAGGGAGGTGGGAGAGAAAGGGAGAGAAGAATTGAGAGGGTGGGAGAGAGAGAGAGATGGATTTGGAGGGGGAGAGGGAGAGAGGTAAGAATAAAGACATATAGAGAGAGAAAGGTGGAGAGAGAGAGAGAGAGGGAATGAAAAGGGAGATGGAGAGAGAGAGAGGAGGTGACAAGGGAGATGGAGAGCAAGGGAGAGAAGAGAGTAGGAGGGAAGAGAGATAGAATGGGAGACAAATGGAGAGAAGGGGAAGAGAGATAGAAGGGGATACAGAGGGAGAGAAGCGGAAGAGAGAGAAAGAGCTAGAGGGAGAGGGAGGGAGATATAGATAGATATGGAGAAATAATGTGTATGTCTGTGAGGTGATATAGAGAGATAAAGAAGGAGAGACAAAGGGACATAGTGATATAGATGGAAGGGGGAGAGAGGGAAAAAGAGAAATTCCCATGATATTTGGGTTTTAAAAATTGAATAAAAGTTAAATTTCCATCATAAGGAATTGATTAAAATACTTGGATAACTACTTGTAAATTTAGGAAAGTTGATACCATTATATAAAATTATAGAAATGTTCCCATATATTGTTGTTTGACCTTTATATTAAATTTCAATACAATTGACTTATATCATGTTATAACTAAGCTCTTGTAGATAATCTCAAAATAAATAATGTTGAACAAAACCTTTTGTTGTTTACATGACATCTTTTAATATCAAAATTGAATAAAAACTTATTTTAATCATATTTATGTTTTGTAATTGAACCTTGAGATAAGAAATTGATTGAAATACTTAAAAAAAGTTGTCCATGCAGTGGTATATGGGTTGGTCACAAAAAAATTCACACGCACACACACACATATAGGATAATACATATGACTTTATAGTTCAAATAATTTATTTTTAAAATTGAATTATAATAACACACATGTTGATTGCACTAAAAGACACTTTCTACAAGCCAATATGAAGCATGATTGGAATTATTTCCATGCTCAATATTAAATCGATACATGATATATTTTAGGTTCATTTTAAGTATCAAAGTGACTTGCATCATAACTTTTAAAATTATACTTATTTTCTTAGTCTATGAAACTGGAAATCAAAACTGAACATATCTTTTACTAGTAAAAGTTATAGTATATAGAAAAATTATTAAATCAACGAAATAATTTTACCAAATCCATTTAAACTTAAAAAATTAATGAGAATCCAAAAACAAGATTAATACAAATCCATAAATGGAAACACTGAATACATGTATCAATAAACTATCCATATGAAAATATATGCAAATTACAAATATCACATGAACATCCATAAACTGAAATAATAAGCATCGATAAACTAAAATAATGTCCATGATGTACATCCATAAATTGTCCATGTGTGAAAATATAAAAATTATGTGTCACATATGTGAATATGCCATATGAAATGAGCCAGAAAATATACAAACTATGACACTCTAAGTACCACCAGAACTCCTATATGAGTTCTACGTGCAAGTTAAGTGTCCATAACATGGTATTGCAATATTATAACACATTCAAATTCAAATTATTTAGATCATTATTTGTAAGAAATAAACAATATGGAAATAAATTATATTGAACCACATTTTTAATTACATATATACATGAATCTACTAACCTTAGTCAAGTCCAAATACAATTCCAATAGGATGGGGGTCTAATCATGAATCTAGGTTTGGTGCTCACTTGCTTGTGTCTTGATGATTGGAGCCTGTATCAATGGACCTGCATTATTAGTGCCTATAAACCCAACATCCCACTCATATATCCACATAATAGTGGCATCAACAACACCCTGCATATGGGCCTATGTACACAGTGGAAAGGACAAATTGTAATTAGTCTACAAATTAATTAGCATATTTATGTAACTTAAAAAATTAAAATGTTGAAATATTAGGAACAAATCATTTTACCTAAACTATTGGTCCATGTGGTTGTAGATATTTAATCTATTGGTCCATGTGGTTGTACATATTTAATCTCCTCCACATTAGTGAACATACAAGGTGGAGGTGGAGGTGGAGGAGAATCCATGGAATGTGTTATGGTTGAGGATGCCCGGGCTAATCAAATTCCCCCTCGGATGACCTCGTAAGCTCATCCATGTAGCTAGGATGTGTCTACATGTTATCATGAACTTATTAATATAAATTATGCAATCTACTACGAACTAGAAATTTTACTATAAATAATTACGCATAATTTGACAATAAGAGTCAAAATTATGTATATATGTACCTGGTCCGTGTCACGCAGGCCATGCACCCTCCAAGTCTCATGAATAGCATCAAGATACATATATGCATGTGTCAAAAGCTAGTCAAAGGGTAAACTCATGATAAATCCATCATCATATAACGGAACTTGTGGGTCACGAGATAGTGGTGGTGCTCTTGTAATCTCTCCATCAAATAAAACACTGCACTAGCCAATGACGCCCACATGGTGTTTGCAATAGTCTCCTGCATCTCACCATTGAGTTGCAACAAATCCTTTAGTTCTGTTGGTAATAACAAGCTCTGAGACAGTACTAGCAGGAATCTTGGAGGTGGGGGTACATGCCCAGGGTCCCTACGATCGCCCTCACACTCATAGGCATGTCCCATGCCAGTACCATAAAAATGAGATTCAATATCAGTGTAATCCAACCTCATATGTAACAAAAACTCTGCATATAAATGCTAAGCAAAATAAATTGCGACCTGGTCATGGTTGGGGATTTGCCCCAAGCTCCAATTAATATATCATACACGAAAGGGGCTACATGAACATTACTAAAATGTTTCAGCGGGATTGAACCTTTATGTCTACTAGGGATATTCAGAGGGATGTCCAACAACTCCCCACGAACATCAATGTCCTTGGTGGCCTCTTTCACCACCTCCCAAGAATCTGGGCCTCTAACCTTATACCTCCTGACCCTATATGATTCAAATTTAAAGAGGAACACAATAAATTATAGATATAACCATAAATACAAATATGCAGTAGAAATAACACTTCATTTCATTAATATCAAATATTGAAATATGCTTACAAACAAAATGGAAATAAGCCTAGCTCGGTCGATGGTAGCTTATCTTTGAGAAGAAATGTGGCGGCTACATGCCTCTGAATTGTGTTACAATGACGCTCAAGGGACTATTTATTATTGAAAAACATGAGGAAACCTTAAACAACCAAAGCCCTAACCCCAAGAGATGAAACAACGAGAGTTTATGGGCCCCATTAGGGTTAGTTGGGCAGTCAAATTCCCAGGGTCGTAACTTGGTCATATTATCTCTGTTTGGCACTTACCTTGTTGGAAAGGTCTCTACAAGTACTATAGGTTTTTCTGCAAGCCCTTGCCCATGAAGATGGCCTGCAATGGACCTAAAAAAACACCATTTAGGGGATCAAGAATGCTCTGGAAGTTGAGGACCCGAAAAACAGCGAAAAATAGTAAACGCTGAAATAAAAAAGGAAACAATTGAAATTGGCTGGAGGTCTAGGTGGAATAGATGGGTGGCCACCAATATCTACCTAGATATTCCCCCCGCCCCATTAGTAAGCAATAGTCCCCATTGCGTGCAGAGCATCCATGAGGTCAGGAAATTTCTTTTGAACTTGGTCCCTGGTGAGCCACTTGCCTTGGTGCAGGAGTTGGCCAGCTTTGACAACCCGATATAGTTGGATCTTCTATTGGCAAGTGTCCTTGACCTGTGTGTCCATAATATGATCAGTTGTGGCTTATTCCATGCATTTTGGATTTAAATTTGTTGGTGTGAGCTATTCTACAATGTCTGATGTGTCTAGTAATGGTGGGAAGTATGGTCCAAGGTGATCCACATTAAACACTGGGTGTAGACCAAGGAATGGGGGAATGACGAGCTCAAAATCATTGTCTCCCACAACATTGGTAATGGTGTAAGGACCATATTGGAGTGATCTGAGCTTCCAATGGGCTCTGGTAAGGCGTTCTTTCTGCAAATGCAACCAAACTTTGTTGCCCACCTGAAACTTGTGTGGCACCCGATGTTGCTCATGTCGTTGCTTGTACTTGGAATTTGAATTCTCCAGGATGTTGTGAACCTGTTGGCCCATGTGTTGGATGCGTTTAATAAATCTAGTCACTTTATCTGCCTTAGATGATACATGTGTGGATTCTATCCATGTAGTCACCTAAGGCATGGAACAATCAATCAGGCACAATAGTTGAAATCCTAGACCCACTTGAAGGGGACTGTGACCAACCGAGCTATGGGGATATCTATTATAATTGTGTTGCACATATGGAAGAGTCTCATCCTAAGTTTGAGGATGCTTGGTGTTGTACAAGCAGAGTAAGTGAATTATCATCTTGTTGATGACCTCCGTCTCGACATCACTCTGGGGATGGAAGGCATTCGAGTTGGTGAGCTTGGTGTCCAATCGTGTCCAGAGGCTTAACCAAAATGTGCTCAGGAACCTGCTATCTCAATCTGATATAATGGTCTATGGGATCCCAAAATGTACTCATACTCGTTCAAAGAAGAGTTTGGCAGTGTCCTCTGTTGTGATACTCTTCTTACAGGATGCCAATATAGCCATCTTAGAAAATTTGTTCATGAGAACAAATACATAGTCATTACCGTGTTTGGTAGAAGGGAGGCCAGACATATAGTCCATGGAGATGGATTCCCACGATTGATTTGGAGTAGACAGGGGAGTGTATAGTCCTTGCTTCCTGATGGATGGCTTGGCGATGGAATAGGCAGTGCAGGATTTGATATATTTCCCAACATTCAATTGGAGTTTGGTCCAGTAGAAATATTTTTGTATTACAACCACAATTTTATCCACCCAAAGTGTCTTGCGGTCCGACTGTAGTGTGCCTCCCAAATCAGTTTGGCACGCTCACTTGAAGGAACACAAATGTGGCCTAGGTAGCATAATAATGCGTCTTAGAGGTGGAAATCAGGAACTTTTTTCCCATCTACTAGCATCTGGTATGTGGAGGTGAACTCTGGATCATTTTCGTATAGTTGCGACCATCCAGAGTTCTTGTGACCACAAGAGTTGAGAACAATAATCAATGCTGCAACTAGGGGTCGACTGAGGTAGTCTGCAACATGATTGGTGCTACCCTTTTTGCATTTAATGTTCAAGTGGAATTGCTTCATATATGTAGACCACTTCTAATAGAAATTGTTCTTCAACTTCCCCTGTGTCTATATAAACTGAAGAGTTCAGCGATCGGTGTGGATGACCCTCTCCTTCCTTAGAATGTAGTGCTTCCACTGTCGACAAGCTTACATGATGGAATACATTTCCTTATCACAGGTAGGGTACTTCCTAATTGTATTGGAATGTGTCTCAGTATGATAGGCCATTGGATGCTTGTGCTGGGAGAGGACTGCACCAATAGCATAGTTTGAGGTGTTTGTCTCCATTTCAAATGGTTGTTGCAGGCCTAGCATTGTGAGTACTGATGCAGAGCAGAGGAACGCCTTCTATTGGGACTCAGACTAGGAAAACTTTGCTTTCACCCCGCCCTTAGTAATCTGACTCAAAGGCCAAGTGATATGGGAGAATCCCAACACGAACCTCCGATAAAAATTTGCAAGGCCCAAAAAGTTGTGAAGCTCCGTTAGAGTGGTCGGGGCTGGCCAATCCTGAATGACTTGGATCTTGGTCAGGTCCACATGCACACCACACTCATCTATGATGTACCCCAAGTATTGGACTTGGCTCATGTCAAAGGTGTAATTCTCCAAGTTGGCACATAATTTGTGTTGTCGAAGGGTTTGAAAAACCAGCTGAATGTGTTGCAAGTGTTCTTCCCAACTCTTTTTGAAGATGAGAATATCGTCTAGATAAACCACCACGAACGAGTTGGTGAAGGGCCGCAAGATGTCATCCATTAGCCTCATAAAAGTAGCAGGGGCATTTGTCAACTCGAAGGGCATAACCAATTATTCAAAAATGCCTTCCTTGGATTTAAAGGCAATCTTCGATACATCTGTGGGCTCTATTAGAACCTAGTGATAACCAGAATTCAGATCGATCTTGTTGAAATACTTGCCCCCCTTGAGTTGGTCCAGCGGGTCATTAATCCGTGGGATTGGATACCTATTCCTGACAATGAATTTGTTTAATGCCTGATAATCAATGCAGAGCCTCCAGGTTCCATCCTTCTTCTGTACCATTACAATCAAGCTCCCATAAGGCAAGGAACTTGGTTAGATGTTCCCTTTTTGTAGCTACTCCTGGATTTTCAGCTTGATCTCTTCGTTTTCTAGAATGGAGCGGCGATATACTGGTCTGTTGGTTAGATGTGCTCTAGGAGTCAGATCGATTGAATCCTTGACTTGACAATGCAAGGGTACCTTTGTGGGTGAGGAGAAGATGTCCTTGTATTCTTCCAAGACCGCATCCACCTACTTTTGATGCTTGGAGGAACCCTTCCCAGGGGCCATGGACATGGCTATGACCTTCCCCTTAATTTGAGAGTGAGTCTGAAAGAAAAAAAAAATTCCCAGTCTGGGAGATGACCTTACTGCATTTCTTAGTAGAGATCAAAGAGATGGTGGTAGGTGGGGCTACCTCCGGTATCCTACATAACTTAGTACCCAAAGAAAAATTAATAGAGCGAGGTCTGAAATCATATACAACATGCCACTTCCATAATTATGTTTATCCTAATAATACATCACAAAATTCAAGAGTAGAAACATCACACAATACCTCATCCGTTAAGAGTTTGATACTGTCAGGAAGGTGACACTACTGGCTGACATGGATATCTCTTCCTTGGTGAAGCCACCCGATGATGTATGGTTGCGGATGTGTTGTAGTCAGTAAGCCCAACTGCTTCACGAACTCTGCTAGAATGAGGTTCTTTTGGCTCCCGCTGTCGACAATGAATTGCAGTGGAGAACCCTTCACCCACATCTTTGAGTGGAATAGGTGCTCCGCCTCTTCTAGATATTCAAGCTCGATCTTTTGGATCTTGGTGGTGGCCACAGTGGCACTAGTCTCCACATCAATGATCTGCTTCCCTTTATCATTCCCCTTGTCGGGCTCTCACTTAGATTCAGAACATGCGTTGGACTCAGAAGCCTTCACCTCGGCCACCAGTGACTGCATGGCCTAACATTCACTTGTGTTTTGAGTGGAGCTCTTATGGAACTCACACCACTTTCCCATGTCCTTCTTATTCTTTTTGGTTTTGTTCTTTTCTTTCAGCCTTGACGGGTTATCCTGGGTTACCCAACCTTGTCTTTTTATTTTTCTATGTGGTTTGGGAATTTATCATGCATAAGTATTCTAATTGACTAAGTATTTGCACCCTCTTAGTAAGAATAGATCATGCATGCTAAAAATAACAAAATAAAAGCTCTAATAATAAACAAACTCTATCAAAAACTGCAATTGCTAAATTTGAAACAACATCTAAACTAGAATTAATTGAATGTGTAACATGCACGCCCTTAGCATGCATGCACTGATCTAAACTTAAAAAGGAATGCAAAAAATCACAGATATAACCATAAATATAGAGATGTAGTAGAAATAGCACTTCATTTCATTAATATCAAATACAGAAATATGTTTACAAACAAAATGGAAATAAACTAGCTTGGGTGATGGTAGCTTATCTTTGAGAAGAGATGTGGCAGCTACATGCATTTGAACTGTGTTACAATGAGGCTTGGAGGCCTATTTATTATTGAGAAACAATTGAAAACCATAAACTTCCAAAAACATAACCCTGGGAGATGAAGTGCCAAAACTATGGGCCTTGTTTGGGTAAATTGGTACATCAACTTCTCGGGGTCGTAACTTTGGCATATGATCTTTCTTTGACATGCACAATACCTTGTTAGAAAGATATGTCCAAGGAATATAAATTTTGAGTGGAAAAAATCGATTAAAGTGTGATGTTTGCCATGGTTTTCCAAAAAAATGTTGTTTAGGTCCTCAAAATGGTTCCGAAAGTTCAAGACCTGAAAAATTGCCAAAAATAGTAAATTGTGCTACAATTAAGGAACCCGAAAAACTGACAGAGACAGTGTTGGGGGTCCAAGTGGAATACGTGGGTGGCCACCAATATGCACCTGCCTCATTCCTCCCTCCTTAGGAAGAAATGGTCCCCATTGTGTTGGGTGCCTCCATGAGATGGGGAAACTTCTACTAAACTTGGTCCTTGGTGAGCCATTTTCCTTGGTGTAGGAGTTGGCCAGATTTAACAACTCAATATAGTTGGATCTTCTGTTGGTGAGTGTACTTGATCTGTGTGTCCATGATCCGATCATTTTTGGCCTGTTCCATGCATTTTGGGTTTAGCTCTGTTGGTGTGAGTTGTTCTGCAATGTTGGATGTGTCCAACAATGGTGGAAAGTATAGTCCAAGGTGGTCTACATTGAACATTGGGTGCAGACCAAGGTATTGTGGAATGTTAAGATCGAAGGCATTGTCCCCTATAGCCTTGGTGATGGTGTATGTCCCATATTGGAGTGGGTGAAGCTTGCGGTGGGGTCTAGTGAGGCACTCCTTCTACAAATGTAGCCAAACTTTGTCACCCACATGGAACTTGTGCAACAACCAATGTTGATCATGGCGCTCCTTGTACTTAGCATTGGCTCTATCATATATATCATGGACCTACTAGCGGATGTGTTGAATGCACTCAATGAAGTTGTTAGTCCTGTCAGCTTTGGACTGGACATGAGCCGAATCATCCTGGGTATCTGCAAATGGTACAACCACATCAATGGGACATAATGGTTGAAATCCCAACCCTACCTAAACAAAGTTGTGGCTCGTTGAGTTGTGGAGAGCTCTGTTGTAGTTTTGTTGGACATGGGGGAGGTTTTCATCCCATTTGTGTGGATTCTTTGAGTTGTACTTGTGCAGAATGTGTACGATCATCCTATTGACGACCTTTGTTTGGCCATCAGTTTGGGGATGGAAAGTCATGGACTTAGTGAGTTTGGTATCTAGCGTTGACCAGAGACTTGACCAAAATGCACTTAGGAATATGTTGTCCTGAACTGAGACAATGGACAGTGTGATCCCAAAGTGTACCCACACTCACTCAAAGAAGAGCTTAGTAGTGGCCTATGTTGTGATACTCTTCTTACAGGCCGCCATAACAGCCATCTTAGAGAATTTGTCGACGACCACGAAAACGTAGTTATTTCCATGCTCAATAGAAGGAAGGCTCGACATGTAATCCATTGAGATGAATTCCTAAGGTCGACTACGAGTAGGCAAAGGAGTATATAGGCCTTGCTTCTTGATGGTTGGCTTGGCAATGGTGTAGGAAGTGCAATATTTAATGTACCTCCCAATATCCTCATGAAGGTTCAACCAATAAAAATACTTTTGCAATACTGCTAATGTTTTCTCTACTCCGAAATTTCTAGCAACCCGACTATAGTGCGCCTCCCAAATCATCTTGGCACACTCTCTTGAAGGAACACATATGTGTCCCAGGTGGCATAACAATGCATCTTAGAGGTGGAAATTTGGAACTTTATTACCTTCTTGGAGTGTCTTATATGTGTTGTCGAATTCTGGATCGCTTTCGTAAAGATGTGGCCACTCCGAAGTCTCCTGCCCATGGGACCCTAGCACAGTGATCAATGCCATGACTGGAGGTTAGCTGAGGCATTTTGAAAAATTATTAATGCTTCCCTTCTTGTACTTAATTTTCAAAAAAAATTGTTGCAGGTATGTGGACCATTTCTGATGGCGATCGTTCTGTTACTTCCCTTGTGTCTGTATGAACTACAGGGATTGGTGGTCTATGTGGATGATTGTTTCCTTCCCTAGAATGTAATGCTTCCATTCATGGCATCCCAGCATAATGGAATACATTTCTTTTTCATAGGTGGGATACTTTCAGGCTGTGTTTGAAAGTGTCACTGTGGTAAGCCACTAAATGCCCCTGTTGAGTAAGAACTGCACCAATAGCATAGTCAGAGGCATCTATCTCAATCTCAAATGGTTGCTACAGGTTTGGTAATGTCAGAAACGATGCAGAGAAGAGGCGTTACTTCGACTTAGTAAAGACCCTCTGTTAGGATTCGGACCAAAATAACTTTTCTTTCACTCTGCCCTTGGTGACTTGACTTAAAGGCCAAGTGATATGAGAGAACCCCAACACGAACCTATGGTAGAAATTGGCAAGGCCCAGAAAGCTACGGAGCTCTATTAGAGTGATTAGAGCTGGCAAATCCTGGATGAATTATATATTGGTTGGGTCCACATGCACACCCTTCTCATTAATGATGTACCCAATATATTGAACCTGGGTCATGCCAAAAGTGCATTTCTCTAGATTAGCACACAACTTGTGTTGTCACAGGGTTTGGAGGACTTGTCGAATATGGTGGAGGTGCGCTTCCCAACTCTAGCTGAAGATCAAGATGTCATCTAAATACACCACCCTGGATGCATTAGAGAAGCATCGTAAAATTTCATCCATTAATATCATGAAGGTTGTGGGGGCATTTGTGAACTCGAAAGGCATGACCAACCATTCGAAAAGTCCCTCCTTAGATTTGAAGGTAGTATTCCACATGTCAGAGGGTTCGATAGGCACCTGGTGATAACTAGACTTCAAGTCAATCTTACTGAAATATTTGGGCCCCTTGAGTTGGTCCAAAATGTCATCAATCCATGGGATTAGGTACCTATTCTAGACAATGATCTTGTTTAGCACCCGATAGTCAATATAGAGCCTTCAGGTCCCGTCCTTCTTTTGTACCAATACAATCGGGCTCCCACATGGTGATGAGCATGGCCTGATGTGCCCTTTTAGCAAGAGCTCCTAAATTTTCATATTGATCTCATTGTTCTCTATAACAGAGCGTTAATAGATCGGTCCATCGGGTAGTCACGTGCCCAGTATCATATCGATGGAGTGCTTGACCTGACAGTGCAGAGGTACCCCTATAGGTGAGGCAAAAATTTCCTTGTGCTCCTCCACGACCATATCCATTTGTTGTTGTTGTGCGGAGGAGCCCTGTTTGGAATTCATTGCGACAATATTCTTCTTTCCCTGAGGGTGAATCATAAGGAAAACAAATTTCATTGTCTGTGAAATGACCTTAGTGCATTTCTTTGCAGATATCAAAGAGATGGTGGTAGGTGAGGCTACCTCCTATATCCTGTAAAACTTATTTCCCAAAGTAATAATCACAGAGTGAGGTCTAGACTCATATACAACATTTTTCTTCCAAAAGTATGGTTGTCCTAATAATAAATCACAAACTTCAAGAGGAGCAACATCACAAAGTACCTCATTTGTGAATGGCTTAATGTTGTAGAGAAGGCCACACTACTGGCTAACATGAAGATCTCGTCCTTAGTGAAGCCACCTGATGGGGTATGGTTGTCAATGTGTTGTAGTCAGTAGACCCAAGTGCTTTATGACCTCTTCTAAAATGAGGTTCTTTTGGCTCCCGCTGTCAACAACAAATTGCAGCTGAGAACCCTTCACCCACATCTGTGAGTGGAAGAGGTGTTCCCTTTCCTCTGCATCTTCAGGCTCATTCTTCTAGACCTTGGTGGTGGCCATGGTGGCACTGGGCTCTGTGTCAATGATTTTCTTCCCTTTTTCATTTCCCTTGTCGGGTTCTGACTTAGAGTCAGAACATGCATCTGATTCAAAAGCCTTTAACTCGGACACCAGTGACTGCTTGGCCCAACTCTCACTTACATTATGAGTGGAGCTCTTATGTAACTCATACCATTTTCCCAAGTCCTTCCTTGTGTTTAGGGTATTTTTCTTTTCTTTCAGCTTCGGTGAGTTGTCATGGGTTTCCCTGACTTGGTTTTTTCCTTTGCTCTGTGGTTTGTGGGTGCCTTTCCCTTGCTTCGGATTCACAAATCCAAAGTATTGCTTATTTTGTTTGAACTTTTGCTTAATATTGACAACGTATCGATACTCCGTGTCGAGCGAGGAGATGTCCAGGAACTCCATCTTGTCCTAGATGTATCTGTGTAGACAGTAGTGGTAGTTGAGTACCAAATGTCGCTTAGAATCCTAGATACCCAACTCCATGCAAAGGGTATAAAAAGCATTGGTAAACTCTAGCACGCCTTGGTCCCTTCCCTATCGCAGCGTGGTCCACTTGATATGAACTTAATGATCATCCATTGATCCACACAGATCATCCACAGGAAATATATCAGGTTGTTGAAGCTGGCCAACTCTTGCACCAAGGCAAGTGGCTCACTAGGGACCAAGTTCAGCAGAAGTTTCCCCATCTCATGGAGGCACTCGATGCAATAGGGACCATTGCTTCCTATGGTGGGAAGACTAATCCAGGTGGATATTGGTGGCCACCCGCCTATTCCACTTGGAACCCCAACACTGTCTCTTTCATTTATTCGGTTTCCTTAATTGTAGCATAGTTTACTATTTTGGTAGTTTTATGGGTCGTGAACTTCCAGAGCCGTTTTGAGGCCCTAAATGAAATTTTTTGGGAAAACCGAGGCATACATGATTTCTTGACTTAATTTACTTCTCGAAATTTGTATTCCTTGGATAGATATTTCTAACGAGGTATTGTGTGCATCAAACGAAGATCGTATGCCAAAGTTGCGACCCCGAGAAATTGATGTACCATTTTACCCAAATGGGGCCCATAGTTTTGGCGCTTCATCTCCTAGGGTTAGGTTTTTGGATGTTTAGGGTTTTCCACTGTTTCTCAATAATAAATATGCCTTCGAGCCTCATTGTAACATAGTAGAGGCATGTAGCCGCCACATCTCTTCTCAGAGATAAGCTACCATCGCCCGAGCTATTTTATTTCCATTTTGTTTGTAAGTATTTGATATTAACGAAATAAAGTGTTATTTCTGTTGCATCTTTGTATTTATGGTTATATCTATGATTTTTTGCATTCTTGTTTAAGTTTGGATCAATATGAACTTCCCTTGTCCATATAACCATAAATACAGAGATGTAGCATAAATAATGCTTCATTTCATTAATATCAAATATTGAAATATGCTTACAAATAGAATGGAAATAAATTAATTCAAGCAGTGGTAGTTTATCTTTGAGAAGAGGTGGCAGCTACATGCCTTTGAATTGTGTTACAATGAAGCTCAAAGGCATATTTATTATTGAGAAATAATGGAAAGCCGTAAACATCCAAAAAACCTAACCCTAGGAGATGAAGTGCCAAACTTTGGGCCCCATTTGGGTAAATTGGTACATCAACTTCTCAAGGTCCTAATTTTGGCATACGATCTTCGTTTTATGCGCACAATACCTCATTAGAAATATCTATCCAAGGACTACAACTTTCGAGTCATAAACATTTCAAAATAGATTGATCTAGTTTTCCCAAAAAAACGTTGTTTAGGGCCTCAAAACGGCTCCGGAAGTTGAGGACCCGAAAAACTGCCAAAAATAGTAAATTGTGCTACAATTAAGGAAACCAAAAAATGAAAGAGACAATGTTGGGTGTCCAAGTGTAATAGGCAGGTGGCCACCAATATCCACCTGGATCATGCACCCTCTTCTAAACAATAATATATTTCACTATCTCTTGTGGAATGCATGTGCCCTCTACAAAGAAATAGTAGGTATCATTGTCTCCTTCACTTTCATTCAACCTGTTCATCACTAATGTAAGGAAAGGGTGAACACTGTCTTAGCAACAAGTAAAAAATATTAACACACACATTAGAATTCGATCATAGAGGTATTAGTAATGTGATGCATGTCTGTTATGGAGCAAGGCTGCTTGGGAGCGGGAGCAGAAGCATGAAGTGAGAGTAGAAGCGGTAAGTGGGAGTGGAAGCAAGAGTGAGGAGTGACATTTTCAAAAGATCTCAGGTTGGGAGCGATTTTGGGAGTGAATTTTGTATAATATATAGTTTTATATATTTTGATGATTGTATGTCAACAAAATATTATACAATGATGAATTTGTGATAAAAAAAATAAAAACATGGATTAAACTATATAACATCATTCATCTAGTAGTTATATTCTTCAACAACCACACGTCCACAAATTACAAATTCTCATTTATATAGCATGTAACGGTGCACATAACCAAAATAACATGGAGTGCAATCCATCTAATAACCGAAAATATATTAACAAGTAGGATCTGGACGACCTCTTGCATCCAAAAAAATCATGCTACAACAAATACCTACATATCATCAAAATAATTTCCTATCTTGGGATATTTGTCATTAATATTAACCTCTAAGCATTAACATAAGATAGAATAAATGTAGCATGTCGAGTCAAGATTTTGCTTGAGTAGAAGGTACATTTTTAGTAGGGTCATGATAGAGGAGTTTGACAACCAATGTAACTAACATCAAGGTACATAAAGGGATTGGTTCTCTTGATTAAATATAAGATCCTTACCCTAGTACATGACAAAATCCAATGAAAACATTGCAATCCCCCCAATCCTCAAATTTTGAAACACTAAAAAGTTTGTTGGATTTTGAGTGAGATCTAAAATTCTACTTTCTTCATATGAAATATAATGAGTTCAGAACCACTCTCAAATATCCTGAGTCATTTCATGGTAATGTTACAAATTTAAGTAAAAGGATGAAAATGAGTTGCATGTCAATACTAGGGTCATATGTTTGAATATTATACTACTATGAACCTAATATTACCATAGTTTTTTCTTTTTTCCCTCCCACTCTCGATACTCCCATAATACTCTTGAACCTCTATTTATCCATCCCACTTGTTTTTTCCTCGACGTGGCCAATGCATTATATAAACAATACCTTATAATACACATATTGCTTTATAACATATAAAAACCCTTTACCCCCATATTACATGTTCAATATATGATTTCATGGTTTCCTCATTTTTAATGCCCCAATATGAACACACATGATATGGTATTGCTTTGTCAGTGAAGCCCTCATGATACACCAACACATGTCTGATGTGATTAGGTCACTGAACTTAATTCGTAAGCCTAAAATAAGGGTTGTTCACATGTCCTAATAAGAGTTGAGACCGTAGATATATAGAGAGCCTACAATCCTTTCCTTAATCCGCAAGTTTGAAGGCCTTTCCTTAATCGGCAAGTCTGAAGGAAGAGTTGTTCACAAGCCTTGATGAGGGCTGAAAAACACACACAAATTTACAAGGATATATTGCAAATAATTCACCCAACGAAACTATCTACTAAAACCAAAACCACAACCCTTATGCCTCTCGTCTGATTTGACACTATTCCACAGGGGCGAGGTTGATTTTAGTGTACAAAATTATTCAATGATAATCATTCAAATGCATTATTTTGGAGGAATATATTGTGTGCCTTTTATAGACAGCGTGTTCCTAATTTGGAGGGAGGAATATAATTTAAAATTCGAATGTTGAAATATTGAATTCTAAAGAAATAAATTGTCTACTCTTGGGGATCAAGTTCTAATATTTTAACTTGAAGCAAGACCCCTCATAACTTATGATTTCAAAGATTTTATCTTTGAGACCCTCCATGAAACATTTTAACCACAATTTTGATTAAAAACCCCATTTCCTTGATTTGAATAATGATTTGAACAATGGTAGGGTGCCACATCACCATCCTTTAGGGTTTTAACACACAAATTGGGTTAGTTGTCTTCAAACAAGCATTACTCACAAACCATGAAGCTTCTCATGGTGTGCCACATACCACTAGAATCAATTTGATGTGGTGAATCTAATGGAAATGATATCCTTGGAAAACTAAGTGATCGGCTTATTCAAAAACCTCTAACAAGTGTGGGGTATGTCCATTGTCCAAGGAATCCCAACCCTAGCGCTAGGGTTTCTAGCCATCCTTCTAATGGAGCTTCCAACTTGATGGAATCCAAACAAAAATTAAGAGCATTCATGTTTGGTGGATCTTATGGAACTACATATTTTACATTATGGTTGTTTGTTTCCTTTTTACAATTGTTTTGCATAGTGAATTTTGTTAATATAAGTGGAATTGACAAATAATTACACTAAAGGTGTGGTCTATATTGGAATTGGGTTTGAGAAATTTCAAAATTTTAAATTATGATTGGCCAAGAGTTGATAATTTTATAATATTCTTCGTGGAATACATGATCTGATGGATAGTATAGAAGGTATGTGAAGCATTTTTTAGTTTTTTGTTTGTTTGCTCCTATCTTTAATTTATTAAAAATAATTAATCAAATTGGTTGGCTTTATAATTTATTAAAAATTTATTTATCAAATGTTATGGAAAATTTATTGGAATTTAAAAAGTAAAATTGAAATGACAGACAATCCGTTTGTTTACCCACGGGGTTGATCGCACCTTCTGTGGCACTTGAAGTATTGAAACATCGACATGTGTTTATGGTTTCATGATTGTCAATTTGTTAGGTAACTAGCTCACAAAAAGATAGAAAAGATAGATCAATGCCTTAGAATTTAACCTCTTCGAGGGGGCAACCTCCTTTACATTACACAAATGAACAATTCTTGGATGATACAAATGAGAAGACCTCCTTTCATATATAGGAGTCTAAGGGGTCATAATATAATCAGAGCCGACATAACAATAATAATGTAAGGGAACAATAATTACAATAGTGGGCTTTTATAGGGCACAATAATAACAATATGGGGACTACATGAGTACAATAAGGGGGTTGTACTAATAATAATAAGGGTTTACACTAGTAGTAAAGGGACCTAACATGCCCCCCTGCTTCAAAAAGTGTTGTCCTCAATGCTTGAGTAGTTCTTGATGCTTATGTATAAATTCTTGTCCTCCCATGTGGAATCTTTAGCGGGTAAGTTCCTCAACTTGATGAGATACTCTAAAATTGATTTATTTCATAGCTGTCGATTTCTCAATTCTGTGACTACTTTAGGTTCGAATAAGATTTTTCCTTCCTTGTCAAGTTCTTGCAATACTGTTTGAACTGGGATCTTCTGCAACTTTTGAATGAGTTCACACTCCTTTGGGCATATGTATATCTGTAAGGCTATCCATAGTGGGCTTCTATACGGCACAATAATAACAATAGTGGGCTTCTATAGGGCACAATAATAACAATAATAACAATAGTGGGCTTCTATAGGGCACAATAATAACAATATGGGGACTACATGGGCACAATAAGGGGATTGTACTAATAACAATAAGGGGTTACACTAATAGTATAGGGACCTAACACAATTGATAATGGTCCTCTGGTAGTATTGTTCGATCAGCTCTATGTTATCGATTTGGAGCTTCAAACACCAAAAATCATTTCCATTGTGCAATTTTGCATCTATTGATGTGAAATATTGGATTATGATCTAAGTATTCCTTCAGTAGTACCATATCTTTGGCTAAAGCCAACTTTGCTAGAGTTTTTGGTTTGCTTTCATGGAGCAAGGTTTCTATGTGTTGTATTTGGGCATTAGGCAAGGATAAATTGATTATATTTCATCTAAAATATTAACTTTAAGATTAATTTCAATAGGAAGATTTCATGATTATGTCTTATCAGTCAAGTAGTTATTAGGCTTGAACAGTAATAAATTGATGTTTTGTATTATAACGTAGGTGCTAAGCTAAGTAAAGGTTTGAATAGATCTTTTGCCAAATTGTTGTTGGGATTTTTAAGAGTGGGTGATTTATATTGCAGAATATATAGATAATAATTGTGAATAAAATAGAGTAGTTTTCTCTATTTTTTCTTTAGGTCAATGTGGTCTCATTTCTGAAACTTGGAAAAAACAATTTTGCATGGTATAGTCGATTCCTTTTGCGTAATTATAATGTATTTTCTATGTTTAAGGATGTAGATGCAACCTCTATTAGATATCTACAATTCTTCATGTTTAACTCCATGTTGCCCTAATTTTTTTGTTATACGCTATAGAAGAAGAGCCTATTTTATCCCTTAAATAGGCTCTTCTTCTATCAAGCATTCAAGTTGTCCTGATGATGGATCCCGGTTGGGATTTGAAACATTGGCAGAAAATAGTTCTTACTGTGGATTCTCCGGTAACTATGTCGAAAATATTAATTTTACATAAAACAAAAGAAATTACATAGATTAGGTAAACATTACTTACCATACATTAATTAATTTTCATACAACCACGTTTATATATCCCACCTATCAAGATTGCTTAAAAATTAAAATAAAATAAAACAGAAAAAAATAAAAATAAAAATAAATAAATAAATGTGAACATTGTTACATAATCCATTAACGACATAATCCATGAAAGAGGAATTGCCCACTCTACTCTACTTACCTTTTATTTGTTATATACCTTTTATTTGTTATATTTGTGTCATCATTTTCATTTTACAACAATTGAGCAATATATAATATTTTGTTGATTAGTATATGTTGTTATATTTTTTATAAGTGTTTGTTGTTATATCAAATTTCATTCTTTCTCGGTTAGTTTTATTTTCTATCTTAAAAATTAGTTTAGGGTTTAATTAATTAAAAATATATAATGATCCATGTTTTTGACCTTTATTTGAATGAAAGGTAAAATTAACAGAGACCAATACACTCACAACATCTTTATATAAATGATAGAAAATAGTATCCTTGACATATATCAACCATATTATTATGTCATTTTGCTAGTCTTAAGAGTAAGCATTTTTATTCATTTAAAATTACTAAAGTTTTTTTTTTGGAAATTGTAATTACTCTTGCATGAAAGAATTGGTTAAATTTGAAGAACCTGTCAATTGAGTCAAGTCAAATAACTTCGAGTTAAGTTATATTTTGGGAAAAATTGAATTTAAAGTATATATACATGTTAAGTTATTTTGAGTAAATCACTACACAAAAAAAATTTAAATACCTCTCACCAAATTTATTGTAATCAAATCAAGTCAAATCAAATTTAATTGATCAATAAAAAAACTACATGTGAATTTTGTGCCTTTCCTCTCCTTACCTTTCCAATATATTGGTATCATAGCATTAATAAATTAGAAAGTCGTAGCTCGTTGTTAATAGAGTCGTGAGTTTCCGTGAGAAAACCGGCATTACGTGTGGGTCGTAAAATCCTCTTCCCCTAGCTGATGAAGGAATAAGTTGAATCGCGATTCACCAATCCAAGGAGCCGCATGAAAAGTCAATTAATATGTTCTTCATCACGTGGGCAAGTGTTAAGGAGATATATGATTTATTTTATATTTTTTTTAAGTCATGTGTGGTAGCAAAGAGGTTTGACCTTATTCCAAAGGTGTTTTAATTAAAGAAGTTTTTGAAAAAGTTCTTTTAAAGGGTCGAAAGATATATACAGAGGGTTTGTTTTTGGAAAAAGTTTCTTAATTAAAAAAACAAAGGTGCATGGTATACAATTATTTTTCACCGTGGGATATGTTTAAAGGTTTTTGGAAAAGAAGAAATTTAAAAGAAAAAAGAGGGTTTTGTTGGAAAGTGAATTTAGGGTTTGTTAGTTTACTAAAAATTAAAATTGGTTTTTCAAGCATCACGTTGTTTTGGGTTCATATATTTTTGTTTTGGGTTTTCATTTAATAAGCAATGGTGAAATGATTATGTGTAAGGTAACAAAAGTTATAGTCTCCAAGGAAGCATGGAAGATCTTGGAAGAAGAATTAGGTGGAAGGGGGAGTGACATGCAGTAGCAAGTTATGTCACAATTTGTTGAGTTAGTCGCAGATTTGAGAGTAGATGAGAAACACTCTGAGAGGACAACATAGCTTGGAGAATCCCACTTAAAAGTGGATGATGGTCATGAAAACTATAAAAGTGAAGCCTGTAATGTAAACATGCAAATTGATAAATAAGATGCAACAAAGATTGTAGAGAAAAAAGTTGAAGCCTCTGTGTGTGAAACCGAGCAAGAGCATATAAATGCTCAAAGACTCCACTTTAACATGGATGGTGCATATGATGGTGGATGGTGCATATGATGGTGAACCCCACTGTGATGAAACACATGTGGATGATGACTACAAAGTGAGATGTGAATTGGTAAATCTTTTCACAGCTAATGAATTTGGTGAAGTTGAAATTGCTAATGAGCACATGCATGCTCGAATATCCCACAATAGAGTGGATGAAAATTATGTTGATGTTAAATTTGATGAAGAACAATTAAATGGTGATGAGTGGTTGCATATGATGCAACAAAAAGCTCTTATTGATATGTTGTTATTTGGTGAGAGAAGCCCACTTGTGTTTGGAAGTCCAGTGGAAGACAACATATTTTTAACAGCAGAGGTTGCTAAAAGGGAAGAAAATGAAAATTATGATGCAATGATAGAACAAAAGAAGACAGAGAAGGAGCACGAAGCTCTCACTGAAGAGCATAACGAAGATGTTTTTAACATTATTTTTTAATATGCAAGTGTTCAAAATAGCATGGGAGTAGAAGTTAAAAACAAAGTCACTAATAAGTTTGATGCATATTTGAAGCTCATTGAAGAATGGATTCAAAATCCAATTAAACAAATTGATGCAAGTCTTAAAGCAGTAGCTGGAATAAAAGAATTGGCTAAAATGGTGAACAATGATCTTGAGTGTGAAAATTACATGAAAAAAATAGCAATACTTGATGATGAAAGTGAAAAGAAGGATATGGAAATTTCTAAAAACGAGGAAGTGCATTAAAACCATTTTTCAGCAATGGAGTCAAGAAGAGATAATATTATGCTATCAATAAATATGGCTTTAAAAAGTCAAGGATATGAAGTGCAAGAAGGAGCGCGAAGAACAGGGTTTCAAGATAAAGAGTTCTGATAGTCCATGAGTGAAAGAATTCTTGAAGAGGAAGTTGTAGACCAAATCAGATCAAATTCAAGACAAGCCAAAGAAACTTTGCAACAACAAGGAAATATGGAGCCCACAACAAGAATGCGCAAGAGAGAATGAAGCAATTTCGAGGATATAGAATCTGGAAGAAGAGAAGAAAAAATGCAAAATTATAAAAAATTTGAGTCGTTGTAACCCTGGGTGAGACATAGATCAATGGACATGTTTTGAATGATCATTGAGTCAATTTATATTGTAAGCCTAATAGACATAGTTGAGTCATTTTGAATCATGTTTGAGTTATTTTGAGTCATATGGTTGTATTTCGAATCATGTTTGAGTTATTTTGAGTCATATAGTAATTAATGGGGAGCGTGATGATTGAGTCAATTTATATTGTAAGCTTAGCAGACATAGTTGAGTCATTTTGAATCATGTTTGAGTTATGTTGAGTCATATGGTCGTAATTAAGGGGGAGTGTTGGAATTTGTAATTACTTCCGCTTGAGTTGGGGGAATTTGGAGAGTCAGTTAACTAAGTTGAGTGAGTTCAAGTTAAGTTATATTTTGGGAAAAGTCAAATTTAGAGTATGTGTGCATGTGAAGTTATTTTGGGCAAGTCACTAACGAAAAAGTTTAAATACTTCTTATTGGGTTCATTGTAATCAAGTCAAGTTGAATCAAATTTGGCTGATCAATAAAAGAATAACAGTTCATGTTATTGTGTGAATTTTGTGTAGCATTTTATGACTTTCCTCCTCTACCTTTCCACCTATCAAAATTACTTAAAAATTAAAATTAAATTAAATTAAAAAAATATGAACAATATTATATACTCCATAAAGAAGAAATTCCCCACAGTATTCCACTTACCTTTTATTTATTATATTTGTTTCATCGTTTTCATTTTACAACAATTTAGCAATACATAATATTTCATTGATTAGTATTTATTTTTATATCATTGTTCAGTATAAGGAGGAATTGTCCACAGTGTTTCACTTACCTTTTATTTGTTCATCATTTTCATTTTACAATAATTAAGCAATACTATGTATTTGGTTGATTAGTATTTGTTTTTATATCATTGTTGAGTATTAAACACGATATTCCACTTACCTTTTATTTGTTATATTTGCTTCATCATTTTTATTTTCCAACAATGCAGCCATACATAATATTTCGTTGATTAATACTTATTCAAACATAATATTTCGTTGATTAATACTTATTGTTATGTCATTGTTCAGTATTTGTTGTGATATCAAATTTCATTTTTTCTTTTCTATCTTAAAATATAGTTTTAGCATTAATTAATTAAAAAATATAATGATCCATATTTTGGATTATGTCCTAAAAAATATAATGATCCATATTTTTGGATTATGCGAATAAAAGGTAAAATTAACAGTCCAATACCGTTACAACGACTTACATGAATGATGGAAAAATAGTGTCTTTGGTGTATATCACCAACATGTGATTCTGCTAAGCTTGATAGTAAACCTCTTCATTCATTTAAAATTACTAAAGTAATTTTAGTTTAAAAAAACCTAGGTGAATGCGTGTTCCCTGCCCCCAAGTCTATTGATATTGCGGGAATCAATCGAATTAAAGATGCCCGGCCGTGTTATCTTTAGCAATAAAGCGTTACGGGTGGGAAGTGGGAACGTAAGGTCATATGCAGAGAAAACAGAGACTGTAGAGCACATCAAGCACAAAGTTGGAGAACGAGGATTATGGTAGTTTACCTACATTGCAACTTTAATATAGATCTTGGAAAATTCAGAAATTCCGTTCATATATTACTTTCCTAAAACATTCATAACATCAAAATAATTCACATTATAATCCATATATATATATATATAAAAATAGGTAATTACTAAAACGAACCGATCAAGATCCGAATTCAAAGACGCGACTAATATACGAAATCACGGGAAGGGGAGAGATTGTTGAGGACTGAGTGGCTTCAGCTTCATCTCAATCTCATAACAAACAACGCCACACCAACAAAGGAACCACAACAACTTTATTTTCAATGCCAGGGCGATACTAGGTAACAGGCGGAGCTAGAAGAGGTGGTGATGTTTTTTGCCCTCTGCTTCTTTTTCTTCTTTTCTGGATTCCTTCTTCTCGTGATGCTCGTGGAACACGAAACCCCCTGCTCCCACTGCAGCTGTTGCCGCAATCTCTTCCTCAATCTTGTGCCTGTGTGCGTGCTCTGGATCTTTCTTCTCTGCGTGCTTCTCGTGCTGTAAATTATAATAGCAACAATTAATCATATTTCCACAGTCGATAACTTAATGAGGCTGAATATTTCTGATAAACTGTGTGTTGTGATTGATATTTCCACATTTCACCACACTATTATTGATACAATATTCCAATTCAGTAAAATTTGGATCACATAAAATTAGATCGCCCATCACCAAAACATATTAAGTGGATCTGACAATAAAAAGGGTAGAGAGAAAGTACCAATGCAAAGGCTCCAGCAGCAACAGCTCCGAGTTCACCCAAATGCTCCTTATGCTTGTGATGCTTCTCTTCCTTTTTTGCCTTCTCGTACTCATCAACATTCCCAGCAGCATACACATCTGCGGTCTGGGTCACCTGCTCATCACCATAAGTGGTGGTGGTCTCAGAGTAAACAAACCCCGAGGGGGCGTTCTGGTTTTCATGTTCCTTCTTGTGGTGGAACAGATGATGGTGATGTTTCTCCTCAGACATCTTGTACAAACAAAAAGTTCAACAAGTGAATGAAATACAGAGAGAGACTTAGAGAGTGATACTCAAAATATAAATGGCTCAGACGATATGTGAGAAATTAGGATGATGAGAGGAGATTATATAGGCGGTTATGGATGATGCACACAGATCTACATCGTGTTGAAACCGCGTTCACGCGTATAGTCGAGGGGGATGACACAAGGCTGTGCTTCTGTCCACATCATCGACTTTCTTTTTCAACAAAACTTGCATGATGTGTTATTGCTGGCATGATTCATGCGCTTCTCCTTCGGAAGAGGAGAGAGTTAGGTTTGACGCAACGTTACGCGTAGCTTGATCCTGGAGATGGCAGCGGAAATGAATACATGAATTTGGTGGGTTCTAAAAATCAATTTCTCAAGGAATTAATATAGTAACTTTATCATCCAAACTTTTTTGGTAAAATAAAAGTTTACTTAATTTTTTATTTAGTTGTTTTAAATTATACTTGTGACAATCGGGATAGAACGAAAAATAATTTTAAAAAAGTTACCAACTTATTAAGAAAACCATGTTGCTAGGGGCACCCACTATGATGTTAAAAAATTACCAACTTATTAAGGAAAACATGTTGCGAGGGACCCGCTATGACGTGAGAGGAGTTCATAAATAAGTTGTTTTAAGTGTGATTTTTTGAAAGTTTTTTTAAAATTTTGCAGGGAATTATTAACATTACAAGTTTGATAGAAGTGTCCTAGAAGTTTTTCAAGGTGTTAAATCTATATATATATATATATATATAGTCAAAAACCAATTTAAATACCACAAATAATGATTTCACTTCAATTTTTTCTACAAAGACCAAAAAATCCCACTATAACAACTCCATTCATAAATCGGTCAGCTTTTCATGAAAAGATGTGCTGCTATTATGATGCAGATGAGGTCATCCACATCTCAAAAATCTATTGTCTATGGATGCTACAAATGGTAGTTTTCTTATCAGAATTTGGTAAAAACGAGCATAGATCTAGATTTACATGATTTACTATGAGCATAGAGGGATCCAATTTTTTCTTGTGCAAATTTTTTATGACAGACATTATTTCAATGTTTTGTATAGTTATTTTTTTATTTTTTAAAATTTTATTTTGGCAAATATGAACAAAATTTCAATTTTAATGAGGGTCCTTACACATCATAATGGGCTATTGAATGAGCCTCTCCGCTCAAAAATTTCAAAAAATCAGAATGGTGGAAATGGATTCAGCACCATCAAGAACATGTGGAGCACCCAAAATCCTAAAGTTTGAAAGTTGTAACTAGATTTTCAAAAATTTCTGCCAAATTTTATCATAATCTTATTGGATTTCCATTATTTAAAACCCTGACATTTGAAAGCTGTAACCAGATTTTCAAAAATTTCTCCCAGATTTTATCATAATCTTACCGGATTTTCCATTATTTAAAATCTTGAAGTTTGTAACCTGTAACCAGATTTTCAAAACTTTCTGCCAGATTTTATCTTAATCTTACAGGGTTTTCCATTATTTAAAATCTTGAAGTTTGAACGTTGTAACCTGATTTTTAAAACTTTTTGCTGGGTTTATCACAATCTTACAGGGTTTTCCATTATTTAGAATCTTGAAGTTTGAAAGCTATACCCTGATTTTCAAAACTTTCTGCCCGAGTTTATCACAATCTTACAGGATTTTCCATTATTTAAAATCTTGAAGTTTGAAAACTGTAACCAGATTTTCAAAAATGTATATCAATTTTATCATAATCTTCCCAGATTTTCCATTATTTTCTAGGCTAATTTGTAGTTTTTTACACTAACGTTTCCTTCCAAAAAAAAGAGATAACGGTCAGTTGTCAGTCAACGATGACTATAAAATCATTTGGTGTGAGTTGTTAGTAATGAATATATTAATTTGATCATAATCTTACCAAATTCTCTATTATTTTCTTTCCACTAATGCTTCCTCCCCCGCCCCCCAAAAGAAGATAAGGGTCAGTTGTCAGTCAGCCAGGACTATAAAGTCATTTGGTGTGAGTTGTCAGCCATGACTATAAAGTCATTTGGGTAGGTTGAAATTAGTTGACGGCTTTTCAGAAAGTGAATGGGCCGATTGTTCAGGAGCAGGCGTGGAATCTCAAATTTAATTGAAAATTATTTTCCCTGTCATGGAAATTTGATAACGGCCACTTGCTTTGGGACAATTGTTTAAGAGTAAGCGTGGAATTTAAGTTTAAATCAATATTATTTTCTCTGTTTTGCAAATTTGATAACCAGTCAGGCGATGTTTGAATCATGTTTTTGATAGTGGAAATGGATTCAGCGTCATCAAAAATATCTAAAACACTTAAAATTTTAAAGTTTAACAACGATAACTTAAATTCATAAAAATCCTCACCAAATTTTTTCTAAATATCACCAAAATTTCCATAACTCGTTAGACTATAGACTATGCGCGCTTTTCATGCGTGTAGTTTTAAGTTAACGCAGAATCGTGAATGTCACAATTTGCATATTTTATTTCATATATAAACAATGGCGGCCATAATTTTAAAAACAATGATACACAGATTTTTAAGAGCAGTGGTAAGCATGGAAGTAGTGAACATGGATGTAACCATCTTCCTGATAAAGCATAAAAGCTAACTTGTTTATATCTATGGTACTGGAAATGTATTAAAGCTCAAATGAATCTGAAAATTACGATACCATTTAAGCTACGCTCAAATTTTACAGTATACTTAGAAATATCAACAGTTATTAAGGGTGAAATTCTATTTTATGTGAAAGATTTTATCTGCAACTTTAAACTCTATATATTATTTTATTATTGAAAAATTATTGGTTTGTAAAAATATTATTATTAAATATTAATTTTTTTAAAATATTTAATTAATTTAATTATTTACACTATTCCATGATCTCAAGGGAAAATAAGAAATTCAATATTTCACTAATACAATTTTCCTGGTATTATTAAAGATCGTTTTAATTTATAAGAATTATTTATCATTTTTCAAAAAAAAATATTAAATAAAAGTCACTAGTTTATATAGTTAATAAAGTAAAAAACAATACAAATTTCATAATTTAACTATAAAAAGTCATTTTAGGTTGTTCATGTTTTATTGTATATTTTAGTAGACAAAGGAATAGTCTTAAAAATGTGTGTTGTAACAAAGCAAAAGACCCAATGTCTAACTCTGCTTGTGTTCTCTACAATAGGCTGTCCTTTTCTACCATTTCAATAGAGATTTTGAAGAAAGGAGAAAGAGGTTTTGTAATAGAAGAAAATAGAAAGAGGTTTAGGCTATGCTGGTATTTTCTTATGTTCAATAATCACAAGTCTTTAGGATATTAATCACCATTAATGTGCCTTCAATCCCTACTCACATCTTAATCTACCCACTATTCATCAAAGTTTCAAGCTTCTAAAAACCCTTTGAAGTTGGAAGTTAAGAGAGAGGAAACAAGTTAAAAACTTGAAACTAAGCAAACTCACATAGCAAAGTTGAGTAATGGACATAATATGATCCATGGGCATTGGGAATCCAGATTTAGCTGACTAACAAATAACATTAAATTTCATTCACCATTTAGTTTATTCGTTAAACTAAATGTATTTCGTTGTATTGTGGCACAACCTTTATGACACATTATCTAGACCCTTTAGTTATGGCACTGCCTTTATGATGCATTATCTAAGTCATGTAAGTATAGACTTAATAATGTCTCATTGTGGGACAACTGAGTGGTTAGCACAATGGAATGTTATCTTTCCACCCAGTTTCAAATCCCATGGGGGGGAACTATCTTTGGCTCCTTGTGATTAAGGCTCAAGAGATAGGCTAAGTCATATGACAAGTATTTTATACAACAAGACCAATTCACCTTAGGGATTGGGAGGAAAATAAGCATGCTACAATCTATGAAATTCAAAACTTGTTTAAGAACACAGGGGTTTCACTCGGTAGCAATATCATACCATGTAAGTTCATATTGGGGGATATATATTGAGAAATATATATATATATATATATATATATATATCATAGCTTATAGTCAATCAGTCAGTCATTGCTGGAATGGTTGAATTTGTTGGGGAATGGCACGGTTTATTTTTGTATGTTAATGGATTCTGTGTACTGTGACGCGAACAACTTTCTGTTTGCTGTGATTTGAACGGATTCGTGCAGTGAAGTCAGTGGTTAACCTTCATGCAGTTAATGAAGCGGAGGGGGCTAGGTGCATCAGTGAATGGCTATGTGCAGTTAGTTAGCGGCTTAACTACTGATCGGGGTACGATGAACGGGGTTGTCTGTTGAACGGGTATCGTGTGATGTGGTTCCACCCCTCTCAAAAGACTGACAATCAAAAGAAAATCAATCAATAACTCGGCTTGGCTTGTCTTCCGGCACCTGTCTTAAGTTGTCCTTGTTGGACTGGAGCTTGGGCTTGTGATATATATATATGATACATTGAGCATATAATAGGGGGTAAAGGGTTTTTATATTGTCAAGTATAAAACTGAAGCTCAAAGTTAATGAAAACATATAAAAGGGTATAAAAAATGTTAATGAAAAAATGGATATCTATAATATCTAGTGAAAGTAGGGATTTTATAATTAGGAAGGTGTATTGGGTTCACATTGATAGGGGGATAAATAATGTGATTTTTAGAGGTATTTTCCAATGTGTAGTCAAATTAAGGGAATTGTTTAGTACACCACGAACACACATGATATGTTACAGGTTCATTGAGTGAAGCCCCCATGTCTAAGAATAACCATAAAAATATCAACGACAAAATTAAAAAAATATTAACATTTTAAAAAATAGTAATTATGTGTGTGTAAAAGTTCTTGAATTGAAAGGATGACATCAAGGTGAAATGGAGAACACAAATTCTTCTAGGGTTTATGTCCTCTTCGGTATTTAGTTGGGTTCCATTGACGTTCACGACCCATGGAGCGATCATTCTTTTCTTTGTGTGGATCCAAGGACAGGGAATGTCACGATAACTCCCATCTATGGCCATAGAGGGGCATTGCATTGATTTGATATGTGGAAATCGACAATTTCTCTGTCAACCTCTGTTGTTAAATCTGAACCAATGTTTTAAAAATTCGACTCGGGTTCAGAACTGGTCGAGGGTCGATTTTGACTCCGACTCTGACTCCGTATCGACTCAGCAGGTTTAATTTCAATGACTCGGTCGTTGTAAAAAATATATTAAATATTTATTTTTTTATGAAAAAACATAATTTTAAAGATTTTCATTCATGTCTACAAGAACAAAGCATTAGAATATATAGATAAGGCAACATATGATCAAAGTAGGCTCATTAATATATCCATTATATCAAAATGGCACCCAGTGCACTACCCAATACATACATGATAACAGATCAAAACAAAAACACATAACCAAGGAGGCTCTAAATGGCCTCTACAACAAAAGTAAACTGTAAAATATGACTAGTCACTAGTTCTATTGGATACTACTAGAGAAGCCAACATCACTTGGCTCAGACTCTAAATCAGAGTCAGATAGGGAAACCCATGGCTCCTCCTCCTCATCATCACATCTCCAACTGCAATTGTAGAAGTAGTAACACATGACCTATATTGGATATGTAGTGGATGAATTGTCCTACCTATATTGAATACAACACAATAATTAGCACATGACAAAGTTCAGTTGGTTTAATATGGACTCAGCCGAGCTGGTCAGTTTTTTAATGAGCCCGGCTTGGCTGGTTCGATAACAAACTGGCCAGCGAATTGATTTTTCTACCTAGTGGAACCAGACAAGGGTATTGCTTGGTCGGCTCGACTGAATCTAAGTCGGTCTGGCCAATTTTAAAAAAATTGGTCTAGATAGACTAAGATGACTCAGCCTCATGGAAGCACCTACTATTCTTTGAGTTTGTGGTTACGAATGGGTGAAAATGCTGCAATATAACTCTTTTTGTTTAGACATTAATGACATAGTTCTCCATGAGGTTTGGTTGGGTCAAGTGTGCCCAATGGGGTTGTTCACTTGTTGTTTCTCTTTTAATGGGCAGAGATCTCTTACATTCTCTATTTTGTGGGGTTTGGAGTTGCCCCCAATGCTAGATCTAGGGAGGGAAGTATGAAATCTTGGGCTTTTACCCTCCTATGGGATATCCCCCATCTCTTCCTCCCAGATCTAGTTGAGAGATAGAAAGAGAAGGAAAAATTCCATATTTTTTAAAACAAATTAATGGGAATACTTTCATTTGTTAGATCTAGGGTTCAGATCTAGTGGAAAATTTAAAGAAATCCATTCATGAAAATCTTGGTACACCTATATTTTTACAAAGTTTGATATATGAGGATAAATTGTTGTACGACACATTTCCGCTGAAAGATTATGGCATTGAAAGGAACTCAACCATATTATTTAATCTGGGGCTAAGGGGTGGTGCTTTAGGGTACATAAACCATAATGGACCAGCCTCATTTACGAATCCAGTGAAAGGGAAGGTTGCCATTCCTGCTGATCAGATCCAAAATATGTCAAGACTTTACATAGTCAGAAATGGAAAAAGCACTAGCTATGGACATAAAACCCCCAAAGGTAAAATCATTTTTTTTTCTACAAATGAAGGCATTAATATACAGGTTTATTGATTTCTGGCCGATATTTAAAGATTTACATCAGTGGGTTCTTTCTTCTTGGACACCAAACTGTGATCTCTACTTATGTTCCAAAGTTTTTTTTCATAGTGCAATTTGACAGACAACAAGATATGGAAAAAGTACTAAATGATGGGCCATGCTTTTGGGGTAGAGTTGGGCTTTTCATTAACCCATTGATCCCAAAATTTGATGCTACAAGCATGAACAATGTAAACTATCAAACGGGAACTATAAACTCAAAATAAGAACTCTAGCCAAAAAACCCCCAAAAAACATGAAAAACAACCCAAAAATGAAAAGTGTTGATGCTGGAATAACATTTTTTTCTTTATTTCGAAGTAAATTTCAATGTTTTTTAAAAATGATAGTAAAAGCCAATAAAAACCAATTTTTTTTTTTCAAAAAAAACCCTAAAAACAAAAATTGTTGATGTTAGAATAATGTCTTTTTTTAGGTTAATTTTCAACATTTTTTAGCAATGGTGTTATGGATAAAATATCATGACTCTGAAAAACCTTAAAATTCCAACGATTTTCAGGCATGATATTAAAGACAAAATATAAAGTCTCTGAAAAGCATTAAAATTCCAACAATTTTCATACATGGTGTTAAAGATAAAATACTTATTACTATTTTCAACCATAAATTTTATTTATGTTTCCCGCCCCATACCATAAGAATTTGCAATGATAGCATCTATGTGATTGATAATAGCATGTGTGTTAAAATTGGCAACTAAGGCCAAAATCCATGTGGGTCTTCTTATTTATGCCATCTAATATTTTTCTTTGATTCCTCTCATTAAGAGATATGAATTCATCCAATTATGACATGTATTCATGGAGATATGAATTTATTTGTGTTACTTGACAATTTGTCAAGGTCGGCCAACAACCAAATTACCCCTACTCAACCTCAACGTTGCACCATAAATAGAGGTGGCCTTCAAATCATTTGATCACACATCTCTGGTTATCTCTCTCCACTTGTTTGGGTTTTGGTGGTAGGAGAGATCTAAATGAGGATATGCTGCCCTAGACGAGATTTGCTAGCCCTAAACATTGTCAAAAGAGAAGGTTATATGTAGTCCTAGGAGGAGACACCTCTACACACTCAAGGAGGGTTTATTGATCTAAGATCTTTTACTTATAGATGTATTAAAGAATTACATGAACAAATAGTAGCTTAACCATACAAACTTAATGTGCACATGAACGAAGAGAGGAAACACATAAAGGCATGAAAAGAAGACAAGAGACTTGATAACGGAGTTTTCCCAATTTGGACTACGTCTCCGGGCCCTACTCGATCAATGGGGAGGCCTTCATTCATTAAGTGGCATAAAAGAGAAGAAGTAAAATTAGCATTTACATAAGGAGTCTTATACCTCCAATCTGGAAAATGGCTAAAACATGGAGAGCTTTGTTGTATAAACTGACATCACTGTTGAGTTCCTATCACCGAGAGGTGCAAAATCGGTATAAAACTTGCCTAATTCTGACACTGGACCAAAATGATCCTCTGAAAAATGTGCTTAGGCAAGGTTCCGCCCTCTGCCATAGGCAGCTCAGGGTTCCACCTTCCTGCAATAAAATAATATTACTCAAAATTCGTGCCCTCTCCCCCCCGGTTGCACTACTCAAATGGGTTTATATGATATGTGGTTGGCAGACCTCCCAACGGAGTCTTATTGTCACATTGGAAAAATGGCATGGTGGTTGAGGAGAGGTCGGGGGATGAAATCCCGCCCCTCCCCGTTTTAATACATTGTAGTTGCACTGTTGTACTGGGTCGCGGGTCCACCGAACCAGTGTCCCATCCCCACATTCTTCGCCATTTTAATACATTGTATGGGTGGAGTGGAGTGGAGGGGCAGCGGGGTTGAAAGCCCACCCCCTAACACTATATATATATATATATATATATATATATATATATATATATATATATATATATATATATATATATATATATATATATATATATATATATATATATATATACTACACACGTTGGCAGTTCCGGGATTGGCAGGGTCATGGCCACCCGCCCATTTTTAATTATTAATTTGTTGTGGGCTCCATCAGGGGCAACGGGGTTCATGGCCTACCGCCCCTTTTTTTATTATTAATATAACCCAATAGTTAATTTCCAAAACCATAGGGGTTATTGGACGAATTAATTGTCCTACAAATTCGCTTGGAAAACTGGTCGGATACCAGTGTTGGATTTCTACCAAATTGCGCCCTCCTTAAGCCTGCCACATAAGCAAGTCAACCCTAAACTTTAACTGCTTCTATCTTCCTCATATGAACTCGGATTAGAGTGTCATTCACACCATCAGAATCAGGGCGATGAGCACTTCAATTTGGTGTTAAGTTCATCATATTTTTGCCACTTCGAATTTTGATCCTTTTACCATGCCATTAGTATCTGGAGATCCACTTGGATCAATCCTCCCCATTGAGGAGCTTTTGGACCGCCAAAAGATTTATTAGCCAATTGGAAAGTGAGGGAATTGTTCCCTCACCCTTTCCTTTCCAGCCATTTCACTTTGCTAGGGTGCATCCCTTGGAAACCAACTTGAAGGTACTCCACATCCCCACGTCGTGAAGTCCCGGTTCTTTTGTTAAGGATGATATCTTCAGGAAACTCGTCAAGATACTCTAGTGAAAAGTCATCATCTGTAGGAATTGGTCCTACCTCTTCGGTGTCCCTAATCAATGGTTGCTCATGAAGCTTTAATTTTTCAACATTCACTATGGAGTATATTTGCATATATGTCGGCAAATCGAGACAGAAAGCATTGTCTCCAATCTTCTCCAAGATGGTGAATGGACCATATCGGATTGGCTGAAATTTCTTCCCTTCTCCCTTCATTATGTCCTTGCTGATATGGAACCACACTTTGTCACCCACTTGAAATTGATGGTCGACCCAGTGTTTGTCATGTCCAGCCTTATAGCGGGATTGACTTTTTTCCAACTGCTCTTGTACTACTTGGTTAATCAATTGGATCCACTGAATGAACCGTTGCGCTTTGTCCCTATCATCATGTCCACTGGAGTCATCTTCCTTTCCAAATACCATATCAAAAGGATCCTTGGGCAGGTAGCCAAAACATGTCTCAAATGGTGAACAATGCGAAGATGAGTGCACTGCTCGATTGTAGGAATGTTGCACATACGGAAGATGCTCATCCCACAACTTAGGATTTTTTCCACAATAGCCTCACAACAAGTGTACCATGGTGTGGTTGAAAACCTATATTTGTTTGTTGGTCTATGGATGAATGTCGTGCTTCTTTTCAACTTGGTGTCCATCATCTTCCACAAGTTGGTCCAAAACTTTCCAAGAAAGTGAGAGTCTCGATCTAATACAATCAATGTGGGAAACCCAAAATGGACCCAAACATGTTGAAAAAAAAGATAAGCATCCTTCTCTTCATTGATCTACTTTTTACAAGGCATTAAAATACACATCTTACTAAAATGGTCAACGAAGACATACAAATAGTCATGACCTTTTCTAGACAAAGGCAAACCTGCTACAAAATCCATCGACACACTTTCCCATGGATGACTCGGAATGGGGAGTGGTGTGTAGAGCTCGAGTTTTCTATTAGGGGGCTTTGAAACAAAACACATCACACATCCCTTTACATAGCGAGTCACAATGTTCTTCATATGAGGCAAAAAGAAAAATCTTTGTAAATGACAAAGTTTTTTCAACACCAAAATGACCAGGCACCAGAGAGGTGTGTGCCTCCCTGATTACATGTACCCTTTCTTCTGTGTGTGTGCACAATTTTCTAAGGTGATATAACAGTTTCCCCTATAAGTGATAGCTTTCCACTTGTGAACCATGGATTAATTTTGCATAAATCTCCTTAAAGTCGTCATCGTTAGCATATTGTTCAACATAACTTTCAAAAGATAATGAAGCATTATGCAAAATATCAGAAGCAGAAATAGGAGGGTGAGATAGCATATTAACCACTTTATTGCTAGTGCCCTTCTTATACTTTGTTACCAGATGAAACTACTGAAGAAAACCCATCCACCTGAAATGACGAGCTTGTTGCAACCTGGTTTGTGACTGAAGATATTGCAAGGGCTTATGATCCGTGAGGATGATGGTCTCCTTTCTGATCAGGTAGTGTTTCCACTTTTTCACACTTTGGACCAAGGCATATAACTCGTTGTCATAAGTGGAATAGTTCATCACAGCGTGAGAGAATTTCTTTGAATGGTAACATATCAGATTCTTTTTCTGCATTAATACAACTCCCATGGAGTATCTGTTGGCATATGTATCGATATCGAATGGCTGTTGGAGATCTGGTAAGGCCAAGACTGGTGCGGTGCTGATATTTTCTTTCAATGCTTCGAAGGACTTCTGCTGCTTTCCTCCCCATTGAAACACTTGCTTTATGCTTATCAATGTGTGCCGAGGTGATGCAATAATAGAGAAATTGGCAATAAATCTCCTCCAATACTGCACTGCACCCAGAAAGCTTCGAACCTTAATTACACTAGTAGGTTTATGCCAATTTACAATTTCTTCAACTTTAGAAGGATCAATTTTTAACTGGCCATGACCAACAATATGACCTAGGTAAACCAAAGAGGTTTTCACAAACTCACACTTTGAAAATTTTACATAGAGTTTTTGTTTTTTCAATACATAAAGCACTTGCTTTACATGGCATACATGTTCATTCTAATTTCTACTAAAGACAAGAATATCATCCAGATATACAAGAACAAATTCATCAGTGAAAGTCCTAAAAAGATCATTCATGACCCTCATGAAAGTGGTTGGAGCATTGCAAATTCCGAATGGCATCACCATCCATTCGAACAACACCTGTTTGGTCTTGAAGGCGGTTTTCCATACATCCTGCTCTGCAATTCGGACCTAGTGATAACCACTACGCAAATCCAATTTCATGAAATAGATAACATTCTTTAATTGATATAGAAAGTCATCAATGCAAGGGAGAGGGTAAATATTTTTCACCGTGACTTTGTTTAGCACCCAATAATATATGTACATCCTCCATGTGCCATCTTTCTTTGGCACTAAGACAATCGGTGAGCCGCATGGAGAAGTGCTTGGTCTAATGATCCCTTGGTTAAATAGTTCATGCACCTACTTTTTGATCGCCTCCTTCTCAATAGTCGACATCCTGTACATGCCAATGTTTGGTAAAGAAGCGTCATGCTGCAAATGGATCTCATGTTGGATTTCCATTTTCAGAGGTAATCCCCTTGGTTCTTGAAACATCTCATCATAGTTAGAAATTAATTCACATAATTCCTTCTTATGAACATGATCACAACCATGAAAAGCATCAGATAATTCTTCATCCTTTCTTCTTACAACCTTAAGCATGCATCCTTTGCTAGAATTCACCAACCTCTTCATTTGTCATGCACTTACAAAGCTGGCATTGATTCTAGTTTGATGATCCCTTACAATATATTCTACCCCATATTTTGTGATTTGGTATTTGTTTTCATGACGAAATAAAACATATTTTATATCATATAAATATGGACTTCCTAACACCGTGCCACATATATCCAATGGTATAACATCAAGTTCTACCTCATCCACTAACTTAGAAGCGATCACAAATTTAACCTTGCACTACTTAGTTACATTCACTTTCGCTTTATCATGTATCCATCCAAGAGGATAAGGTTTCAGATGCGGTTTGGTTTTTAAGCCTAGCTTTTTTACCAAGGAATCTGAAATTAAATTTTCTTGAGATCCACTATCAAATAGAGTTTCCTCTTTTGTATGATTTATGACAAATCTAATATGAAATAACTCAATTCTATTTCGTTCATTAGGAAGAGACTCATCTGTTGAACTAGTTCTTTCATGTGATTCAGAATTACACAAGGTGTAAGAGTACCTTTTGTTCCTGATGTCGTAATCAATGCTTCATCTTTGGAATCAGATCCAAGGTCTTGCTGCATAGTTGCCACTGTCTTCTGCTTGCCCTTTCCTCCATACTTATTTGGTCTCTTATCCGGGTACAATTTCCAACAATGATCCTCGTCATGACCTTCGTTTTTGTAGTGAGTGCAATAAGGCTTTTCCCCTTCATCTTTCTTGGTTGATTTCGTCCTCCTTTCCTTTTCCTTTCCTTTCCCTTTGGCTCTGCCATTTGGAGGTTTGAAAGGGGGTTTCTTGGAATGATTATCTCTTTCGTTCTTTCCCTTGTTTCAAGATGGATGGCCTTCACACTAACCAAGTCAATAGTATTAGGTTCAAACAATAATAATGAATTCCTAATGTAACTATGTAATGATCCAATATACTTAGTTACCACTTTGAGTAAGTCAAGTGCGATTCCCAAATTAAGTGTTTGTTTTCTAAACTCCTCAGTAAAGATTTGAACATCCTGACCTCTACCTTGCCTTAAGTATTGCCAATCCATTAATGATTTTTTCTTATAACCCAAGGGATAGAATTGTTCCTTTAATGTAAAAATAAAATTGGACCATGAGGAAAGAAGATTACCCTAACTCTTACTGCTTCACAATTTTCTCTCCCACCAAATGAAAGCGGTGACACTCAACCGAAGAGAATCCAACTGGATCTTTGCCTCGTCCTCTTCGATTTGCTGAATCCTACAGTAGATTTCAATCTGCCTAATCCAATTATTAAGATTTTATGCATTACTTTCACCGTTATACATGGGAAGATCACATTTGACATCTAATTTAAAGAGAGGTTTCTTAGATGCATTCCTTGTATTTCTATGATGATGGTGATGAGAGGAAGAAGAAGAAATTTCACCCGTGGAAGGAGAAGGAGGAGGTTCTTCTCCACCATTTCCATGTACCAAACCTTGTTCTTATGGCCCTTTCTCCTCTTCTTTCTCCAGCCTTGAAAACAACTAATCAACCTTTCCAGCCATTATATACAAGTCTTTGTGGTAATTGCACTCCTCCTCATAATGAGCCTCGTCATCTGCCATGTTCCTTCTTCAATGTGCATGCCCCGCTTCGGGATCTAAAGACATTAGTTTCCCTTCACCTCTTCGAAGCCTGTTTCTTGTTAACATATAAACATGCAATTCACATCTATAAAGCCCTGCTCCAATACCACTTGATCCAAGAGCCTTTGCTTATAGATGTATTAAAGAATTACATGAACAAATAGTAGCTTAATCATAGAAACTTAATGTGCACATGAAAGAAGAGAGGAAACACATAGAGGCATGAAAAGAAGACAAGATACTTGATAATGAATTTCATCTAATTTGGACTACGTCTTTGGGCCCTGCTCGATCAATGGGGAGGCCTTCATTCATTAAGTGGCATAAAAGAGAAGAAGGAAAATTAGCATTTACATAAGGAGTCTTATACCTTCAATATGGAAAATGGCCAAAAATGGAGAGCTCTTTTGTAGAAACTGACACCATCGTTGAGTTCCTGTCACTGAAAGATGAGAAATCGATATAAAACTTGCCCAATTTTGACACTGGACCAAAATGATCCTCTCAAAAATGTTCTCAGGTAAGGTTTCGCCCCCTGCCACAGGTCGCTCAGGTTCCACCTTCTTGCAATAAAATAATGTTATTCAAAATTTGTGCCTGCTCCCCCCTGATCGCACCATTCAGATGGGTTTATATGATGTGTGGTTGGCAGACCTCCTAACAAAGTGCGTTGGCGCATTGGAAAAATGGCATGGTGGTTGAGGAGGGGTCGGGGAATCAAATCCTGCCCCTCCCCATTTTAATACATTGTAGTTGCACCGTTGTACTAGGCGGTGGGTCCGCCAGAACAATGGCCCATCTCCACATTCTCTGTCATTTTAATACATTGTATGGGTGGAGTGGAGGGGTGGCAGGGTTGATAGCCCGCCCCCCAACACTATATATATATATATATATATATATATATATATATATATATATATATATATATATATATATATATATACGTTGGCGGTTTCGGGGGCAGTGGGGTCATGGTTACCCACCCCTTTTTTTATTATTAATAAAACACAACAGTTAATTTCCCGAACCATATGGGTTATTGGACGAATTAATCATTTTACAAATTCATCTAAAAAACTAGCCGGGTTCTAGTGTCGGGTTTCTGCCAAATTGCGCCCTCCTTATGCCTGCCACATGGGCAAGTCAACCCTAAACTTTGACTGCTTCTATCTTCCTCATACGAACTTGGATTGGAGTGTCATTGACACTGTTGGAATCAAGGCGACGAGCACTTCGATCTGGTGTCAAGTTCATCATCTTTCTACCACTTTGAATTTTGATCCTTTTACCATGCCACTGGTATATGGAGATCCACCTAGATCATTTATCTATGCAGCTAGAAGAGGCCTTCTATACAATGTCTAAGGAAGACTCATATATTTTCCAAAGCCACAGTCAAGGAGAGTTCTATATGTAGCTAAAGGAGGTGCCTATCCGCAAAATGTAAGGATGCCTTAGGCCGCCGTTAATGAGGGTTTTATACACAGCAAGAGGAGGCACCTATACACAGTAAAGGGGAGGCTTTAATCTGTAGCCAAGAGGAGCATCTAGCCACTGTCCTAAACGTAGTGAAGGAGGCCTACAAAGAGGATCCTATCCGTATTCCTAAAAATCCCCTAAACGCAGGCCTAGAAGAAACCGTTATTCACTGAAAGGAGAAGCCTTAGCAGCAGTGAGGAAGTCTGGTCGTAGGCTAATAGAAGACCTATTAATTGTCAATGGATTTGTTGTTTAAAGAGCCTAATACTCATATCAATTTAAGTCTCTCATCCACAGCAACAAGGGACGTTAGAGTTACTAAGTCACAGCCAAAGGAAGCTTCAGCACATGAGGAATAAGCATGGTTAGATTGATGTAGGTGAAAGCTCATTGTTGTAGATGTTAGGGTTGTGATAAAGGATGTTCCAAGTATGGGAATTCTTGCAAGTGGAAGTCACATTCATAAGGTAAACTTGTGTGGTGAAGGAGTCTGCACTTAGACTTATCTCAGACCTTGTAGGGTTGGCTTCAAATGCAGATTGGATTCTAATATTCTGAAGCATTGATGATGATTATTTATCGGTAATAAGGACATTTACTTCTATGTTTCTATGTGCTAGGCCATAGTCTGTAGCATCATATCAAGGGTTTCTTAGAGCTTCTTTATTGGATTGTTGGGATACTATGAAGGAATATTAGTATAGCCATAGGTGCCCTCATCAGATCAGCAACTTCTCACTACCAAGGGACATGCTACAACACTCTTCATGATTGAAAATTGCCATAACCACTGTTGTCATAAATATCAATTTTATGTATTTGTACTATCTCTCTCTCTAATGAACTATTGAAGAATATAAGAATAATTGATCAATGGTTTCCCCACATTGGGGTTTGTCCTTGGCCGGTGCCACATCTTGTGTCCCCTTGTCTTGGCTTGTCTTCTGTTGTTTATGTTTATGTTCTATCTGCACTTTACTATCATGATGATGTGATTTCTAATCTGAAATTGATATTGAGCTAATGTGAAAAATTGAAGTAAATTGATTTAAGCATAGAACATACCAAAAATTAACATGGTATCAGAGGTGAGGTGAAGAAAAAGCCCAAGCAAGAGTGAAAGAGCAATCACCAAAGATAGTTGGAAAGGAGAAAAGGCTCAATGGGTTCCTCATCCCACTTCCTGGTCGAAGAGAAGCTCTGTGAAAAGTCTGATTATCACGGATGGAAGATGTCTCTGGATCTGACATTGGAAGAGCAAGAAGTGTTGTATTTCGTGAAGTGTAAAATCCCTGAGCCTCCATCAAATGCACAAGTTGCTATAAAGAACAAGTACACCAAGGATGAAGTCAAAGCGAAGAAGATTATGAGAGATTCCATTGACAAGCATCTGGTGGCCTACATCTTTGATTTGAACACCTCCAAGGAGATCTACGATAGATTGGTAAGTATGTTCAAGGTTAGTGATGCAAATCAAATTTTGTTCCTCAAAAATAAGTTGAAGGATATTAAGAAGGGAAGGACGAGGATATTCAATCCTACTTCTTAAGGATCAACGAGATCAAGAATGATCTTCTATCAATTGGAGAAATCATATCTGACAGGGAACTTACTATCACTACCCTTGGAGGACTTCCACCCGAGTGGTATATATTCAGAACCACTATTCTCAACAATGATCAAATTCCAGGGTTTGAAGAATTGATGTCGAGATGCATTCAACAAGAAAGTCAGGAACTCTGGGTATGGATAATCAAATGTTATTTCTGATAGGCAAAAGGAGTATTATCTTATATCGGCCCTCTCCTCTACCTCTTCTCTGGATGCCTTGGGAAATTAGCTTATTGATAGTGGTGCTTCAAGGCACTTCACCGAATACAAGGAAGCACTCTCAAATCTAATAGAGAAGGAAACAAACTCAAAGATTATTGTCAGAGACGATGCCACCTATCCTGTAAATGGTGTAGGGAATGTTACCCTTCAATTTAATCAGGGTAACATGATTCATTTACAAGAAGTTATTTATGTGCCTGATCTCAGAAGATCCTTGTGTCCATTTTTGGAATGGAAGATAAAGGTTACAAGGTGGCATTCATTGATGGACAGGTACGTGCTTGGAAAAGGAATTTTAAACATGCTTTTGCTCTTGGGTTTAGGGTTGGCACTTTCTATCAAGTTGCAGGAAGTCCATTGGGGACCATGTCATGTGTCACATCTCTTTTATGGAACCAAAGGTTTTCCCATCTTCAATATAATGCCCTACCTGATGTAAAACAGATGGTGACAGGGATGCCTGAATTCAAAGAATATCATGAAGTTACATGTCTAAGATGTACCGAAGGAAAAATTACAAGGGGACCATTCCCCTCATGTAATAACAAGACCACAGATTTGGAACACCCCGAGGGATTTGAGATTCATGATCGGGAATCTCATGTATGCAGGTCGAAGAAAGCTCTCTATAGCTTGAAGTAAGCACCCCGGGCTTGATATGAGAGGATTGATAACTATCTAATGAAGCTAAGATTCACTAGGAGTGAAGTTGATCCAAACCATTGACTTAAGGTTGTGGATGATATACTTCTCATTCTGATACCTTATGAGGACAACCTCTTTCTAGCAAGTACAAAACCTCTCATTTGCAAAAGTAAGAGAGAGTTGGATTCCAAATTTAGAATGGTGGACTCCAAGCCCGTAACTACCCCGATGGAGCTTAACTTTAAGAAGTTAAGCAGTAGTGCTGCTAGACCTGATTTGGGAAATTTCTCTAAGTTTCGTCAACTCATAATAACATTGATGTTCTTGTTGAATTCTTGTCTGGATATATGTTTTGTAGTTAGCATGTTGAGCTCATATATGGTTGAGCCTCACTGGATTGGTGCCAAGAATATTTTGAGATATCTTCAGGGCTCAATCACTCACGGACTGAGATAAACTGTTGGAGCTATGAAGCTACATGATTATTATGATGTTGATTGGGCAGGTAGTGTGGAGGATCACAAGAGCACTTTTGGGTGCTAGTTCTCTTTAAGTTCTTCTTCAATATCCTATATGAGAAGGAAGCAAAATTCGGTTGCTTTGAGCACTACTGAGGCCAAATACATAACTGGGAGTATGGCCTCTTGTGAAGCTGTCTAGTTGTGGAAGCTCTTCAGTGATCTGTTTGGACACGTGTTGGATACCACCATGATCTGTGACAACTAGAGTGGGACTCGATTGTTGAGGAATCATGTGTTCTATGATCAATCCAAGAATATAGACATCAGGTACCACTTTATCTGGGATATTGTATAATGAGGACCAAGAAGGACCCATCACTCTAGAACTGATGTGAAGGTTGCCAATATTTAGATGAAGCCCCTGGGAAGGGTCAAATTATTGACTTTCCGAGAACGACTAGGAGTCGTGGAGAGACCCTTTCCTGAGGGTCCTATATGGTATGGACATTAAGCTCTGAGAGATTCAAGGGGCTTGGGGGTACTTCTTGGAGCGATGAGAAACCATAGGGTGAGTGGTTCATCCTTCCCCTAGTGATTTTCCATGTAGGTAGGATGAGTGGTTCATCCTTCTCCTAGTGATTTTCCATGTAGGCAAGATGAGTGGTTCATCCTTCTCCTGCTAAGACACAGTCACAGGGTAAGAGATTCAGACTTCCCCTAGTGATTTGTTGTGTACAAGGTGAGTGGTTCAGCTTTCCCTTGTGATACCCCATGGTGACATGTAGGCAAGATGAGTGGTTCATCCTTCTCCTACTGAGACATCCTACCCGTTGTACCTTTGAGATGATAATGGTCAATTGATCATGCTAGAGCATCTAAGATATTTGTTTTGGGGTTTTGGGTTTTGGTTTTTATGGAGGACCAATACATGAAACAAATTATAAGAATGATGTATTTAACCCTTTTAGATAGTACTAATGAATAACCAAAGGGATGTTGTTTAACTTCACATAGTGATATAAGTTCATAAGATGTGCAGAAAGAAAGGTAAGGAGATATGATTACTTTAAATTTCATATAGAAAGATAAATCATCATAAGTAGGAAAAAGTTTGACCAACGTTCAAAAGTTAAACACAATATGATTAAAGTTACATAAGATACTGACAATTTTGTGATTTAGAGGGAGCCTTTCAGACAAACAGTCCAATATCTCAATCTCTTTATAATAATAACTTCAAAAGAATTTTAAGAATAACTGTAACACGTTTATTCTCACTTGATATCTTTGTAAAACTTAAACGTATGCAGAATTAACAGAATGAATGGAACGCATGAAAGACTTACAGAAGAAAACGAGACTATATGACATCAAATTCAGAATCCTTTGCTTTATTATTAGTGATGAAGAAAAAGGTTGTACATCAATGCTTTACAAAAATGCTTATGGAAAGGTACCACCTTTAATAACTCGTAGAAGAGAGTTGTTTATACTAGTTTGGATAGTAAACAAAATATCCTAAACTAATTACAAAAATATCTTGAAAGAAAATACTATTGAATGATGTGTCTCTATTAGGTAAGAAGTTGTTGATGATTGTTCCTTCAAAAACTATCGTGATGTCTTCTTGTTGGGATGGAGAGTTAATCAATTGTTTCACGCAATTGATCCCATCTCTTCTCACTTGGTATCTCTAGATTTACCATTCTTCTAAATATCTCATCAACTTCAGTATATCTTTCAAAATTGGGTTTGTTGATAAAAAGATGCCCAACTTCATATTTGATTGTGAGGTCAAGGCTCAAAGCTTCCAAAAACTCTTTGCCAGTAATCTGTCTTTTTATCCCTGCAATAGTATATAATCTTTCACAGTAATCATCCAACTTTACTAGCTAATCATTTGATGACACTAACTCTAATAAACCTTTCTTATTCAATATGTTGAATTTAGAATGAAACCTTATGACTACAATGTTCAAAGCTTCACACTTTGTTTTCCGCTGAGTGAGTAGATTCTTCTTCATTAAGAATTTCTTAATCTCCAAAATGGTAGTTGTCCTATCTGGAATATTTATCTCTTGTAACTGTTGCCTAGTCTTAGAGTTTAGTACTTTGATCATCCCTACTGCTTCTTTGGGTTTTGTGCCGAATGCTGCCCTCTATTTATCTAGCTTTTTCCTGCATCTAGTAATCAATTCTTGTTTCTCAAAAATAATTTGTATGGATGGCCATACTTCTGTTATGGAGTTGCTGATATCTAACCAGATGTCCTCTTTGGCCTGGCGCCAAATTGTCTGCCATTAGAGTCTTACTCTCTAATTGTTTAACCTTGAGTTCTAACTTGTGTGACTTTTGCAATTCCTCTACATAAAAGGTATCATTCTTTACCTTTTGTGACTCCAGGGTTTGGAACTTCTTGAGTAACTTTTCATTTTGTTGTTTTTGTGCTTGTAACTCTTGTGATAACCTTGTTGTTTCAACTATTTCTAAAGATGAAACAATGTCAGTAGGAGATGAGCTCGACGTTGTACTTGCTATGGGAATTGTTGTTACTGAGGTCACAACAAGCTGTGCTGCCTCTTTTTCCTTGAGAAGTTGTTCAATTTTCTCTTCCATTTTCTTGATTTGTATGTTTTTCTCAATAATGAGCTTCAACATCTCCTCCCTGTGTTGTTCACTTTTTGCCTCTTTGGTTTGTGGATCTTCAGTTGAAGGTAGTTTCGACTATTTCTTCAAAGATGTTATCTCTATATTCTTCTTCTTGGGTATTTCTTCATTTTCTTTACAGTCTTGGGGATCATATCCAAATTTAACAATAATATCTTCAAAAGACTTTAACGTTTTATCTTTAGCTAAAGATGACAGTTTTTCAATCTTAAGCTGTGATTACACATTTGACAAGGTAGTTCTGAGCTAGGAAAGAGACATGGCAGTTGTAGTCATTATTGAAAATAACATTTCACCTAATTGGCTATGTAAATCCATTTGATCAATAGGATGTATCTAGTTTACATCAAATGAAAATATGGTCTTCTTGTAATCTGTTGTGGATTTGGGAAATGGAATTTGAACTTACAAAAATTTCATTTGCATTCTTCCTCTTTCACTATCAAAGGAAGAGAGAAATTTGTGCTAAGAGGTGGATGTCTATTTCCAAAACTGACTATACATTTTTTACCTAAGATTTTCATTCTTTTGTTTAATTTCTGGAAATTTTGAGAAGATATTAGTATCTTCTACTGAGATGATCTCAATTGACTGAATAATCTCCATAGGTTCAGCTAAAGGAGGCGTTGAAGAAGTAGGAGGTTTGGGATCAATGATCCCTGTTGATGAAACATCTTCTAAATCTCCAAGATCAATTATTTTTGGTGGCTTGCTCCCTGATGATATTGACAATTAAGTGTTTAATTTCTTTTGTAGTATAGAATACTCTTTAATTGATTCTGTAACTGACTAGGTTTCCTCTCTGGCTCTTTTGTGTTGAGTACTCTGAGTGACTGGATTATTTTCCTGTAGAGTTATTATAACTTGTTCATCTGCTTCTAAGAGAGTCCCTTCAGACCACTACTCTTGGTTCATAAACTTCTCCAATTCTGGCCTGGGAGTATGGTTGTAAGGTGTTGCCTTCAACTGAACTCTCAGGGCTGAAATGATCCCAAAAGGATCATAAGACCAGGTGAAGCTTGGCTGGAGATTCATGCTCTTCAATAATTTGTCTGCCTTTGTACCTGCAAACCTAGTATTACAAATGAATGTCCCTACCTTGGCTTTGAGTTTGAACTGTGACTTTTTCTTACTTGAGACAAAATGGACTTCATCCATATTTATCATCTTCCTGATGTATTCCAGTGAGAATATCCTCATTGGCACATACTTAGGCAGTTTGTATGGAGCTAACTCACTACCATATATCCTAATTTTAGTGTAGTTCTGGTATAGATACCAGTCACCAGTCTTGGTCTGTTCAGATAGGTGCAATGTTTTCTTAATTTCTTAATGTTTTCTCTTCTCCAATTCTAGGCTCTGCCTGGCTATTGAGTAATTGAAGAACTGGATGTACACAAGAATCTATAAACTAAGAGAATGTAGACTTTGTTGATGCTGCTTTAACTAACTTTGTCGAGTGAATCACAAATTGATTAACTTCTTGCTCATCTTGCCTGTTAAGTTGAATGTGTAACGAATCTCCGTGCTGAAACAAAATCAAATGGATTATGGTTGAGCTATATCTCAACACTCCTTGTGTGGTAAAATTCATAAATTTTCATGTATATTATCAGCCAGGAACTGGCTATAATTATATTGTAAGCCTAGCAGACATAGTTGAGCCATTTTGAATCATGTTTGAGTTATGTTGAGTCATATGGTTGTAATTAAGGGGGAGTGTTGGAATTTGTAATTACTCCCGCATGAGTTGGCTAAATTTGGAGAGTCAGTTAACTAAGTCGAGTGAGTTCGAGTTAAGTTATATTTTGGGAAAAGTCGAATTTAGAGTATGTGTGCATGTGAAGTTATTTTGGGCGAGTCACTAACGAAAAAGTTTAAAACTTTTTATTGGGTTCATTGTAATCAAGTCAAGTCCAATCAAATTTGGCTGATCAATAAAAGAATAACAGTTTATGTTATTGTGTGAATTTTGTGTGGTATTTTATGACTTTCCTCCTCTACCTTTCCACCTATCAAAACTACTTAAAATAAAAATAAAATAAAATAAAATTAAAAAAATATGAACAATGTGTTATAGTCCATAAAGGAGAAATTGCCTTTTATTTATTATATTTATTTCATCGTTTTCATTTTACAATAATTGAGCAATACATAATATTTCATTAATTAGTATTTATTTTTATATCATTGTTCAATATAAAGAGGAATTGCCCATGGTATTCCACTTACCTTTTATTTGTTATATTTGTTTCATCATTTTCATTTTACAACAATGGAGGAATACATAATATTTTGTTGATTAATATGTGTTGTTATATCATTATTCAATATTACCCAGGGTATTCCACTTACCTTTTATTTGTTATATCTGTTTCATCATTTTCATTTTACAACAATTGAGGAATACATAATATTTTGTTGATTAATATTTGTTGTTATATCATTGTTCAATATTACCCAGGGTATTCCACTTACCTTTTATTTGTTATATCTGTTTCATCATTTTCATTTTACAACAATTGAGCAATACATATGTATTTAGTGTAGTTAGTTGATTAGTATTTGTTGTTATATGATTGTTCACTATAAAGAGGAATTGCCCACTATCTTTTATTTGTTATATTTGCTTCATCATTTTCATTTTACAACAATTGAGCAATACATAATATTTGGTTGATTAGTATTTATTGTTAGGTCATTGTTCAGTATTTGTTGTTATATCAAATTTCATTCTTTCTTTTCTATCTTAAAAAATAATTTTATCATTAATTAATTAAAAAATATAATGATCCATATTTTGGATTATGTGAACAAAAGGTAAAATTAACAGTACAATACCGTTACAACGACTTACATGAATGATGGAAAAATAGTGTCTTTGGTGTATATACATGTGATTCTGCTAAGCTTAATAGTAAACCTCTTCATTCATTTAAAATTAGTTAAAAAGACTTAGGTGAATGCGTGTTCCCTGCCCCCAAGTCTATTGATATTCCGGGAATCAATCGAATTAAATGGCGGAAATGGCGGAACCGGACGATCTTTGATTCAAAAAAAGAACCGTGTTCTAGTATCATTGAATCAATTCTCTACTTATACGAGAAGCTTGAACAGCCACATCAATCAATTCTCAGACATGAAAGGAACAAACAACCATGCAATTTCTATGGATACTCTTGCGCTTTTTTTTTATGGTGTTGCTCTGCAGAATTCATGTGCCTGTGGTATTTCCATATTCCCTATAGATGGTCAATCTATTGACATCTATTGGAATGGTTGTCCCGGAACAAATAACAAAGCAGAAATTATGGCTCTGGCTAGACTTCTCTCTATCTCTGCCTTCCTTGGTCTTCAAAACCTTCATATTTTTAGAGACTCGAAAATCACCATCGATCATGTGTTGTCTAAACCATAGTTACCAAATTCGAATTCGAATACGAATTTGAATTCGATTCGGTAAGGAAAAAATTTGGCTACCTAAAATACAATACAGAAAAAATTCAGAGATATAGATCTTCCAAAATTAAATTATTTTTAAAATTAAAAAAAAAAATCTATATTTACAATATATTTTAAAAAAATCACTTAGTCAAATCCTAAAAAAATTTAATATAAGACTTAAAAATGATAACATTATTAATTAATAACTAAAACAACCTAAATGTCTCTTTGTAGATTTTTCAAAGAGTTGTTTAGAGTGTAGATAGAAGCACACCCAAACTTTAATTTATTGTTTCATTTCTTTACTATGGGAAAGAGGAGAAGTATGAAATTCAAATAGAAAAAAATGGAGATTATATATTTTATAAATATTTATAAATAAAAATTTATTATTCTTTATTATAAAAAATTATTATTTTTAACAAGTATAAACTTACTATTTTCTACAATATTTTAATATAAAATTTATTGTTTTTTAAAACTGTAATTTTTTAATATAGAAATTTCTATTTTTAATCTTTAAATATTTAATTTTTTATTAACAAATATTCTTACCAAATTACATCGTAACTGCAACTTTTTTAATATTAAATATTATATTTTTAATGTTTTGAGTAATGTAGAAATTTCTATTTAAGTATTAAATTTTTTATTAACAAATTTTAGATGGTAACTACATTTTTTTAAGTTGGAAATTTATGCGTTTTGAATAATATAGAAATTTCTATTTAGATATTAAATTTTATATTAGGAATTTTTTTTATAAAATTAAATAATATAGAAATTCTATTTTTAAATATTAAATTTTATATTAATAAAAACACTTTACCAAATTCCATCATAATTGTAATATTATTCTTAACCTACAATTTACACTTTATTATAATTTTTTTTAACATAAAAAAAATTATCACCTAATTCCATCTTAATTGTAATATTTTCAACCTACCATATATAAAATAACATACCGTATTGCAATTTTCGAATTTGCAGCTCAACCGAATCGTACGTATTTTCGAATTTTTCGGGTCAGTATGGCTGAATTTGCTAGCTATGGTCTAAACATATTATAAAAAATACACATCTCTCACAATGGTTGAATCAACTTGGAGCATTGTGGTCCAGCGGCAAAGATTTCTCAATCTCCCATATAGTCAGGGACAAAAATAGGAGAGCGGATGCTTTATCAAAGATGGGTTTATCACTGCCTCATGGTTCTGAGCAGATGCAGGGTACTGTGAACAGTGTCTGCCCCCTGATCCAGGACTGATCCAGGACTTCTCCATGCCTGATATATAGTTTTTTACTTTTTGATGCTGCCAATCCCGTATGTTTTTCCTCAATACTTTCCATTTTCCTGTCTTATGTCTCTACGCTCGGCTCAGTTCCCTTTCTGTTTTCTGATCTGCCTCGGCTCTATCTCCATATCTCTCTATGTGGATATACCGCCTTTCTTTTCTTCCATTTCAGATATCTCTAGCTATGTAGTTTTTTACTTTTTGATGCTGCCAATCCCATATGTTTTTCCTCAATACTTTCCATTTTTTCAGATATCTCTAGCTATGTAGTTTTTTACTTTTTGATGCTGCCAATCCCGTATGTTTTTCCTCAATACTTTCCATTTTCCTGTCTTATGTCTCTACGCATATTTCTCGGCTCAGTTCCCTTTCTGTTTTCTGATTTGCCTCGGCTCTATCTCCGGATCTCTCTATGCGGATATACCACCTTTCTTTTCTTCCCTTTCAGATATCTCTAGCTCTATATCACCATAGCTGTACATAACTATATAGTTAGTTTTTTTTTCTTGCTGAAAATATATATATATATATATAAAATTATAATTACTAAAACGATCCGATCAAGATCCGAATTGAAAGACGCGACTAATATATGAAATCACGGGAAGAGAAAAGATTGATGAGGACTGAGTGGCTTCAGCTTCATCTCAATCTCATAACAAACAACGCCACACCAACAAAGGAACCACAACAACTTTATTTTCAATGCCAGGGCGATACTAGGTAACAGGCGGAGCTAGAAGAGGTGGTGATGTTTTTTGCCCTCTGCTTCTTTTTCTTCTTTCTTGGATTCCTTCTTCTCGTGGAACACGAAACCCCCTGCTCCCACTGCAGCTGTTGCCGCAATCTCTTCCTCAATCTTGTGCCTGTGTGCGTGCTCTGATCCTTTTTCTCTGCGTGCTTCTCGTGCCGTAAATAATAGTAACAATTTAGCATAAATATTTCCACAATGGATAAACTGTGTGTTGTCATTGATATGTCCACATTTCAGCACGATATTATTGATACAATATTCCATTTCAGTAAAATTTGGATCACATAAGATTAGATCGCCCATCACCAAAACATATTAAGTGGATCTGACAATAAAAAGGGTAGAGAGAAAGTACCAATGCAAAGGCTCCAGCAGCAACAGCTCCGAGTTCACCCAAATGCTCCTTATGCTTGTGATGCTTCTCTTCCTTTTTTGCCTTCTCGTACTCATCAACATTCCCAGCAGCATACACATCTGCGGTCTGGGTCACCTGCTCATCACCATAAGTGGTGGTGGTCTCAGAGTAAACAACCCCCGAGGGGGCGTTCTGGTTTTCATGTTCCTTCTTGTGGTGGAACAGATGATGGTGATGTTTCTCCTCAGACATCTTGTACAAACAAAAAGTTCAACAAGTGAATGAAATACAGAGAGAGACTTAGAGAGTGATACTCAAAATATAAATGGCTCAGACGAGATGTGAGAAATTAGGATGATGAGAGGAGATTATATAGGCGGTTATGGATGATGCACACAGATTTACATCGTGTTGAAACCGCGTTCACGCGTATAGTCGAGGGGGATGACACAAGGCTGTGCTTCTGTCCACATCATCGACTTTCTTTTTCAACAAAACTTGCATGATGTGTTATTGCTGGCATGATTCATGCACTTCTCCTTTGGAAGAGGAGAGAGTTAGGTTTGAGGCAACGTTACGCGTAGCTTGATGCTGGATATGGTAGCGGAAATGAGTACATGAATTTGGTAGCTTCTAAAAATCAATTTCTCAAGGAATTAATATAGTAACTTTATCATCCAAACTTTTTTGGTAAAATAAAAGTTTACTTAATTTTTTATTTAGTTGTTTTAAATTATACTTGTGACAATCGGGATAGGACGAAAATAATTTTTAAGAATTACCAACTTATTAAGAAAAACATGTTGCGAGGGGGACCCACTATGATGTTAAAAATTTACCAACTTATTAAGAAAAACATGTTGCGAGGGCACCCACTATAACGCGAGAGGTGTTCATAAATAAGTTGTTTTAAATGCGATTTTTTTGAAATTTTTTTACGTGGTTTTCTGGTTTAATTTTTCTAAAGTTTTGCAGGAATTTATTGACATTACAAGTTTGATGGAAATGTCTTAGGGGTTTTTAGGGTGCTGAGTCTATATATAGAGTCAAAAAACCAATTTAAATACCACAAATCATGATTTCACCTCAATTTTTTCTACAAAGTCCAAAAAGTCCCACTATAACAACTCCATTTATAAATGGGTCAGCTTTTCATGAAAAGATGTGCTGCTATTATGAAGCAGATGAGGTCATCTGCATCTCAAAAATCCATTGTCTATGGATGCTACAAATGGTAGTTTTCTTGTTAGAATTTGGTAAAAACGAGCATAGATCTAGATTTACTATGACCATAGAGCGATCCAATTTTTTCCTGTACAAATTTTTTTATGACAGACATTATTTCAATGTTTTGTATAGTTATTTTTTTATTTTTTAAAATTTTATTTTGGAAGATATGAACAAAATTTCAATTTTAATGAGGGTCCTTACACATCATATTGGGCTGTTGAATGAGCCTCTTTTCTCAAAAATTTCAAAAAATCAGAATGATGGAAATGGATTCAGCACCATCAAAAACCTATGGGCCACCCAAAATCCTGAAGTTTGAAAGTTGTAACTAGATTTTCAAAAATTTCTACCAGATTTTATCATAATCTTACTGGATTTTCCATTATTTAAAACCCTGAAGTTTGAACGCTGTAACCAGATTTTCAAAAATTTCTGCCAGATTTTATCATAATCTTACCGGATTTTCCATTATTTAAAATCCTGAAATTTGTAACCTGTAACCAGATTTTCAAAACTTTCTACCGGATTTTATCTTAATCTTACAGGATTTTCCATTATTTAAAATCTTGAAGTTTGAACGTTGTAAACTGATTTTCAAAACTTTCTGCCAGAGTTTATCATAATCTTACAAGATTTCCATTATTTAAAATCTTGAAGTTTGAAAGCTATACCTTGATTTTCAAAATTTTCTGCCGGAGTTTATCATAATCTTACAAGGTTTTCCATTATTTAAAATCTTGAATTTTGAAAACTGTTACCCGATTTTCAAAAATGTATATCAATTTTATCATAATGTTACCAGATTTTCCATTATTTTCTAGACTAATTTGTAGTCTTTTACACTAAGGTTTCCTTCCCCAAAAAAAAGGAGATGAGGGTCAGTTGTCACTCAGCCATGACTATAAAGTCATTTGGTGTGAGTTGTCAGTGAGTATATCAATTTTATAATAATCTTACCAAATTCTCCATTATTTTCTAACCTAATTTGTAGTCTTTTACACTAAGGCTTTCTTCCCCAAAAAAAAGGAAACGAAAGTCAGTTGTCAGTCAGCGATGACTATACAATGATTTGGTGTGAGTTGCGAGTGATGAGTATATCAATTTTATCATAATCTTACCAAATTCTCCATTATTTTCTAAGCTAATGTGTAGTCTTTTACACTAAAGCTTCCTTCCCAAAAAAAGTAGATGAGAGTCCGTTGTCAGTCAGCCATGGCTATAAAGTCATTTGGTGTGAGTTGTCGGCCATGACTATAAAGTCATTTGGGTAGGTTGAAATTAGTTAACTGCTTTTCAGAAAGTGAATGGGCCAATTGTTCAGGAGCAGGCGTGGAATCTCAAATTTAATTGACAATTATTTTCCCTGTCATGGAAATTTGATAACGGCCACTTGCTTTGGGCCAATTGTATAAGAGCAAGCGTGGAATTTAAGTTTAAATCAAAATTATTTTCCCCGTCTTGCAAATTTGATAACGGCCACTTTTCATGCGTGTAGTTTTAAGTTAACGCAGAATCGTGAATGTCACAATTTGTATATTTTATTTTATATATAAGCAATGGCGCACACAATTTTAAAAACAATGATACACAGATTTTTAAGAACAGTGGTAAGCATGGAAGTAGTGAACATGGATGTAACCATCTTCCTGATAAAGCATAAAAGCTAACTTGTTTATATCTATGGTACTGGAAATGTATTAAAGCTCAAATGAATCTGAAAATTACGATACCATTTAAGCTATGCTCAAATTCTACCGTTAGGCAGTATACTTAGAAATATCAACGGTTATTAAGGGTGAAATTCTATTTTATGTGAAAGATTTTATTTGTAACTTTAAATTATATATATTATTTTATTATAGAAAAATTATTGGTTTATAAAAATATTATTATTAAATGTTAATTTTTAAAAAATATTTAATTAATTTAAATATTTACACCATTCCATGATCTCAGTGAAAAATAAGAAATATCTTCTCAATATTTCATTAATACAATTTTTCTATTATTATTAAAGATTGTTTTAATTTATAAGAATTATTTATCATTTTTAAAAAAAAATACTAATATTCATAATAAAAGTCACTGGTCTATATAGTTAATAAAGTAAAAAACAATACAAATTTCCTAATTTAACTATAAAAAGTCATTTTATGTTGTTCATATTTTATTTTATATCTCAGTAGAGAAAGGAATGGTCATAAAAATGGGTGTTGTAACAAAGCATAAGACACAATGTCTAACTCCTCTTGTGTTCTCTTCAATAGGCTGTGTTTTTCTACCATTTTAATAGAGATTTTGAAGAAAGGAGAAAGAGGTTTTGTAATAGAGATTTTGAAGAAAATAGAAAGAGGTTTAGGCTATGCTGGTATTTTCTTATCTTCAATAATGACAAGTCTTTATAATATTAATCACCATTAATGTGCCTTCAATCCCTATTCACATCTTAATCTAACCACTATTCATCAAAGTTTCAAGCTTCTTAAAACCCTTTGAAGTGGAAGTTAAGAGAGAGGAAACAAGTTAAAAACTCAAAACTAAGCAAACTCACATAGCAAAGTTGAGTAATGGACATAATATGATCCATGGGCATTGGGAATCCAGATTTAGCTTACTAAGAAATAACATTAAATTTCATTTACCATTTCATTTATTCGTTAAACTAATTGTATTTAGTTGTATTGTGGCACAACCTCTATGACACATTATCTAGATCCTTTAGTTATGGCATTGCCTTTATGATGCATTATCTAAGTCATGTAAGTATAGACTTAATAATGTCTCATTGTGGGGCAACTGAGTGGTTAGCACAATGGAATGTTATCTTTTCACCCAATTTCAAATCCCATGGGGGGGGCTGGGGGAGCTATCTTTGGCTCCTTGTGATAAGGCTCAAGACATAGACTAATTCATATGACAAGTATTTTATACAACAAAACCAATTCACCTTAGGGATTGGGAGGAAAATAAGCATGCTACAATCTGTGAAATTCAAAACTTGTTTAAGAACACAGGGGTTTCACTCGGGTAGCAATATCATACCATGTGAATTCATATTGGGGGATATATATTGAGAAAAAAATTATATAATACATTGAGCATATAATAGGGGGTAAAGGGCTTTTATATTGTCAAGTATAAAAATGAAGCTCAAAGTTAATGAAAACATATAAAGGGGTATAAAAAATGTTAATGAAAAAATGGATACCTACAATATCTAGTGAAAGTGGGGATTTTATAATTGGGAAGGTGTATTGGGTTCACATTGATAGGGGGTTAAATAATGTGATTTTTAGAGGTATTTTCCAATGTGTAGTCAAATTAAGGGAATTGTTTAGTACACCATGAACACACGTGATATGTTAGAGGTTCATTGAGTGAAGCCCCCATGTCTAAGAATAACCATAGAAATATCAACGGCAAAACTACAAAAATATTGATGTTTTAAAAAATAGTAATTATGTGTGTGTAAAAATTCATGCATTGAAAGGATGACATCAAGGTGAAATGGAGAACACAAATTCTTCTAGGGTTTATGTCCTCTTCGGTATTTAATTGGATGCCACCGACGTTCACGAGCCAGGGAGCGATCATGCTTTTCTTTGTGTGGATCCAAGGATGGGGAACATCACGATAACTCCCATCTATGGCCATAGAGGGGGATTGCGTTGGATTTGGTATGTGGAAATTGACAATTTATTCGTCAACTTTTGTTGTTAAATCTAAACCAATGTTTTAAAAATTTGACTCGGGTTCGAAACTGGTCGAGGGTCGACTTTGAATCCAACTTTGACTTGGTATCGACTCAATAGGTTTAATTTCAATGACTCAGTCGTTGTAAAAAATACATTAAATATTTATTTTTTTATGAAAAAACATAATTTTGAAGGTTTTCATTCATGTCTACAAGCACAAAGCATTATAATATAGAAAGAAGGCAACATATGATCAAAGTAGGCTCATGAATATATCCATTATATCAAAATGGCACCCAGTGCACTATCCAATACATACATGATATTCAAATCCAAACAAAAACACATAACCAAGGAGGCTCTAAATGGCCTCTACAACAAAATTAAACTGTAAAATATCACTAGTCACCAGTTCTACTGGCTACTACTAGAGAAGCCAACATCACTTGGCTCAGACTCTAAATCAGAGTTAGATAGGGAAACCCATGGCTCCTCCTCCTCCTCATCATCACATCTCCAACTGGAACTGTAGAAGTAGTAACACATGACCTATATTGGATATGGAGTGGATGAATTGTCTTACCTATATTGACTACAACAAAGTAATTAGCACATGACAAAGTTCAGTTGGTTTAATATGGACTCGGCCGAGCTGGCTAATTTGTTAACGAACCTGGCTTGGCTGGTTTGATAACAAACTGGCCACCAAACTGATTTTTCTACTTAGTGGAACCAGCCAGGGGTATTGCTCAGTCGGCTCGGCCGAATCCAAGTCAGTTTGGCCAATTTTAAAAACACTAGTCTAAATAGACTAAGACGACTCAGCCTCATGGAAGCACCTACTATTCTTTGAGTTGGTGGTTATGAATGGGCGAAAAGGCTGCAATAGAACTCTTTTTGTTTAGACATTAATGACATAGTTCTCCGTGAGGTTTGGCTGGGTCAAGTGTGTCCAATGGGGTTGTTCACTTGTTGTTTCTCTTTTAGTGGGCAGAGATCTCTTACGTTCTCTATTTTTTGGGGTTTGGAGTTGCCCCCAACACTAGATCTGGGGAGGGAAGTACGAAATCTTGGGGTTTTTCCCTCCTATGGGATATTCCCCATCTCTTCCTCCCAGATCTAGTTGAGAGATAGGAAGAGAAGGAAAAATTGCATATATCTTTTTAAAATTAATGGGAAGACTTTCATTTGTTAGATCTGGGGTTCAGATCTAGTGGAAAATTTGAAGAAATCCATTCATGACAACCTTGGTACACCTATATTTTTACAAAGTTTGATATATGAGGATAAATTGTTGTAAGGCACATTTCCGCTGAAAGATTTTCGCATTGAAAGGAACTCAACCATATTATTTAATCTGGGGATGAGGGGTGGAGCTTTAGGATACATAAACCATAATGGACCAGCCTCATTTATGAATGCAGTGAAAGGGAAGGTTTCCATTCTTGCTGATCAGATCCAAAATATGTCAAGACTTTACATAGTTAAACAAATGGAAAAAGCACTAGCTATGGACGTAAAACCCCCAAAGGTAAAATCGTTTTTTATTTTTCTTTTTTTATTTTTTATTTTTTTAATCTACAAACAAAGGTATTAATATACAGGTTTATTTATTTCTAGCCGATATTTGAAGATTTACATCAGTGGGTTCTTTCTTCTTGGACACCAAACTGTGATCTCTTCTTATGTTCCAAAGTTTTTTTCATAGTGCAATTTGACACACAACAAGATATGGAAAAAGTACTAAATGATGGGCCATGATTTTGGGGTAGAGTTGGGCTTTTTATTACCCCATGGATCCTAGAATTTGATGCTACAAGCATGAACAATGTAAACTATCAAACGGGAACTATAAATTCAAAACAATAACTCTAGCCAAAAAACCCCCAAAAAACATGAAAAACAACCTAAAAATGAAAAGTGTTGATGCTAGAATAACATTTTTTTCTTTTTTTTTCGAAGTAAATTTCAACGTTTTTTTTAAGTGATAGTTAAAGCCAATAAAAACCATTTTTTTTTTACAAAAAAACCCTAAAGACAAAAAGTGTTGATGTTAGAATAATGTCTTTTTTTAGGTTAATTTTCAACATTTTTTAGCAATGGTGTTATCGATAAAATATCATGACTCCGAAAAACCTTAAAATAATAACGATTTTCAGGCATGACATTAAAGACAAAATATCAAGTCTCTGAAAAGCATTAAAATTCCAACAATTTTCATACACGGTGTTAAGGATAACTATTTTCAACCATAAAGTTTATTTATGTTTCCCGCCCCATACCATAAGAATTTCGCAATGATAGCATCCATGTGATTGATAATAGCATGTGTGTTAAAATTAGCAACTAGGGCCAAAATCCATGTGGGTCTTCTTATTTATGCCATCTGATATTTTTCTTGGATTCCTCTCGTTGAGAGGTGTAGGATTGATCTAAAGATCATCCAATTCTGACATGTATTCATGGAGATATGAATTTATTTGTGTTACTTAACAATTTGTCAAGGTCGGCCAACAACCAAATTACCCCCACTCAACCTCAATGTTGCACCATAAATAGAGGTGGCCTTCAAGTCATTTGATCACACATCTCTTGTGATCTCTCTCCACTTGTTTTGGTTTTGGTGGTAGGAGAGATCTAAATGAGGATACGCTGCCCTAGAGGAGATTCGCTAGCCCTAGACACTGTCAAAAGAGAAGGCTATATGTAGTCCTAGGAGGAGACAACTCTACACATTCAAGGAGGGTTTATTGATCCAAGATCTTTTACTTATAGATGTATTAAAGAATTACATGAACAAATAGTAGCTTAACCATACAAACTTAATGTGCACATGAAAGAAGAGAGGAAACACATAAAGGCGTGAAAAGAAGACAAGAGAATTGATAACGGAGTTTGTCCAATTTGGACTACGTCTCCGAGCCCTGCTCGATCAATGGGGAGGCCTTCATTCATTAAGTGGCATAAAAGAGAAGAACTAAAATTAGCATTTACATAAGGAGTCTTATACCTCCAATCTGAAAAATGGTTGAAACATGCAGATCTTTGTTGTAGAAACTGACATCACCATTGAGTTCCTATCGCTAAGAGGTGCAAAATCGATATAAAACTTTCCCATTTATGACACTGGACAAAAATGATCCTCTGAAAAATGTGCTCAAGCAAGGTTCCACCCCCTACCATAGGCCGCTCAGGTTTCCACCTTCCTGCAATAAAATAATGTTACTCGAAATTTGTGCCCTCTCCCCCCAGATCGCACTATCCAGACGGGTTTATATGATGTGTGGTTGGTGGACCTCCCAACGGAGTCTTTTGTCACATTGGAAAAATGGCATGGTGGTTGTGGAGGGGTTAGGGGATCAAATCCCGCCCCTCCCCGTTTTAATACATTGTAGTTGCACCATTGTACTGGGTGGCAGGTCCACCAGACCAGTGTCTCATCCCCACATTCTTCGCCATTTTAATACATTGTATTAGTGGAGTGGAGGGGCGACGGGGTTGAAAGCCCACCCCCCAACAGTATATGTGTGTGTGTGTGTGTGTGTGTATATATATATATATATATATATATATATATATATAGACGTTGGCGGTCTCGGGACCGGCAGGGTCATGGCCGCCCACACCTTTTTAATTATTAATCTGTTGTGGGCTCCACCAGGGGCAATGGGGTTCATGGCCTACCACCCCTTTTTTTATTATTAATATAACCCAGTAGTTAATTTCCAAAACCATAGGGGTTATTGGACGAATTAATCATCCTACAAATTCTCCTGGAAAATTGGTCAGATGCCAGTGTTGGGTTTCTGCCAAATTACGCCCTCCTTAAGCCTGCCACATGGGCAAGTCAACCCTAAACTTTAACTGCTTCTATCTTTCTCATATGAACTCGGATTGGAGTGTCATTCGCACCATTGGAATCAGGGCGACGAGCACTTCGATCTAGTGTCAAGTTTATCATCTTTCTGCCACTTTGAATTTTGATCCTTTTACCATGCCACTAGTATCTGGAGATCCACTTGGATCAATCCTCCCCATTGAGGAGCTTTTGGACCGCCAAAAGATTTATTAGCCAATTGGAAAGTGAGGGAACTGTTCCCTCACCCTTTCCTTTCCAGCCATTTCACTTTGCTAGGGTGCATCCCTTGGAAACCAACTTGAAGGTACTCCACATCCCCCCGTCGTGAAGTCTTGGTTCTTTTGTCGAGGATGATATCTTCAGGCAACTCATCAAGATACTCTAGTGTAAATTCATCAACTGTAGGAACTGGTCCTACCTCTTTGGTGTCCATAATCAATGGTTGCTCGTAAAGCTTTAATTTTTCAACATCCACTATGGAGTACATTTGCATATATGCTGGAAAATCGAGACAGAAAGCATTGCCTCCAATATTCTCCAAGATGGTGAATGGACCATATTGGATTGGCTGAAATTTCTTCCCTTCTCCCTTCATTATGTCCTTGTTGATATGGAACCACACTTTGTCGCCCACTTGAAATTGATGGTCGACTCGGTGTTTGTCATGTCGGGCCTTGTAGTGGGATTGACTTTTTTCCAGCTGCTCCTGTACTACTTGGTTAATCAACTGGATCCACTAAATGAACCGTTGCGCTTTGTCCCTATCATCACGTCCACTAGAGTCATATTCCTTTCCAAATACTATATTAAAAAGATCCTTGGGCAAGTAGCCAAAACATGTCTCAAATGGTGAATGATGCGTAGATGAGTGCACTGCTCGATTGTAGGAATGTTGCACATATGGAAGATGCTCATCCCACAACTTAGGATGTTTCCATAATAGCCTCACAACAAGTGTACCACAGTATGGTTGACAACCTTTATCTGTTCGTCGGTCTGTGGATGAAATGTCATGCTTCTTTTCAACTTGGTGTCCATCATCTTCCACAAGCTGGTCCAAAACTCTCCAAGAAAGTGAGAGTCTCGATTTGATACAATTGATGTGGGCAACCCAAAATTGACCCAAACATGCTGAAAGAAAAGATAAGCATCCTTCTATGCATTGATCTGCTTTTTACAAGGCATTAAAATACACATCTCACTAAAACGGTCAACGAAGACATACAAATAATCGTGACCTTTTCTAGACAAAGGCAAACCTCCTACAAAATCCATCGACACACTTTCCCATGGACGACTCAGAATAGGGAGTGGTGTGTAGAGCCTGAGTTTTCTATTAGAGGGCTTTGAAACAAAACACATCACACATTCCTTTACATAGCGAGTCACAACGTTCTTCATATGAGGCAAAAAGAAAAATATTTGTAAATGACAAAGTTTTTTCAACACCAAAATGACCAAACACAAGAGAGGTGTGTGCCTCCCTGATTACATGTACCCTTTCTTCTATGTGTATGCACAATTTTCTAAGGTGATATGACAGTTTCCCCTGCAAGTGATAGTTTTCCACATATGAACCATGGGTTAGTTTTGCATAAATCTCCTTAAAGTCATCATCGTTAGCATATTGTTCAGCATAACTTTAAAAAGATAATGAAGCATTATGCAAAATAACAGAAGCAGAAATAGGAGGGCGAGATAGCATATCAACCACTTTATTGCTAGTGCCCTTCTTATACTTTGTTACTAGATGAAACTGCTGAAGAAAACCCATCCACCTGAAATGATGAGCTTGTTGCAACTTGGTTTGTGATTGAAGATATTGCAAGGGCTGATGATCCGTGAGGATGATGGTCACCTTTCCGATCAGGTAGTGTTTCCACTTTTTCACACTTTGGACTAAGGCATATAACTCTTTGTCATAAGTGGAATAGTTCATCACAACGTGATAGAATTTCTCTGAATGGTAACATATCAGCTTCTTTTGCTGCATTACTACAACTCCCATGGAATATCCGCTAGCGTCTGTATCGATCTCGAATGGTTGTTGGAGATCTGGTAAGGCCAAGACCGGTGCAGTGCTAATATTTTCTTTCAATTATTCGAAGGACTTTTGCTGCTTTCCTCCCCATTAAGACACTTGCTTTATGCTTATCAGTGTGTGTCGAGGTGATGCAATAATAGAGAAATTGGTAATAAATCTCCTCCAATACTGCATTGCACCCAGAAAGCTTCGAACCTTAGTTACACTAGTAGGTTTAGGCCAATTTACAATTTATTCACCTTTAGAAGGATCAATTTTTAACTGGCCATGACCAACAATATGACCTAGGTAAACCAAAGAGGTTTTCACAAACCCACACTTTGAAAATTTTGCATAGAGTTTTTTTTTTTTTTAGTACATAAAGCACTTGCTTTACATGGCATACATGTTCATTCCAATTTCTACTAAAGACAAGAATATCATCCAGATATACAAGAACAAATTCATCAATGAAAGGCCTAAAAAGATCATTCATGACCCTCATGAAAGTGGTTGGAGCATTGAAAAGTCTAAATGGCATCACCATCCATTCGAAAAACCCCTGTTTGGTCTTGAAGGCGGTTTTCCATACATCCTACTCTGCAATTCGGACCTAGTGATAACCACTACGCAAATCCAATTTGGTGAAATAGATAACATTCTTTAATTGATATAGAAAATCATCAATGCGAGGGATAGGGTGACAATTTTTCACCGTGAATTTGTTTAGTGCTCGATAATATATGTACATACTCCATGTGCCATCTTTATTTGGCACTAAGACAATCGGTGAGCCACATGGAGAAGTGCTTGGTCTGATGACCCCTTGGTTCAATAGTTCATGCACCTGATTTTTGATCTCCTCCATCTCAATAGTCGACGTCCTATACATGCCAATGTTTGGTAAAGAAGCATCATGCTGCAAATGGATCTCATGTTGGATTTCCCTTTTCAAAGGTAATCCCCTTGGTTCTTGAAACATCTCATCATAGTTAGAAATTAATTCACATAATTCCTTCTTATGAACATGATCACAACCATGAAAAGCATCAGATAATTCTTCAACCTTTCTTCTTACAACCTTAAGCATGCATCCTTTGCTGGAATTCACCAACCTCTTCATTTGTCGTGCACTTACAAGGCTGGCATTGATTCTAGTTTGATGATCCCTTACAATATATTCTACCCCATATTTTGTGATTTGGTATTTTTTTTCATGACGAAAGAAAACTTATTTTATAACATATAAATATGGACTTCCTAACACCATGCCACATATATCCAATGGTATAACATCAAGTTCTACCTCTTCCACTAACTTAGAAGCAATCACAAATTTAACCTTGCATTGCTTAGTTATATTCACTTTTGCTTTATCATGTATCCATCCAAGCAGATAAGCTTTCAGATGCGGTTTGGTTTTTAGCCTACCTTTTTTACCAAGGAATCTGAAATTAAATTTTCTTGAGATCCAATATCAAATAGAGTTTCTGATTTTGTATGTTTTATGACAAATCTAATATGAAATAACTCAATTCTGTTTTGTTCATTAGGAAGAGACTCATCTGCTGAACTAGTTCTTTCATGTGATTAAGAATTAACACAAGGTGTAAGAGTACCTTTTGTTCTTGTTGTCGTAATCAATGCTTCATCTCTGGAATCGGATCCAAGGTCTTGTTGTACAGTTGCCACTTTCTTCTGCTTTCCCTTTCCTCCATACTTCTTTGGTCTCTTATCTAGGTACAATTTCCAACAATGATCGTCGTCATGACCTTCCTTTTTGTTGTGAATGCAATAAGGCTTTTCCCCTTCACCTTTCTTGGTTGATGTCGTCCTCCTTTCCTTTTCCTTTCCTTTCCCTTTGGCTTTGCCATTTAGAGGTTTTAAAGGTGGTTTCTTGGAGTGATCATCTCTTTCATTCTTGCCCCTGTTTTCAAGATGGATGTCCTTCACATTGGCCGAGTCAATAGTATTAGGTTCAAACAATAATAATGAATTCCTAGTGTAACTATGTAATGATCCAATATACTTAGTTACCACTTCGAGTGAGTCAAGTGCAATGCCCAAATTAAGTGTTTGTTTCTAAACTCCTTGGTAAAGATTTGAACATCATGACCTCTACCTTGCCTTAAGTATTGCCAGGCCATTATGGTTTTTTTCTTATAACCCAAGGGATAGAATTGTTCCTTTAATGTAGAAATAAAATTGGACCATGAGGAAAAGATTTTATGCATTACTTTCACCGTTATACATGGGAATATCAAATTTGACATCTAATTTAAAGAGAGGTTTCTTAGATGCATTCCTCGTATTTCTATGATGATGGTGATGAGAGGAAGAAGAAGAAATTTCACTCATGGAAGGAGAAGGAGGAGGTTCTTCTCCACCATTTCCATGTACCGAACCTTGTTCTTCTCACCTTTTCTCCTCTTCTTTCTCCAGCCTTGAAAACAACTGATTGACCTTTCCAGCCATTATATAGAAGACTTTTCTGTAATTGCACTCCTCCTCATAACGAGCCTCGTCATTTGCCTTGTTCCTTGTTCGATGTGCATGCCCCGCTTCAGGATCGAAAGACTTTAGTTTCCATTCACCTCTTTGGAGCCTGTTTCTTGTGAACATACAAACATGCAATTCACATCTACAAAGACCTGCTCCAATACCATTTGATCCAAGATATTTTGCCGATAGATGTATTAAAGAATTACATGAAAAAATAGCAGCTTAACCATAGAAACTTAATGTGCACATGAAAGAAGAGAGGAAACACATAGAGGCATGAAAAGAAGACAAGATACTTTATAACAGAGTTCATCCAATTTGGACTACATCTTCGGGCCCTGCTCGATCAATGGGGAGGCCTTCATTCATTAAGTGGCATAAAAGAGAAGAAGTACAATTAGCATTTACATAAGGAGTCTTCTACCTTCAATCTAGAAAATGGCCAAAAATGGAGAGCTCTTTTGTAGAAACCGACATCATCGTTGAGTTCCTGTCACTGAAAGGTGAAAAATCGATATAAAACTTGTCCAATTCTGACACTGGACCAAATGATCCTTTGAAAAATGTTCTCAGGCAAGGTTTCACCCCATGCCACAGGTCACTTAGGTTCTGCCTTCTTGCAATAAAATAATGTTATTTAATATTTGTGCCTGCTCCCCCTCGATCACACCATTCAGACAGGTTTATATGATGTGTGGCTGGCGGACCTCATAAAAAAGTTCATTGGCACATTGGAAAAATGGCATGGTGGTTGAGGAGGGGTCGTGGGATCAAATCCTGCCCCTCCCCATTTTAATACATTATAGTTGCATGTTGTACTAGGCGGTGGGTCCACCGGACCAGTGGCCCATCTCCACATTCTCCGTCATGTTAATACATTGTATGGGTGGAGTGGAGGGGCCGCAGGGTTGATAGCCCAACCCCCAACACTATACACACACACACACACACACACACACACACACACATATATATATACGTTGGCGGTTTCGGGGGCGGCGGGGTCATGGCTGCCCGCCCCTTTTTTTATTATTGATCTGTTGTGGGCTCCACTGGGGGTGGTGGGGTTCATGGCCTGCCGCCCCTTTTTTTATTATTAATAAAACACAGTAGCTAATTTCCCAAACCATTGGGGTTATTGGACGAATTAATCGTCCTACAAATTCGTTTGGAAAACTAGCTGGATTCCGGTGCTGGGTTTCTACCAAATTGTGCCCTCCTTAAGCCTGCCACATGGGCAAGTCAACCCTAAACTTTGACTGCTTCCATCTTCCTCATACAAAATTGGATTGGAGTTTCATTCACACTATTGGAATCAAGGCGATGAGCACTTCGACCTGGTTTTAAGTTCATCATCTTTCTACCACTTTTAATTTTCATCCTTTTACCATGCCACTGGTATCTGGAGATCCACCTAGATCATTTATCTATGTGGCTAGGAGAGGCCTTCTATACGATGTCTAAGGAAGACTCATATATTTTCCAAAGCCGTAGTCAAGGAGGGTTCTATATGCAGCTAAAGGAGGTGCCTAGCCACCGAATAAAAGGATGCCCTAGGCCATCGTTAATGAGAGTTTTATACGTAGCAAGAGGAGGCACCTATATGCAGTAAAGGGGAGGCTTTAATCTATAGCCAAGAGGAGCATCTAGCCACTATCCTAAACACAGTGAAGGAGGCCTATGAAGAGGCTCCTATCCGCAGTCCTAAAAATTCCCTAAACGTGAGCCTAGAAGAAACCCTTATTCACTAAAAGGAGAAGCCTTAGCAGCGGTGAGGAGATCTAGTCGCAGGCTAATAGAAGACCTATTAATTGTCAATGGATCCATTGTTTAAAGAGCCTAATCCTCATATCAATGTAAGTATCTCATCCACAGTAATAAGGGACATTAGAGTTACTAATTCGTAGCCAAAGGAAGCTTCAACACATGAGGAATAAGCATGGTTAGATTACTATAGGTGAAAGCTCATTGTTGTAGATGTTAGGGTTGTGATAAAGGATGTTCCAAGTATGTGAATTCTTGCGAGTGGAAGTCATAGTCATAAGGTAAACCTGTGTGGTGAAGGAGTCTGCACTCAGACTTATCTCATACCTTGTAGGGATGGCTTCAAATGCAGATTGGATTCTAATATTCTAAAGCATTGATGATGATTATATATCGGTAATAAGGACATTTACTTCTGTGTTTCTATGTGCTAGGCCATAGTCTGTAGCATCATAGCAAGGGTTTCTTAGATCTTCTCTATTGGACTATTGGGATATTATGAAGGAATATTAGTATAGCCATAGGTGACCTCATCAGATCAGCAACTTCTCACTGTCAAGGGACATGCTACAACATTCTTCATGATTCAAGACTGCCATAACCACTGTTGTCACAAATATCAGTTTTATGTATTTGTATTATCTCTCTCTCTAATGAACTATTGAAGAATATAAGAATAATTGATCAAGGGTTTCCCAACATTGGGGTTTGTCCCTGGTCGGTGCCACATCTTGTGTCCTCTTGCCTTGGCTTGTCTTCTGTTGTTTATGCTTATGTTCTATCTGCACTTTACTATCATGACGATGTGATTTCTAATCTGAAATTGATATTGAGCTAATGTGAAAAATTGAAGTAAATTGCTCTAAGAATAGAACATACCAAAAATTAACATGGTATCAGAGGTGAGGTGAAGACAAAGCCCAAGAAAGATTGAAAGAGTAATCATCGAAGATAGTGGGAAAGGAGAAAAGGCTCAATGGGTTCCTCATCCCACTTCTTGGCCAAAGAGAAGCTCCATGAAATTTTTTACTATCATGGATGGAATATGTCTCTGGCTCTGACTTTGGAAGAGCAAGAAGTGTTGGATTTTGTGAAGTGTAAAATCCCTGAGCCTCCATCAAATGCACAAGCTCCTACAAAGAACAAGTAAGCCAAGGATGAAGTCAAAGTGAATAAGATTATCAGAGATTCCGTTGACAAGTGTCTGGTGGCCTACATCTTTGATTTGAACACCTCCAAGGAGATCTATGACAGATTGGTAAGTATGTTCAAGGTTAGTGATGCAAATCAAATTTTGTTCCTCAAAATTAAGTTGAAGGATATTAAGAAGGGCAAGGATGAGGATATTCAATCCTACTTCTTAAGGATCACCGAGATCAAGAATGATCTTCTGTCAATTGGAGAAATCATATCTGACAGGGAACTTACTATCACTACCCTTGGAGGACTTCCACTCGAGTGGTATATATTTAGAACCACTATTCTCAACAATGATCGAATTCCAATGTTTGAAGAATTGATGTCGAGATGTATTCAAGAAGAAAGTCAAGAACTCTGGGTATGAATAATCAAATCTTGTTTCTGATAAGCAAAAGGAGTATTATCTTATATTAGCCCTCTCCTCTACCTCTTCTCCAGATACCTTGGGAAATTGGTTTATTGATAGTGGTGCTTCAAGGCACTTCACTGGATACAAGGAAGCTCTCTCTAATCTGATAGAGAAGGAAACAAACTCAAAGATTATTCTTGGAGACGATGCCGCCTATCCTATAAAGTGTGTAGGGAATGTTACCCTTCAATTGAATTAGGGTAACATGATTCATTTACAAAAAGTTATTTATGTGCCTAATCTCAAGAAGAACCTTGTGTCCATTTTGGCAATGGAAGATAAAGGTTACAAGGTGGCATTCATCGATGGACAGGTACGTGATTGGAAAAGGAATTTTAAACATGCTTTCACTCTTGGGTTTAGGGTTGGCACTTTCTATCAAGTTGCAGGAAGTCCATTGGGGACCATGACGTGTGTCACATCTCTTCTATGGAACCAGAGGTTTTCCCATCTTCAATATAAGGCCCTACCTGATGTAAAACTGATGGTGACACAGATCCCTGAATTCAAAGAAGATCATGGAGGTACATGTCTGAGATGTACCGAAGGAAAAATTACAAGGGGACCATTCCCCTCATGTAATAACAAGACCATAGATGTGGAACAACCGGAGGGGTTTGAGATTCACGATCGGGAATCTCATGTATGCAGGTCGAAGAAAGCTCTCTATAGCTTGAAGTAAGCACCTCGGGCTTGATATGAAAGGATTGATAGCTATCTGATGAAGCTAAGACTCACTAGGAGTGAAGTTGATCCAAACCATTGATTTAAGGTTGTGGATGATATACCTCTCATTCTGGTACCTTATGAGGACAACCTCTTTTTGGCAGGTACAAACCCTCTCATTTGTAAAAGTAAGAGGGAGTTGGATTCCAAATTTGGAATGGTGGACTACAAGCTCGTGACTACCCTGATGGAGCTTAACTTTAAGAAGTTAAGCAGTAGTGCCGCTGGACCTGATTTGGGAAATGCCTCTGAGTTTCATCAACTCATAATAGCATTGATGTTCTTGTTGAACTCTCATTTGGATATATGTTTTGTAGTTAGCATGTTGAGCTCATATATGGTTGAGCTTCACTGGATTGGTGCCAAGAATCTTTTGAGATATCTTCAGGGCTCAATCACTCATGGACTGAGATAAATTGTTGGAGCTGTGAAGCTGAATGATTATTATGATGTTGATTGGGCAGGTAGTGTGGAGGATCGCAAGAGCACTTTTGGGTGCTAGTTCTCTTTGAGTTCTTCTTCAATATCCTAGATGAGAAGGAAGAAAAATTTGGCTGCTTTGAGCACTTCTGAGGCCGAATACATAACTGGGAGTATGGCCTCCTGTGAAGCTGTCTAGTTGTGGAAGTTCTTCAGTGAGCTATTTGGACACGTGCTGAATACCACCATGATCTGTGATAACCAGAGTGGGACTCGATTGTTGAGGAATCCCGTGTTCTATGATTGCTCCAAAAATATACACATCAGGTACCACTTTATCTGGGATATCATATAACGAGGAGCAAGAAGGATCCATCACTCTAGGATTGATGTGCAGGTCGCCAATATTTAGATGAAGCCCTTGGGAAAGGTCAAATTATTGACTTTCCGAGAACGACTAGGAGTCGTGGAGAGACCCTTTCCTGAGGGTCCTATATGGTATGGACATTGAGCTTTGGGAGCTTCAAGGGGCTTGGGGGTACTTCTTAGAGTGATGAGCAACCATAGGGTGAGTGGTTCATCCTTTCCCTAGTGATTTTCCATGTAGGTAGGATGATTGGTTCATCCTTATCCTGCTGAGACACAGTCACAGGGTGAGAGATTCAGCCTTCCCCTAGTGATTTGTTGTGTACAAGGTGAGTGGTTTAGCCTTCCCCTGTGATACCCCATGGTGACATGTAGGCAGGATGAGTGGTTCATCCTTCTCCTGCTGAGACATCCTACCTGTTGTACCTTTGAGATGATAATGGTCAATTGATCATGCCATAGCATCTAAGATATTTGTTTTGGGGTTTTGGGTTTTGGTTTTTATGGAGGACCAATACATAAAACAAATTATAAGAATGATGTATTTAACCCTTTTAGATAGTACTAATGAATAACCAAAGGGATGCTATTTAACTTCACACAGTGATTTAAGTTCATAAGATGTGCAGAAAGAAAGGTAAGGAGATATGATTACTTTAAATTTCAGATAGAAAGATAAATCATCACAAGTAGGAAAAACTTTGACCAATGTTCAAAAGTTAAACACAATATGCTTAAATTTACATAAGATACTAACAATTTTGTGATTTAGAGGGATCCTTTTAGATAAACAATCCAATATCTCAATCTCTTTATAATAATAACTTCAGAAGGAATTTTAAGAATAACTATAACACGTTTATTCTCACTTGATATCTTTGTAAAACTTAAACGTTTGCAGAATTAATAGAATGAATGGAACACATGAAAGACTTACAAAAGAAAACGAGACTATATGACATCAAATTCAGAATCCTTTGCTTTATTATTAGTGATAAAGAAAAAGCCTGTACATCAATGCTTTACAAAATTGCTTATGGAAAGGTACCACCTTTAGTAACTCGTAGAAGAGAGTTATTTATACTAGTTTGGATAGTAAACAAAATATCCTAAATTGATTACAAAAATAGCTTGAAAGAAAATAGGGAAAGAAAACTATTGAATGATGTGTCTCTATTAGGTAGGAAGTTGTTGATGGTTGTTCCTTGAAAAATTGTCGTGATGTCTTCTTGTTGGGATAGAGAGTTAATCAATCATTTCACACAGTTGATCCCATCTCTTCTCACTTGGTATCTCTAGATTTACCATTCTTCTAAATATCTCATCAACTTCAGTATATCTTTCAAAATTGGGTTTGGTGATAAAAAGATGTCCAACTTCATATTTGATTGTGAGGTCAAGGCTCAAAGCTTCCAAAAACTCTTATGCCAGTAATCTATCTTTTTATCCCTGTGTTGTCCGCTGCAATAGTATATGATCTTTCATAGTAATCATCCAACTTTACTAGTTGATCATTTGATGACACTAACTCTAGTAAACCTTTCTTACTCAATATGTTGAATTTAGAATTAAACCTTATGATTGCAATGTTCAAAGCTTCACACTTTGTTTTCAGCTGAGTGAGTAGATTCTTCTTCATTAGGACTTTCTTAATCTCCAAAATAGTAGTTGTATTATCTGGAATATTTATCTCCTGTAACTGTTGCCTAGTCTTAGATTTTAGTACTTCGATCATCCCTGCTGCTTCTTTGGGTTTTGTGCCCAATGATGCCCTCTATTTATCTATCTTTTTTCTGCATCTAGTAATCAATTCTTGTTGCTCAAAACTAATTTGTATGGCTGGCCATACTTCTATTATGGAGTGGCTGATATCTAACTAGATGTCCTTTTTAGCCTGGCGCCAAATTGTCTGCCATTAGAGTCTTACTCTCTAATTGTTTAACCTTGATTTCTAACCTGTGTGACTTTTGCATTTCCTCTACATACAAGGTATCATTTTTTACCTTCTGTGACTCCAAGGTTTGGAACTTCTCGAGTAACTTTTCATTTTGTTGTTTTTGTGCCTGTAACTCCTGTGATAACCTTGTTGTTTCAACTATTGCTGAACATGAAGCGATGTCAGCATTAGATGAGCTAGGCTTTGTACTTGCTATGGGAATTGTTGTTATTGAGGTCACAACAAGCTGTGTTGCCTCTTTTTCCTTGAGAATTTGTTCAATTTGCTCTTCCGTTTTCTTGATCTATATGGTTTGCTGAATAATGAGCTTCAACATCTCCTCCATGTGTTGTTCATTTTTTGCCATCTCTTTGGTTTTTGGATCTTCAGTTGAAGGTAGTTTCAATGGTTTCTTCAAAGTTGTTATCTCTATATTCTTCTTCTTAAGTATTTCTTTAATTTCTTTACAGTCTTGGGGATCATATCCAAATTTAACAGTAATATCTTCAAAAGACTTTAACTTTTTATCTTTAGCTAAAGATGACAGTTTTTCAATCTTTAGCTAAAGATGACAGTTTTTATCTTTAGCTAAAGATGACAGTTTTTTAATCCAAGTATTCAAATATTTTGCGTACTTACCTCGCGGACCCTTGAAGAAGTGTCGCTTCGCCTCGTTGTAACTGACTAAGGTGCCGACCGCGAATTCAGTCACAAATCTTCCTATGACACAATCAAGCCAATGATCAACAGCATGCGTGATCTTGTCCTCAGAGGCTTCCAACCTTCGCACTAACTCTGGGGTCCAAACATTAGGACTGTCAAGCCTCCATCATCCTTGGTTGTCCGCTAGCTTTGTGACCCACTCATACAGCTCAACTGGAAAGAAGGAAAAAAAAATAATCGCGGATCTCCATTTATTGGTACCTGTCTAGCCACTATTCTTTTATTAGTTGCGGGTTTCTATTCTCCTATGCTATGAATTCATGGACTTTTCTATCCAACCAGTCTCAATCTCCTTCTTAGTCTGATTCCAGTGATACGACATCACACATCTCTTATGCAAATTCTGGTACCGACAACGGAACCATTTGTTGGCTTGATGGGGCCTGACCTAGGTTCAACGTTAGTTAGCCAAACAAATCCCTACAATGCTAGCCCTTTCAGCATTAGCCCACGGAGCGCGAATTGAAGTCTCACCCGAAGCAATATGGGGGGATGTTGGAACCAAGTTTCCGCACCTTTGAGATGGTTGTGATGTCGGTTTATTCCGGCTATACCTGCCTTCGCGCAGGTTTCTTAGCCATCTGTTCCACCCTTTAGTACTTTCACCAAAGGGTACAATTGGCTTTCGTGCAGCCCTAACCTATGGCTCAGGGACTTTCGTGCTCCTAGGGCAGTGAACTGTGATATTTCCCAAACTAGGCTAAGAGTCTTACTTATCTAAGTAACCGATCCTAGTTAGCTTCACATAAACACATGTTCTTACTTGCGTTCACTTAACCAACACATTTACTTACACTCATGTACCATATAAGCATTATAAGAGAAATTCATACCCAATATAACTAGATGCGTAAACAGGAAATAAAGATGCAGAAATTGTAGAATAATTCTCTTTATTGATAATTCTGGACAATTATAGACTTGATCTGCCCTACGCACTCAGTTGTAGGGGTCTACACACTTAGCTATGGACGTCTACTCTAGGACTCTGCGCACTCAGCTACAGAGCCTCTACCTACACTACAACCCAAGACTTAGACTTCCTGCTTCAAGTTATAACTCTTTTTCATGTTCCATGTCTCTATCTACTTAGAGCTTAGCTCTTTTTATGCAATCCCATGGTCCGTGTACCATGGGTAGATCTTCTACAACTGACATTACATTTCCAAAATAAGGGTGAACAACCATATGACTCTTTAACACCTCTGCGCTCCGCGACCACAATATGCGGAGTCTTTACACTTGGATTACAAAATTTGACCAAAATATGGGCTTTAAGCCCCAGAACCACCCTTGGAGGATCTCGCGCCCAACAGTGAAGACATTCATGAAGATACCAAGGGATCCAATACAAAATGGGTCCATGTCTAATGTGGGTGTCCTCTTAAGAGCAATAGGGGCATTGAAGGATGAGAGGAATCCAAATTTGATTGCACGAGGACGTGCAATAACTTCTATTTGGGGGAGATGTTGATCCTCAACTTTGTAGTTAAAAATCCACCTAAATAATCATCATTTCGGCCATATTTACCCCATTTTCCTTCATTTTTGTCTCATTTTTCCCAATAAATCCATAAAAATGCATTTGAATTATTTTATCTTAATTTTAATTATTTATCAATTTTAAGTGTTGAAGAATCATTTTTACTAGTTTTTACACGAAATAATTTGATCTAATTATAATTTCTCCTTTGTTAAGTTATTTTTATGTAGTTAGAAGAAAATTAGGAACCTAGGGGTTTTCCCCTTCCTTCATGAGAAAGCCAAATTCCCCTTGAATTCACAAGATTCCACATAGAGATGTCTAGTTAATGTGTAATCAATGCTACCACAACAATGAAATCCACCCTTATTTCTAGAGTCCACTATTTGGCATGATTTTGACTGCCAGAGAGGTCGAATTTGTTGGGCATGAATGCTAAATCAGGCATATAGTTATCTCATGGAGGATTATTAGCATTTTAATTTCATTTTTTCTTTGTATTTATACTTATAGAGACTAGAGACAAGGGGATTAAGTTCCTTGATACAAATAAACTTTTGATTAAGTTTTGTGCCTATTTCCATCATTATATATACAATAGCTGTAAGGTTATACAATCAATAATCTTCTTTGTGTGTGCAAGTCAAATCTTGGAGGGCCCCTAATCTCTTGGCATGTGCACCTTTCTCTCTTGTGTACATATTCCAGTTTCCTATGCATTGTTTTGTTGGTACATACATCTTTGTTCTCTCTTTAATTTCTTGTTAGATATGTGTAAATTAGCCTCTATTTGTATTGCAACAAGTATTTCCTTTGATTAAGTGTAGAATTTTCTTTTAATACAAGTTTAATATTGCTTTTAGGTAATGATTAGAGTGGTCTGTAGAGTATTTCTTCAACCCTCTTTCACCTATGATAGTAGAATAGAGACACAAAAACCTAATTTTCTACCCATTGAGACCCCAGTGATGCTTAATTAGCTAGCTAGACTTAACTCAATTGATTTCCTTTGATTGTATTTAGATTTGTCTTTTCATTTAATGCATGAGTGAGTATAAATATTTGCCAATCAACAATATCAACAAGTGAAGAGAGTATTGTTGTGTGAGCCATTTGAGGTGTGATATCTCGCAACCTAGTTTTCTACCTATGTAAGCTTTGGTAGCCTACATTGGAAAATATTAGTTTCTATTTGTCTTGAAAGTTACATTAGTAGTCTAGAACTTTGTTTTGCATTGTGATAGTTCAAGTAAAAGTAGTCTTAATATCAAGTTAGAATCATTTAGTGTTTCCACTATAGTCACTTGAAGTATTTACTTTATTTAATCATAAATGTAAACTTGAATTCCATTCTTAATCAAATATTGAATTTCATTATCATAAAAAAAAAAAATTAGTGACTTAATTAGCTTTCATATGATTTTGATTTTAGCTTGAATCTCATTCATAACTAGTCTGTTAAATCTCATAGCTCATTTGGAATTTAATAGAAATTCATTCTTATTTAAGCTTAATATTCATTAAAGTGACACATTAGGAAACTAATCTAACTCTTTTTACATATAGTAAGTGTGCTTCATCATATTTTATGATCCAGAATTGATATAATAAATGTCTTAAACTATGCAAGTAAATTAAGCCTTACGTCGACCAAGAAAGAAGCAAGGTGTAAATACCATTATCTAAGTGAATATGTGGAGAATGGAAAGAAGTCTTGATGTCCAATAATATGGGAAATAACTATTGCATTAATTGTAATATGAATGATTAATGGGTTGATAAGTAGTGGAAGCTTCATACACAACTTCATCTAAAGTATTACCATGAAATTTTGAAAGCACCCACCAAGAAAGAGGTAGCACACGAAAGAGGTGATCAAGTACCAATAGTCCAAGAGGTATCCCATGAAGAAGCTTGTCTATTCAATGAAGATTCCAACAAAAGAGAGAAACCAAAATATTGTTGCACATAGTGTTGTCATTGATGAAAACAAGTGGAATTGATGTCAAAGGGGATGCCTAAGGCAAAAACAATGTCATTCTAAAAAACATCTTCTCTAATACCTTTCCAACGGTATATCACACTTGAAAAAATTCCCGCTAGATGAGAAGTTATGATCGTTTGAAGTTGGAAGCTGTAATGAGAACCAAAAACACCAAATTTGTTAAACAATGAGCATATTCTAGGAATATCTATGGTCCTATGGTCAAATCTATGAAAGATATCACATAAACTTGCATGATGTTTAACTCAGTTAAAGATCAAGTAAATTTTCTTAGATTCGATGGATCTAGTATCAAGATGAAGAATTTAAAGATAGATGAAATGTCAACATTCCTAAGGTTTAAAGCAGGTCATCCCTCCATGCTAGCCTAGACCTGTAGTGATATGTGGACCCTTCAGTCAGATGCCATGTGGCCCCCCTGCACAGTGTTGAAAATGCAGCAAGAAAATCTCAGATTGACTTTGCCTTGGTCAATCTAGAGAAAATTTGAATTTCTATTTCAAGAAAACACTTGGAGGTAGTTAATTGAGGTGACATGGAAATTGTTACTCAATTAACTCAGTTAATTCGAGTTGTGGAAGATTGAGTTCATTTCAATATGATTGAGTGCTAATTTGTAGCAATCTATTTTAGTTAGTTTGAATTATTGTCAGTTAAACTAGTTCTAACTTTCAGAAGAACTGGTGGAGGTCAAGTCATGGAAGTGGAATTTCAACCACACTCAGTGATCAACCAGTTAACTGATTAATCAACCCAAAATAATTTTTTCATTCAGAGAATTCTAGTTACCCAGTTGAGATGGAGATTCAAAGGCAATGTACTATCAGTTGTAGCATATTCCCATGTGTACAGGTGGTGCATGCAATCAAAGGAAGTTCCTAGAGGAATTTTACAATCCAATTGTGGGAAATTCCTAAATAATAGGGGCCAATTTCTTGGAGGAGCAATGCAAGGAGATAGGATCTTGGAGGGATTAAAAATTGGCTAAGTGTTGGCCAGATTCAGTAAGTCAGGCAGAGGGATAGACTATGCATGCAATCAAAGGAAGTTCCTAGAGGAATTTTACAATCCAATAGTGGGAAATTCCTAAATAATAGGGGCCAATTTCTTGGAGGAGCAATGCAAGGAGATAGGATCTTGGAGGGATTAAAAATTGGCTAAGTGTTGGCCAGATTCAGTAAGTCAGGCAGAGGGATAGACTATACACTTGCAGGATGTGCTCAAGCTTGAGCAAGCATATGTATCTCATCTCTATTCTTTGATTAGTGCAATACAAATAGGAAGGGTTTTTGAGCAGTTGCTCTCCCCTAGATAAATCTTTGTTCATGTGTGATGTTTCCTTTTGCATGTCTATGATTTGCGTTCTAGATGATGAATTAACTTCCATAGATCAGTAGAGTAGCTTCAAGTCTTGTGATTTAGTAAATTTCATGAGCATTTTTGAATCTACACATAAATTTATACATGGTATTAGAGTTGGATTTACTGTAGAGAAGATATTTCGAAGTTTTTATTGTAGGAGGATTGGATTTGCAGGATCAATTCTTCAGACCTAGAAGGATGGATTTCTATGGACTAAGGCTCGAGTATGCACTTGAGGGAAGCTCTAATTATGTTGCTTGGAAGGACTGCATGGAGGCAGTGCTGGAAAATAATGGGTTGAAGGAATTCATTGATAATGATATTCTAAAACTAGCGGCATTTGATGCTCAAGATCTAGCAGAATGGAAAAAGTGTGTAGCCAAGGCAAGGAGAATCATATTGGAGGGAGTGCGAGATCATATTGTCTCAAATATCCACGGGAAAGAGACTCGGTACATAATGTGGGAAGAATTGACAGATCTGTTCTATAATAGTGGTGACCACAGGAAGTTGACGCTCAAGGATAAACTTCAAAATATCAAGATGCAGAAGAATGAGACCATTCCATAGTACCTGAGCAGGGTCATACAATGTCGTGATGAACTTGGTCAATTTGGTGTTACTATAGCAGAGGATGATTTGGTAATAATAGCCCTTTTATGCCTTCCCAAGATCTAGCACAACTACCAAGATTCAATGAATGGGAGGGAGAAACTACCAAATTGGGAGTGCCTATGGTATGATTTGGTATAGGAGGAAATGAGGAAAAATAGCAGAGATGGGACTTCATCCAAGGGTGAGGATGAGGATAAATGTGCCTTGGCTAGAAAAGAAATGAAAGGAAAAGGGAATAAATACGAATCCACATCAGAATCTAGCCAAGGGGGCAAGAAGAAAGACTTGTCTAGAATAAAGTGCTTTCAATGTCATGAATTTGGGCATTATGCCACAAAGTCTCCACACAAGAAAAAAAGCAAGAAGACCTTAGGAGGAGCAGAATGTGAAGCTTTGGCTTCACAATTCTAGCTTAACCTTACTCTCATTGCATGCATGGCCAACACAGTGATGGGGAGCATGTGATACTTGGACAAAAGTGCCTCATTTCACATGACGGGGAATCAATATTTTTTCAGTGATTTGGAGAAGAATGATCTCCAAATGCACATAGATATGGGAGATGATGGAAGTTAAAGTGCAATAAGGATTTGTACCATCACCTTTCAGAGGGAGTCAGACTCCCCTCTCGGACTCAAACATGTGATGTTTGTTCCGAGTCTAAAGAAGAATCTTGTCTTTGTTGCAATTTTGGAAGACTGTGGTTATGATGTGATCTTCAACAAAGGAAAGGAATTATTGATACACAACACCACAGATAGGTGAAGCATATCGAGGTTCATGTGAAGAACCTTTATGAGCTAGATGTGGAGGATTGTGTTGCATCGAGCACAAAGGTGGAGAAGGTGTAAAGTCACGATGTCGGTGAACTTTGGCATAGAAGACTTGGCCATTTGCAGCATAGCGCTTTGAAGATTATTCAACAGATAACCACAGGTCTCCCCAAAGTAGCATTAGAGTAGCATGATACATGCAAAGGGTGTACTTTTGGGAAGTACACAAAAGCCATGTTCCATGATCGAGACAACAGAGCACATGGAGTCCTTGAAAGGATCCACTCTAATGTTTGTGGACCTTTATAAACAACCTCCACTACCAAACACAAATATTTTTTCATCTTCATTGATGAATTCTCACAGAAGTGTTGGATCTCCTTCATGCGGAAGAAGGATGAGACTTTCTCCAAGATCATAGAATTCAAAGCACTGGCTAAGAAGGAAATGGGAAAGAAGGTGAAGGCTTTCAAGAGCGATAATGGAGGTGAGTATGTGTCGAATGAGTTTAAATTTGTTTGTGCAAAAGAATTATTTTGATGAGAATTGATAGCGCCCCACAACCCATAGCAGAATGGGGTGGCTGAGAGGAAGAACTACAATATTGTGGGAGTAAGGAGGGCGATGTTGTATGACAAAATCCTACCTCTGCACCTTTGGTATGAAGCATGTAACATAATGGTCTATTTGCAAAACAGGAGTCCTCATCGGATTCTTGGCATGATTACACTAGAGCATGATTTCTCATGGAGGAAGCCAGATGTGTCACACTTCAAGAATTTTGGAGCCTCTGTTTACTTCCATGTCTCCAAAAAATCAAGGAAGAAGCTAGAGCTGACAACAAAATTGGGGGTATTTGCGAGTTACACAAAAAGTCCCCACAACTACCGTGTGTACTTTCCATCCCTTAGAATGATAGTTTTGTGAAGGGTGGTAAATTTTGATGAATAAAAATCCATGTGATGCTCTCTTGAGAGGGAGCTTCATATCGCACCAAAGGAGGAGATTTTAGCTCCAAAGGAGGAGCCTCAGGATGTTGTGGAGAAGCCACAAGTTAAGAAGCAGAGAGTGGAGATAGAGAATCAAGAACAACCATCCAAAGAAGGCAGGAAAAGGACCAGAGAAGCTAATATACTTGTGAAAGATGCAAGGGTGAATGTGGGTGCTCCTTTAAATCAGCATAGGTAGAGAAGGCCACCAAATGGGTACACTGGCTACATGGCTCTAATCACTGAGCTAGTAGACACTGAGCTATCCTCTTTTGAGGAAGCAGTAGAACAACCAGTATGAGTTGATGCAATGGTGGAGAAGTACAAATCCATTGTAAAGAATAGTGTTTAGGAAGTGTTCCCAAGACCAGGAAACAAATCAGTTGTGGGTTCGAGATGATCTTCAAGGTGAAGCATGCATAAAATAGAAGCATAGAAAAGTACAAGGCCAGATTTGTGGCCAAGGGGTACTCTCAGGTTGAGGGGATTGACTATGAGGAGACCTTTGATCTTGTAGCAAGGTACTCATCTATCAGATCAATCGTTTCTTTGGCTGCACAGATGGGGTGGAAGACCCACCAAATGGATGTGAAAAAAACATTCTTCAATGGAGTTATTGAGGAGGAGGTGTATATCGAGCAACTAAAAGGGTTTGAGACTTTTAATCGAGAGTCTCATGTGTGTAGACTCAAGCGAGCATTGTATGGTCTCAAGAAAGCACCTCACGCTTGGTACACCAAGATCGATAGCTATCTCACTGATTTGGGCTTCACCAAAAGTGAAGTGGATGCAAATCTCTATTTTGCTAGAAGGTAAATTGTTGATTATTGTTTTATCTTTTGATGACTTGATTTTGAATGGCGATGAGTAGCAGATTAGATATTGTAAGGAGGACCTTGCAAGAGAGTTTGAGATGAAGTACATGGGCCTCATGCACTACTTCCTTGGATTAGAAGTATGGCAAGGAGATGGGGAACTATTTGTCTCTCAGGGCAAGTATGCCAACGAGATACTTCAAAGGTTTCACATCGACAAGAGAAAACCCATGGAGACTCCTCTAGCGACCAACTGGAGGAAAGAGGATGCCAATTTAGCTGAGGAAGTGGATGCGACTGTTTACTAGTAGTTGGTGGGTTCACTCATGTATCTTGTGAACACACGACCAAATATGTGCTTTGTAGTCAATTAGTTCAGCCAAGCTATGGTTAGGCCAACCAAACTATTTTTGCGGGCAATTAAGCATGTTCTACGGTGAATCATAGACACTACCCAATTTGGAATTTGGTACAAACAGATAGGGGGAGTGAAGTTGTGTGGCTTCAAAGATGTAGATTGGGCATGGAATACATCAAGTGAAATTTTCAGTTTTGGGTCCACAATGGTTTCTTGGTACAATAGGAAGCAAAGATCTATGGAACTCAACTCGGCAGAAGAAAAATACATGCATGTAAGTCAAGCAACATGTGAGGTGAACTGGAGGAGAAAGATAATTGTTGGCTTGTTTGGTCAGATGATGGATCCAAATTTGGTTTACTGTGATAATCGGAGTTGCATCAAACTCTCTGAAAATCATGTTTTTCACGATCAATCCAAACATATTGATATACAATATCACCATTTACGGGATTGTGTGTAGAGGTGGATTATGTTGTTGCAATACATTCTGATAGAGGAACAAGATGTTGATATTTTGACAAAGGCATTATGAAGAGGGAAGTTCGAGTTCCACAAGTGCAGGATAAGGGTGGTTGATAATTCCTTTCTTACTGAGAGGGAGTGTTAAAAATGCAGCAAAAAAATCCCAGTTTGACTTTTCCTTGGTCAAACTAGAGAAAATTCGAATTTCTATTTCGGCAGAAATCTTTGAGGTAGTTAACTGAGGTGACATGGCACTTGTCACTTAGTTAAATTAGTTAATTCGAGTTAGGAAAGTTTGAGTTCAATTCAGTATGATTGATTGCTAATTTGTAGCAATATATTTCAGTTAATTTGAGTTATTATCAGTTAAAGTAGTTCTAACTGTCATAAGAACTAGTCACAGGTCAAGTTGTGGGAGTGGAACTTCAACCACACTTAGTGATCAACTAGTTAACTGATCAATCAACTCAAAATAATTATTGCATGCAGAGAATTCAAGTTACCTAGTTGAGATGGAGATTCCAAGGCAATGTACTATTATTTGTAGCATATTCCCATGTGTACAGGTGGTGCATGTAGTCAGAGGAAGGACCTAGAGGAATTGCACAATTCAATAGTGGGAAATTCCTAAATAATAAAGGCCAATTTCGTAGAGGAATAGCGCAAGGAAATAGGAGCTTGGATGGCTTGAAAAATGGCTAAGTGTTGGCCAGAGTCAGTTAGTCAATTAGGCAGAGGGATAGACTAGACACTTTTAGAATGTGCTCAAGCTTGAGCAAGCATTATGTATTTCATCTCTATTCTTTGATTAATGCAATATATATGGGAAGGGGTTTTGAGCAGTTGCTTTCACCTAGATAAATCTTTGTGCATGTGTGATGTTTCCTTTTTCATGTCTATGCTTTTTGTTATGGATGGTGAATTAACTTCCGTACATCAGTATAGTAGCTTCAAGTCTTATGACTTAGTAAATTTAATGAGCAGTTTTGAATCTACAGATCAATTTCTACACAAAGTCAGTCGTGACGTGGCATCCCTTACACGTGGCGAGTTTTGGTTGGTAAAAGGAGATGCCACGACGATGATGTGGTAGCGAAGCCTAAGAGGATATGATGTGGCAATAGAGATGATGTGGTGATGATGTGGCTTAACACATCATCAGGATGACATGGCACCTCTAGTGACTTCCACATGGAAAGTACAATTAGCACATTTTGATTGGTCAAAAGGCTAAGAAAGTGGACACATGGCACCTATTAATGGTTGCCACATGGAAGCATGATGTCATATAAACCTCTTCTGGAGCTTGGGATGGAAACCTAAGAATCGCTCCCAGCACAACATAATAGGGGTTAAGTTAATTACTTGACTAAGTATACTATGGCATATAATCATAAACCTTTACACATGTGACCACCTCTTAGGACAATATGTGTTTCCCAAGATAATAAATAAAGCATACTATACAATAAGCATTTATGGATGGGAAAGAATGGGGAATCCTTTATGGCACGACCCTTAAAATCAACAAATGCATTGGTCATTCATTATTTCCATGTCTATAAATTGTAGGGCCAGGACATCTTTTTTAATAGACTCTGTGAGGGAGCTTTACACAATGAGTTTCCATTCCTTATTTCATTACCCCCACTTATATTTCATCAAGTGTTCAATTTATGAAACACATCCATTTTATTTAGGTATTCTTAAGACGAGCTAAGGACTAAAAAATGGCCTTATAATGAAGAGGTATTAGCTTAAGCTTTTATTTTAATTTTAATTTACAATTCACCTCTTTATCTCTTTACATATTCTATGGACAACCTTTTATTTTTTTTTCATTTCAGATATACCTTTTAATTAAGCACAAATAAGGATAACATCATTTTCACAAAATGGAATGGAGGTGAAAAGGATATATGGGAAAGTATTATGTATGGAAGGGATATGGGATACTACCATAGCCAATCTTCTAATGATACATCTTAAAAATGGGAGATGACACACTTTTATGAGAAAACTATATCCTAAAAAAGTAGGGAAAAAAAAACAAATAAATTATAGAATTTAGATCTTAATTCAGTAAGCACCACCATCGCAACATGCTAAAAGCCATAACATCATCCAATTACATGTGTACACCAAGTAACAAACATGGAAATATCTTTATCATGGTTCAGAGAACACAAGTGTATGAATGAGAACTTGAATGACACAAGTATATGAATGAGAACATGAATGAGCTATCTAGATGAGTGAAGATCAAGTGAGCAAAAGAGCACCAACAAATGAGCTATGTACACCCTTAAAAATGCCTATTCTACTGATTGCCCCTTGGGGATAACTAGTAATATCCCTACTAATGATGCTTTCTAAGTTTGTTATTTTCCTTTTTGTTGGGCTTTACATATGTGATTTCAGTAACCTACTAAAAGTCATCACACCATCTAATTACATGTGTACATCAAGTAACCATAAGGAACCTACTAAAAATCATCACACCATTTAATTACATATATGCATCAAGTAAAAATCATGAAAACATTATTGCATCTATCATTTAAAAAGTTTGTGTTTTTGAATTGGAACATAATGAGATGTTAACGGTGAATTTACTCTTATTTATTTTTATTTTAATTGTTTTAAAAGACTAATTTTAATAATAATTTTTTTAAATACTAATTTTAATAATAAAAATATTTAAAAAAAACAATAAACAAATAAATAAATAAAATCAGAAAATTTAGGAATTCTATGATATTAAATTACTTTTCATTAATATACAAATTAAACCAACACAATAACTTTCCATATCATAAAAATGAAAATGCTTCTATCAAGGAAAATTTCTATTAACACAATAACTACATATAAAATGCTTCTATCAAGGAAAATTTCTATTATTACAATATTAAAAAATAATTATATTATTAAAATTAAAAAGAAAATTTCTATTATTACAATATTAAAAATGAAAATAATAAGAATTTAGAAATTCCATTATTAAAATTTATTAATATTATTAAAATCGATAAAATAAAATATAGTTAAAATTGGAATAAAGAAGAGGTTAGAAAATGAAAATACTAAGTATTTAGAAATTCTATTATTGAAATTAATTAATATTATTAAAATTTATAAAATAATGAAAATACTAAGTATTTAGAAATTCTATTATTAAAATTAATTAATATTATTAAAATTTATAAAATAAAATAGAGTTAAAATTAAATTTATTAAAAATAAAAATATTAAAATTAATTAATATACTAAGTATTTAGAAATTCTATTATTAAAATTAATTAATATTATTAAAATTTATAAAATAAAATAGAGTTAAAATTAAATTTATTAAAAATAAAAATATTAAAATTAATTAATATTATAAAATTTATAAAATAAAATAGAGTTAAAATTAAATTTATTAAAAATAAAAATATTAAAATTAATTAATATTATTAAAATTTATAAAATAAAATAGAGTTAAAATTAAATTTATTAAAAATAAAAATACTAAAAATTTAGAAATTCTATTATTAAAATTTAATAATATTATTAAAAGCTATAAATAAAATATACTTTTATTATTAAAATTTAGGAATAAAAAAAGGGTTAAACTTGAATTTTTCATCACTAAAGTCGTATCTTTAATTTCCATAAAAGAAAGAAGAAAAAAAAATAATTAATTAAAAAAAAATTCAACATCCTCAAAAATATCTTTATTTCATCCTTATTATATCATCTCCAGAATTAAAGTTTGCCCCTACTAGCAATTAGATCCAAATTTATGATAAAGTAGAGGATAAAATATATCAAGTAGTATATTTTCAGAGAACATGTTTTCAGAGACCAGATCCAAATTTAATAATAATAATTAAGGTTACTAAAGACCAGAGCAAGGAGGATGGTTCATTATTAAAAGAAGGGTGCTGTCAAGAGCGAGGCAAGATAAGTTACTCAGTCTTCTCTTGTGGCGCTCTACAGAGGTCTGGGCATTTACAAATTTAGTGCCAGCCCTCTCACTTTTTGTTTTATTTTTGTATTATCCTTTTGACACTGCTGTTTGCCCTAAATATCGTTGTGGCGAACTAGTAGAAATCAAGGATCTGGAATTTATATTTAACAGGCTTCGTTTAAGCTACTACTCTCTATTTGCTTTTTTTGGAATTAACTTTATCAGGAGAATAACTATGTACCTGCAAACTTACTTTTTCATTAAATGAAATCGAGTTCTTTTTTCTCAAGGTATGATAATTCTTATTAGCTATACAGACACCCATAATACAACAGAATTTTGAAATGGTGCTGTAGAATTAGGAAACTCCATACATAAGTTAATCTAATACATATATTAGTTATTCACAACACGACTCTACATATGTGCCGGGAAGGGAATGACGGATCAACTAACAGCAGCTTGATCTGGATCTAATAATAACACCACACCAAATCAGGTAAAAGAAAACATTATTTTAGTTGCAGGAATAATAAGAAACAGAGCTAGAAGAGGTGGTGATGTTTTTTCGCCTCTGCTTCTTTTTCTTCTTTTTTGGAATCCTTCTTCTCGTGATGTTCGTGTAAGACGAAACCCCCTCCTGCCAGCGCACCGGTTGCAGCAACCTCCGACATGATCTTGTGCCTGTGGGCCTCCTCTGGATCGTTCTTCGCTGCGTGCTTCTCGTGCTGCACATGACAAACAACAACAATTTATCAGATCTCACTACACTTTTCTATTGATAGAACATAACATGATATATTATTCTACATAATAAAAAGACAGATGTTGAGTAGATAGTACCAATGCAAAGGCTCCGGTGCCCACAGCTCCCAGTCCACCCAATTGCTCCATACGTTTGTGCTGCTGCTGCTCCTTTTTTGCCTTCTCATACTTATCAACATTCCCAGCATTCCCAGTAGCATTCCCAGTAGCATACTTATCAACATTCCCAGCATTCCCAGCAGCATACACATCTTTGTTCTCATCTTCCTTGTGGTGGAAGGGATGGTGGTGTTGCTTTTCCTGAGACATCTTCTTTAAAACACACACTACACTGACCCTTACAATTCTTCAAAAAAATAACAGAAATGGCTTGACAGAACCGAAACCAGATGAGATGAGATGAGATGAGATGTGAGAAATGAGAAACATAGTGGGTGTTTATGTAGCCAGCGTTGGATGTGAAGCACAAGATTAACAGCGTGGAAACCGCGGCCCGGTGTGAAGTTGACGGTGACAAGACTAGGCGGTGCCTCCCATCCTTCTATTTTTCAAAACGGAAAAGAAGGGAGGAAAATGAGGGATGACAGTGACATCTATAAATATCCAGAGCGTAGCCTGGGTCGGTTTGTGTGAGAGAGGAGGACAGGTTAACAAGTGGCCTTCCCGTCCGAATATGTTTTGTTAGTCTTCATGTCACGGTGTCGTCCAAATCCAAATCCACGGATTATCTACAACAGCATTGATTATTGCTTTGAAAAAGTAGAAACAGGTGCACAGTTTCCATACTCCAAGTGGTTTAACCATGTGGTGGAATGGATTTATTATTTTTTAAATCAAATCTGAATAACATAGCTGGGGAAAAGCCAAAATTATAAAACAAATTCCCAAATCACATCATGGGAGCACTGGTTTACAAAATCCAAGACAAGTAAACGAGTGCTTTAAAATCCTATCCTCTCCCCATCCCGTCAGGGAAATCATATCCTCTCCAAGTTACAAGTTATATTCACCTATAAAGATGCTTGGAAGTTGTCGCCGATCACTACCTTTAGAGGGGTTACCCTCGGTAATCTTTTGTTTGAACCTTCTTTCTAAACAAAACAAAAAAAGCAGCTCTAGTTATAGAGACATATTTATAAGAGGTTATTGAGGGAGGCTTAGGTCTTACTTCACCTAAAGATATTGAAAATGATTCAAGAGACTTTAGAGCTTTGATGCTCATAATCACATCTAAATAATGATTATTTATTTTTCAATATTAGTGGGATTGGGGGTCCTCAAATTTTTCTGCCCTCAAACCACTGATTAGTACTCATCGTCCTTCCATCATCTGTTTTCAAGAAACTATGGTCTCTGGCGATAAAGCTAGAGAATCTTCAGAAATTGTGTCTAGGTTGGGTGTCCTATAATATGGACTCAAATGGATTGTCGCGAGGTCTCAGATCCAATTGTTGCATCACTGCAGGTTTATTCCTCATCCATGGGTATTTTTCTGGAATGCTCTCTTAGGGGCTATCCTATTCCCATAAAGTTGATTAATTGTTATGGTCCTTATTATGATAGACAATCATTCTGGGACCAGGTATCACTTAGTGGAATTCTAGCAGACCAAGCACTTATTCTTACTCGAGATCTAAACTTTACTATCTTTGCTAGTGAGTCATGGGGACATCGAGCAAGTCTTGACCTTATGTGTTCTTACTTCTTGGATATGCTACAAAGACATAATCTCCGTGATATTACTCCCTTTCCTCGCTCTCTGACCTGGAGAAATGGTAGATCAGGTATGCATGGCATAGCTAAGCTGCTGGATAGTTTTCTGTTGGAAAATTCTTACCATATCATGCATAGCACAAGATAAGTTTTTTGATCATATGGCCATCTTTTTGGATATTGAATTTGTGCTTCATTATAAATATCCCTTCAAATTCAACCACTCTTGGTTGGAAGAAGAGTCTTTTAGGAGGATGGTGGAAGAGGTTTGGCAAAATTACCCTGACAACTCGTCCACCTCGCCCATGACCTCTATGATCAGCAAGTTTAGGAGTCTAAAGAAGGCTACTATCAACTAGGGGAGAAACTGGAAAGTAAATGAACAAAAAGATCTCCTAGATATTGAAGCTCAATATGAACACATTTCACAAAATTTCTCTTCTTATTTCTCAGTTGATGTAGCACAGAAAATGAGCTATCTGGAAAATAAAAAAACACAAATCCTAAAAAGGGAGGAAGAGGCTTGTAGATTAAAAAGCAGGGCTACTTGGATAAAAAAAGGGAGTTGGTAACACTAAATTTTTCGATAACTATGCAAGTCATAGAAGCAACATCAAATCTTGGGCGCTGGAGTTGGAAGAGGGAAGTTCGATCGCATCCCGCATATTAAAAGAAGCTGCAACTTCCTCTTTCTATTCCCTCTTTCAGATCCTAGGAATTTCAATATTTGCTCCCAACTACAACTTATTAAATTATATCCTTGCTTTTTCAGTGAAGAGGAAGTGACACAAATTGGAGGCTCGGTATCTCAAGAGGAAATCAAAGGAGTTCTTAAATAATTTTCAAAGGACAAAAGCTCAGGTCCTGATGGTTGGGCCCCGATGGTTGGGCAGTGGAGCTATTCCTCTCCTTCTTCGATCTTATGGGTGTTGACTTATGTCAAATGGTGGAAGAATCAAGAAGGACTAGGAAATTATCTGTTGATATCAATGCTACATATATTACTTTAATTCCTAAATGCTCTAAGCCTAAGTCCTTCTTGGACTTCAGACCTATTTCTTTATGTACCTTAGTCTACAAACTTATCTCCAAGATTATCTCCAACAAAATCAAATGTTTTCTTGCTAATATGATGTCTCCCAACTAATTTGGCTTTCTTTCGAATAGGCAGATTCATGATGCTATTGGCATTGCTCACGGGACCATTCACTCTACCAAATCAAAATACAGATGGCAATGTTGCTCAAAATGGATTTGAACAAAGCTTACAATAAAGTCAACTAAACTTTTCTTAGACTTATTCTTCTTCAAATTGGTTTAGGGATGGAAGTGACAAATTGGATTATGGGATGTGTTACTTCAACTAATTATTCTATCCAAATCAATGGGTCACCCTCCAAAATTTTCTCTACCTCCCAGGGACTTAAACAGGGTTGCCCGTTATCTCCGCTCATGTTTATACTTGTGATGGAAGGTCTGAGTCATTTATTGTTGGAGGAAAAGCATACTGGTAACATTAGCAGCATAAAGATTTCCAAAAGTCTTTATATTTCTCATTTATTGTTTGTGGATGATGTTTTGCTTATAGGGATATGCACTGTAGCTGAATGGAGGGCTTTGCATAGATGTATATTACTCTTGTGTAATGCCACTGGTATGGAGATTAATCTCAATAAATCTTCATTCCATCACTAGGATGGCAGGCCTGATATTCTTGTTGAAATTCAAACATTCCTTCTATTACAGTCGTCAACTTTGGAGACGAGATTTAAATACATTGGTTTCTATCTTAAACCTAATAATTATCACAAAGAGGATTGGATGTGGATGATCATAAAATTGGAACAAATAATAAATCTTTGGTGCTATAATTGGCTATCTTGAGGTGGTAGAATGATTTTGGTAAAATTAATGTTGGAGAATATTCCAGTATTTTGGTTGTCTTTGGCAAAAATCCCTGCTTCTATTTTTGCTCTGATCAGACAGATGATTTTTGATTTTTTGTGGGCTGGGAAAAGTAACAAAAAGAATATACATCTTGCAAATTGGTCCATCCTTTCATCCCTAAAAAGCTAGGAGGATGGGGTTTTAAAAATATTTCCTGGTTTGCTAAAGCATTAGCTCTGAAAAATATGTGGAGAATTCTATTTGGGATTCATCTGTGGAGTCATGTCATTAGAGAAATATATATAAACAAAGAAAAGGTTGTAGACTCGATTACAAAACAATCATATTCTCTCCACAAAAAAGGTTCCATGGTTTGGAAAGCTCTTATGACATCCTATCCCCGTCTCTTTAATTGATTAGCTTGGAAAGTGGGGGATGGAAGGTAAGTCATTCTTGGCAAGGATCCCTTTATTGGTGGGGCCAAAGTATACAATTTTTCTTTAGAGTCAAGGCAAGCTCTCGCAGCAAGGGAATTTACTTATCTTCATGATATAAAAAAATCCTCTCTATTCCCAACTGCATCAAAATTATTGGATGACAACAGTTGGTTTGGGATTAAGGGATGCTTTAGCAGAGGAATGAAGCTATTTCATAAAAGAGTTAAATCTTAATGGAGTAAGATTAAATAACTGCAGGGACTCTTTGGTTTGGAGTTGGGAGTTCTCTATTGAAAAGATTAAAGCCAACTCAACATACGAGGAGATTTTTCACTCAAAGATGGAAATAATTAATAGATGGTGGTATAGATATATCTGGAAATGACATATTCCTACCAAGTTAAGATGTTTCATTTGGTTGGTACTTCACAACAGAATCTTGACCTAGGAAAACCTTCAAAAAAGAGGCTTTCAGGAACCTAGTGGATGTGTTTTATGCAAACAACAACAAGAAACCACTGAACATCTTTTGAACAAGTGTAATTTCACACAATATATTTGGTCTTCCATTTTGCAATTTTAGGCATTAAGGAAGATATGAAGAAGTCTTCATTTGAAGAAATCATTTTTTCTTGGGCGAATAAGTATAATCATCTTAGTATTTTTCCTATATTTGTTGCTTGGAACATCTGGTTATTGAGAAAGAAGATAATATTCAGAGATGATAAAATATATATTTTGGTTCTAATCTCCAAAATGATTTCACAATTTCGGGAATTTCTTCCCCTTCAGAAATTGTTATCATAGAGAAGAGTACAATTCCCACAAATATCACAATATCAACCGATAGGCTTCTTTGATGGGGTAGCACAAGAAAATGTGTGTGGAGGTGGAGGGATGATTATGTTCACAGAAAATAGTTCCATCCAATATAAAATTGGAATTGGCTTTGGATAAAATACCATGGAGGGATGATTATGTTCACAGAAAATATGTCCATCCAATATAAAATTGGAATTGGCTTCGGATAAAATACCAAGGCTGAATTGATTGCTGCATGGACTCTTATGATGATTGCAAAATAAAAAACATTAATCATTTGCATATACTTGGAGACTCAAAATGTGGTATCAATTGGCTGAAAGGAGAGGCTCCCCTGGAGGTGTTAAATTTAGAAGCATGGAAACTCAGAACAAGAGAAATTATATTGAAGTTTCGAGCTATTAGTTTTTAGCACATATATAGAGAGTTCAATTCCACAACGGATATTCTCTCAAAGAGAGATTTAGAATTGGAGCCAGGATTAATTATCTTTGATGAGCTCATGTACAACAAGATTCAGAGCTCTTATACCATTTCAATTGATCACTTGCCATAAAGCACAGTACTCTTGAGGCCAATAATTTTTCAGCAAATATGAACAATAATCTACAGGACAAATTTGGACAGCAAGAAGTAAAAATGTTGTTATTTAAGTATCTTTGTTAAATGGTTGTATTTTTCAAATTAGTATTTGTTGTTTTCTCTGGATGTATACTAGAACATAATTAGTTAAGATCTATTTGACTTTATTTCATTCAATTCAATCTCAGTGGTAGTCTAGAGCTATGTTACTTTGACGAGTATTAGTTTTCTTGCTCATCTCTGGTTTGTTCAGAATGAATAACCAAAAAAAATAAAATTACAAGTTTTATATATTAAATAGTCTTATTTTAAGATAAGTTGTAATGAACTCAACTAATTGAACTGAAGTCAAACTAACTATGACATGTAACAAACAAAGATGAGATAGGGAGATTAATACTCTCAAGAGCCCCTCCTAATCTCATTTGTTACAATTATTGGCACTTACAATGCCCAAGTTTTCTCTCAAAAATTAAAATAGAGGTTTTCCTAATGGTTTTGTAAAAATGTTTGCAAGTTGATCTCATGTTCCACAGAAATCAAGAAATATATCTCCATTATTGACAAGCTCTCATCAATAGTGGATTCCGCTAAAGTATCCATGAGACAATTCTTTATACAAAAACAAATCATGAAGGTTAAATTCTCATTGTTTGTCTTTATGTTGATGATTTTATCTATACCAGTAATTTGATGTTAGAAGAATTTAAAGTTTCCATACAAACATAATTTTACATGATTGATCTTAGTCTCATTGAAGTATTTCTCGGGAATTGAAATCCAACAATTTGTAAATGGTATTTTTGTCTGTCAACAAAAGTATGCCCCTGACATCCTGCATAAGTTGAGAATGATTAGTTGCAAACCAATTGTCACTCAAATAGTTCTAGGCACCAATATAAGAAAACAAGACGAAGGACCATAAGTTGATTCTACTTTGTATAAAAGTCTAGTTGGTAGTCTCTTGTATCTCACTACAACTAAACTTCTATACAAAGTAGAATCGATTAATGGTCCTTCATCTTTAAAGAAATATATCTCCATTATTGACAAGCTCTCTAATGAAGTGAAAGTGTGTGCCAATATGTTTTTATCTTTTTATGAAACACATGATTTTTGGACAAGGAAATGGTGGAGCTATTTTTGAACATGTGAAAGATCCTTCAAAAGGAGTTGGCTCTTATCCATATTGTTTGACAAGTTGTGGAAGTTGGAACTGCATACTCTACCTCTGTAGAAGATATTGAAATAATGGGTTGTTTGTTGGACGTGCACGGGATCAGATTTGTTCCCAAGTGAAAAGTGTATCCTAATGTGTTTTTCCAATCATCTATGTTTACTCCATAGTCGTTATCTGTGTAGCTTGAGAGTGATAAATCTTCATAAGTATTGTACAATAAGCCATAGTTTAGTCCCCCTGCAACATATCCTAAAATTATTTTTGCAACTTTCCAGTGGGAATTCTTGGGTGATTCCATCAATATGGAAACAAAACTAGCTACAAACATGGTGTCTGGTCTATTGATAGTGAGATATAGGAGACTACTAACTAGACTTTTATACAAAGTAAAATCAATTGATGGTCCTTCATCTTGTTTGCTCAACTTGGTGCCTAGAGCTATTGGAGTGTCAACTGGTTTGCAATTGATCATTCTAAACATGTGAAGGATGTCAATGGCATACTGTTTTTGAAAGACAAAAATACCATTTGATGACTGAATTTCAAATCCCAAGAAATACTTCATGAGGCCAAGATCAGTCATGTCAAATTATTTTTACATGGCAGCTTTAAATTCTTCTAACATCAGATTACTTGTATAGAGCAAATCATCAACATAAAGGCAAACAACAAGAATTTTATCTTCATGATCTATTTTTGTATAAAGAGTTGGCCCATGGATGCTTCTGTAGAATCCACTATTGATGAGGTAAGAGTCAATTCGAGTGTACTAAGCTCATGGAGCTTTTTTCAAGCCATATAAGTCTTTCTTCAACTTATACACTTTATGTTCTTGTCCTAGAACTTCAAAACTAGGTAGTTGTATCACATAAACCTCTTCTTCCAATATTCCATTTAAAAAAGTGGATTTGACATCCAATTGAAAAAATTGCCATTTATTTTGAGGCCAAAATAGCTCCGATTGTATCTAACCTTGCTATTGGATCAAAGGTTTCGCCATAACCTATGCCAAGTTTTTGAGAGAATCCTTTGGCACCTATAATTGCCTTATGTTTCTCGATTTTTCCTTTTTCATTCAATTTGGTCTTGTAGATCCACTTGAATCCAATGTTGGTTTTGTCTTTTGGCAGATCAACCAATTCCCAAGTTTTTTTTTTCTCTTTGGCTATGCTTTCTTGATTCATTGCATCAATCCAATGTTTCTGTTTTATCGCCTCTTCAAAGTGGGTTGCTTGATAGGAAATAAAGGAAAAGATAATTTGTTGTTCAAAATCATGTTCTTGCTCATATATATCCATGATGCTTCTGGTTTTCTGATTATCTCTTGAAGATGATGATTCACTACTGAAAGAAGTACCATTTTCAAAGTGTTGTGGCTCTTCTTCTACCTACAATCTTGGCAGCCTTGGTGTATGAACATGTTGATCTGAAGATTCATCAATTTTCTTACACCAAGATTTGTTTTTAAATAACTTAACATCTCTACTTAACAAAAATTTCTTGGTGAGTAGATTGTAGAGTCTGTAGGCTTTTGATTGTTCACTGTAGCCTACAAAGATGCATTTTTCACTTCTTTTGTCAACTTTCTTTCGCATCTTCTCTGAAACATGTGCAAGTTATACACGACCAAATATTTGAAAGTGAGATACATTCACCTTCTTACCATCCCAAGCCTCTTGAGGTATTATATCTTTAACACTGGTTGTCAAAAAAATTGTTAAGAATATATACAATTGTAGCAACAACTTCAGCCCAATATTCATTGGACAACTCCTTTGCGCAAAGAATGCATCTTGTCATATTCATGATTGATTGGCTTTTTCGTTCTGTTACTCCATTTTATTATGGAGTGTATCTGGTTGTGTTTTGTATAATGATGCCTTATTATCAACAAAACACTGTGAACTCTTTGGAATTGTATTCTTCTCCTCTGTCTAACCTGGGTACTTTCAAAATCTTACCACTTTGATTTTATTCTTATACATTTAACTCTTTGAACCTTGAGAAAGTATCAGACTTACTTTTAAGAAAATAAATCCATATTTTCTTGTTATAAACATCAATAAATGTCAGAAAATAAAGATTTCCATGATGGATTATGTTTGCATTGGTCCACAGATATCTGTGTGGACTAACTCTAAGGGTTCTTTTACTCTTTTAGAAGATGTAAGAAAGTTGTGTCTTTTATGCTTTCCAAGAATACAAATTTCACATTGACAATCTTGTTCATTCACAACACGGAGACCAATGACCAAATAATTTTTTTGAAGAAGAATGACCTATTGCATTAATTGTAAGATGAATGCTTAATGGGTTGATAAGTAGTGGAAGCTTCATCCACAACTTCATCTGAAGTATTACCATGAAGTTTTGAAAGAACCCACCAAGAAAGAGGTAGTAGACGAAAGAATTGATCAAGTACCAATAGTCCAAGAGGTATCCCATGAAGAAGCTTGTATATTCAAGGAAGATTCCAACAAAAGAGAGAAACCAAAATATTGTTGCACATAGTGTTTTCATTGATGAAAACAAGTGTAATTGATGTCAAAGGGGATGCCTAAGGTAGAAACAATGTCATTCTAAAAAACATCTTCTCTAATACCTTTCCAACGGTATATCACACTTGAAAAAAATCCCGCTAGATGAGAAGTTATGATCGTTTGAAGTTGGAAGTTGTAATGAGAACCAAAAACACCAAATTTATTAAACAATGAGCATCTTCTAGGGAGATCTATCGTCCTATGGTCAAATCTATGATAGATATCACATAAACTTGCATGATGTTTAACTCAGTTAAAGATCAAGTAAATTTTCTTAGATTCGATGGATCCAATAGCGAGATGAAGAATTTAAAGATAGATGAAATGTCAACATTCCTAAGGTTTAAAGCAGGTCATCACTCCATGCTAGCCTAGACCGGTAGTGACATGTGGACCCTTCAGTTAGATGCCATGTGTCCCCCTTGCATAGTGTTGAAAATGCAGCGAGAAAATCTTAGATTGACTTTGCCTTGATCAAACTAGAGAAAATTTGAATTTCTATTTCAGGAAAACACTTGGAGGTAGTTAATTGAGGTGACATGGAACGTGTTACTCAATTAACTCAGTTAATTCGAGTTGTGGAAGATTGAGTTCATTTCAATATGATTGAATGCTAATTTGTAGCAATCTATTTTAGTTAATTTGAATTATTGTTAGTTAAACTAGTTCTAACTTTCAGAAGAACTAATGGAGGTCAAGTCATGGAAGTGGAACTTCAACCACACTCAGTGATCAACCAGTTAACTGATTAATCAACCCAGAATAATTTTTTCATTCAGAGAATTCGAGTTACCTAGTTGAGATGGATATTCCAAGGCAATGTACTATCGGTTGTCACATATTCCCATGTGTACAGGTGGTGCATGAAATAAGAGGAAGTTCCTAGAGGAATTTTGCAATTCAATAGTGGGAAATTCCTAAATAATAGGGGCCAATTTCCTGGATGAACAATGCAAGGAGATAGGAGCTTGGAGGGATTAAAAATTGGTTAAGTGTTGGCTAGATTCAGTAAGTCAGGCAGAGGGATAGACTATACACTTGCAGGATGTGCTAAAGCTTGATCAAGCATATGTATTTCATCTCTATTTTTTGATTAGTGCAATACAAATAGGAAGGAGTTTCGAGCAGTTTCTTTCCCCTAGATAAATCTTTATTCATGTGTGATGTTTCCTTTTGCATGTCTATGTTTTGTGTTCTAGATGGTGAATTAACTTCCATAGATCAGTAGAGTAGCTTCAATTCTTGTGATTTAGTAAATTTCATGAGCATTTTTGAATCTACACATTAATTTATACATGGTATTAGAGTTGGATTTACTGTAGAGAAGAGATTTCGAAGTTTTTATTGTAGGAGGACGAATTTGTAAGATCAATTCTTTAGAGCTAGAAGGATGGATTTCTATGGACTAAGGCTCGAGTATGCACTTGAGGGAAGCTCGAATTATGTTGCTTGGAAGGACTACATGGAGGCAGTTCTGGAAAATATTGGGTTGAAGGAATTCATTGATAATGATATTCTAAAACTAGCGGCATTTGATGCTCAAGATCTAGCAGAATGGAAAAAGTGTGTAGCCAAGGCAAGGAGAATCATATTGGAGGGAGTGCGAGATCATATTGTCTCAAATATCCATGGGAAAGAGACTATGTACACAATGTGGTAAGAATTGACAGACCTGTTCTAGAATAGTAGTGACCACACGAAGTTGATGCTCAAGGATAAACTTCAAAGTATCAAGATGCAGAATAATGAGACCATTCCATAGTACCTGAGCATGTTCATACAATTTCGTGATGAACTTGGTTAATTTTGTGTTGCTGTAGCAGAGGATGATTTGGTAATAATAGCCTTTCTATGCCTTCCCAAGATCTAGCATAGCTACCAAGATTCAATGAATGGGAGGGAGAAACTACCAAAGTGCCTATGGTATGATTTGGTATAGGAGGAAATGAGGAAAAATAGCAGAGATGGGACTTCATCCAAGGGTGAGGATGAGGATAAATGTGCCTTGGCTTCACAGTTCAAGATTAACCTTACTCTCATTGCATGCATGGCCAACACAGTGATGGGGAGCGTGTGATACCTGGACAACAGTGCCTCATTTCACATGACAAGGAATCAATATTTTTTCAGTGATTTGGAGGAGAAGGATCTCCAAATGCACATAGATATGGGAAATGATGGAAGTTACAGTGCAACGAGGATTGGTACCATCACCTTTCAGAGCAAGTTAGACTCCCCTCTCAGACTCAAAGATGTGATGTTTGTTCTGAGTCTAGAGAAGAATCTTGTCTTCGTTGCAATTTTGGAAGACTATAGTTATGATGTGATCTTCAACAAAGGAAAAGAATTATTGATACATAACACCATGGATAGGTGAAGCATATCGAGGTTCATGTGAAGAACCTCTATGAGCTAGATGTGGAGGATTGTGTTGCATCGAGAACAAAGGTGAAGAAGGTGCAAAGTCACAATGTCAGTGAACTTTGGCATAGAAGACTTGGCCATTTCCAACATAGCACTTTGAAGGTTATGCAATAGATAACCATAGGCCTCCCCAAAGTAGCATTAGAGTAGCATGATACATGCAAAGGGTGTACCTTTGGGAAGTACAAAAAAGCCATGTTCCATGATCGAGACAATAGAGCACATGGAGTCCTTGAAAGGATCCACTCAAATGTTTGTGGACCTTTCTAAACAACCTCCACTACCAGACGCAAATATTTTTTCATCTTCATTGATGAATTCGCACGGAAGTGTTGGATCTCCTTCATGCAGAATAAGAATGAGACATTCTCCAAGATCATAGAATTCAAAGCACTGGCTAAGAAGGAAATGGGCAAGAAGGTGAAGGCTTTCAAGAGTGATAATGAAGGTGAGTATGTGTCGAATGAGTTTAATTTGTTTTTGCAAAAGAATTATTTTGATGAGAGTTGACAACACCCCACAACCCACAGCAGAATGGGGTGGTTGAGAGGAAGAACTACAATATTGTGGGAGCAAGGAGGGCGATGTTGTATGACAAAAGCCTACCTCTGCACTTGTGGTATGAAGCATGTAACACAATGGTCTATTTGAAAAACAGGAGTCCTCATCGGATTCTTGGCATGATTACACTAGAGGATGATTTCTCATGGAGGAAGCCAGATGTGTTGCACTTCAAGAATTTTGGAGCCTCTGTTTACTTCCATGTCTCCAAAAAATCAAGGAAGAAGTTAGAGCTGACAACAAAATTGGAGGTATTTGTGAGTTACAGAAAAACTCCCCACAAATACCATGTGTACTTTCCATCCCTTAGAATGATAGTTGTGCGAAGGGAGGTAAAATTTGATGAAGAGAAATCCATGTGATTATCTCTTGAGAGGGAGCTTCATATCCCACCAAAGGAGGAGATTTTAGCTCCAAAGGAGGAGCCTCGGGATGTTGTGGAGAAGCCACAAGTTAAGGAGCAGAGAGTGGAGATAGTGAATCAAGAACAACCATCCAAAGAAGGCAGGAAAAGGACCAGAGAAGCTAATATACTTGTGAAATATGAGAAGGTGAATGTGGGTGCTCCTTTAAATCAACACAGGCAGAGAAGGTCACCAAATGTGTACACTAGCTACATGGCTCTAATGACTGAGCTAGTAGAGACCGAGCCATCCTCTTTGAGGAAGTAGTAGAGCAACCAGTATGAGTTGATGCAATGGTGGAGGAGTACAAATCCATTGTAAAGAACAATATTTGGGAAGCGTTCCCAAGACTAGGAAACAAATCAGTTGTGGGTTCGAGATGGATCTTCAAGGTGAAGCATGTAGCAAACAGAAGCATAGAAAAGTACAAGGCCAGATTTGTGTCCAAGGGTACTCTCAGGTTGAGGGGATTGACTATGAGGAGACCTTTGATCTTGTAGCAAGGTCCTCATCTATTAGATCAATCCTTTCTTTAGCTGCACATATGGGGTGGAACACCCACCAAATGGATGCGGAAAAAACATTCCTCAATGCATTTATTGACGAGGAGGTGTATATCGAGCAACTAGAAGGCTTCAATACTTTTAATCAAGAGTCTCATGTGTGCAGACTCAAGCGAGCATTGTATGGTCTCAAGAAAGCACCTCATGCTTGGCACACCAAGATCAATAGCTATCTCACTGATTTGGGCTTCACCAAAAGTGAAGTGGATGCAAACCTCTATCATATTTTGCTAGAAGGTAAATTGTTGATTATTGTTTTATATTTTGATGACTTGATTTTGAATGGAAATGAGTAGCAGATCAGATATTGTAAGGAGGACCTTGCAAGAGAGTTTGACATGCAAGACATGGGCCTCATGCACTACTTCCTTGGATTAGAAGTATGGCAAGGAGATGGGGAACTATTTGTCTCATAGGGAAAGTATGCCAACGAGATACTTCAAAGGTTTCACATGGACAAGAGAAAACCCATGGAGACTCCTCTAGCGACCAACTGGAGGAAAGAGGATGCCAATTTAGGTGAGGAATTGGATGCGAATGTTTACTAGCAGTTGGTGGGTTCACTCATGTATCTTGTGAACACACGACCAAATATGTGCTTTGTAGTCAACTAGCTCAGCCAAGCTATGGTTAGTCCAACCAAACTATTTTGGTGGGTAGTTAAGCATGTTCTACAGTGAATCATAGGCACTACCCAGTTTCGAATTTGGTACAAATAGATAGGGGGAGTGAAGTTGTGTGGCTTCACAGATGTAGATTGGGTAGGGAATACATCGAGTGTAATTTTCAGTTTTGGGTCCACAACGGTTTCTTGGTACATTAGGAAGCAAATATCTGTGGCACTCAGCGCGGCAGAAGTAGAATACATGCCTGTAAGTCAAGCAACATGTGAGGCGATCTGGATGAGAAAGATAATAGTTGGCTTGTTTGGTTAGACAATGGATCCAAATGTGATTTACTGTGATAATTGGAGTTGCATCAAACTCTCTGAAAATCATGTTTTTCACGATTGATCCAAACATATTGATATACGATATCACCATTTATGGGATTCTGTGTAGATGCGGATTATGTTGTTGCAATACATTCTGATAGAGGAACAAGATGTTGATATTTTGACAAAGGCCTTATGAAGAGGGAAGTTCAAGTTCCACAGGTGCAGGATAAGGGTGTTCGATAATTCCTTTCTTACTGAGAGGGAGTGTTGAAAATGCAGCAAGAAAATCCCAGTTTGACTTTGCCTTGGTCAAACTAGAGAAAATTCAAATTTCTATTTTGGCAGAAATCTTTGAGGTAGTTAACTGAGGTGACATGGCACTTGTCACTTAGTTAATCAGTTAACTCGAGCTGGGGAAGTTTGAGTTCAATTCAATATGATTGATTGCTAATTTGTAGCAATATATTTTAGTTAATTTGAGTTATTATCAGTTAAAGTAGTTCTAACTGTCATAAGAACTAGTCACAGGTCAAGTTGTGGAAATGGAACTTCAACCACACTCAGTGATCAACTAGTTAACTAATCAATCAACCCAAAATAATTGTTGCATGCAGAGAATTGAAGTTACCTAGTTGAGATGGAGATTCCAAGGCAGTGCACTATCATTTGTAGCATATTCCCATGTGTACAGGTGGTGCATGTAGTCAAAGGAAGGACCTAGAGGAATTGCACAATTCAATAGTGGGAAATTCCTAAATAATAAGGGCCAATTTCCTAGAGGAATAGTGCAAGGAAATGGGAGCTTGGAGGGCTTGAAAAATGGCTAAGTGTTGGGCAAAGTCAATTAGTCAGCTAGGTAGAGGGATAGACTATACACTTTTAGGGTGTGCTCAAGCTTGAGCAAGCATATGTATTTCATCTCTATTCTCTGATTAATGCAATATATATGGGAAGGGGTTTTGAGCAGTTGCTTTCACCTAGATAAATCTTTGTGCATGTGTGATGTTTCATTTTTCATGTCTATGATTTGTGTTCTAGATGGTGAATTAACTTTCGTACATCAGTATAGTAGCTTCAAGTCTCGTGACTTAGTAAATTTCATGAGCAGTTTTGAATCTACATCTTAATTTCTACACAAATTCAGTCGTGACGTGGTATCCCTTACACGTGGCGAGTTTTGGTTGGTAAAAGGAGATGACATGATGATGATGTGGTAGCGAAGGTGTTAGAGTCAGTCTTGTCAGTCCTTCGTCAGAGATCAAAACTCTTTCTGCATTTCATTTTTAGGTGTCTCACTCCATTCACTCAGCCGCATTCCGCTAGGTTCATGCCATAACCTGACGGAAGGGCCTTATCATTCATTCCCCTCATGCCTTGTACCTGTTGGCTTAGGTCTTTTCATCAATGTGTATTAAAGTCCATGACAGTCAATGTTTGATCTTTTAATGGACGAGAGTCATTTTGGTCATTAAGTCAAGGGATTAGTCATTTGGTCTTCAAACAATGTCCAATAAAGCCAGCAAGGCCAGAGGGAGGCTCTTATAAAGTTGTGATTCAAAGATTTTCATCGTCATATCGATAGATTACGACTGTTCTTCAAAACTCTGTTTTGAAGAAAAGTCAACAGTTTGTCATTTGTAAAAAATTTCAAAAGTTTCTCAGTGGATTTCTCCAAGCGCAGCCCTGGTCTCCTTAGCCAAATTCCATGTCGGCTACCCCTGCAAAAAATCGCCAAAAAATTTCATCATTTTAGTCAAAGAAATCAAAAGGAAGTGTGAAAAGCAGAGTTGTATTAATTGTGAAAAAGTGTCAAAGTGAAAACATTACAAAATGGATTTTGGAGGAAGAAAAAATCAAATCCAACTCTTGCAACATATTTCTCCAAGTTATATAAATCATTTGTGTCAAGTTACATTCAAGAAATCTTATAGCGAAGTCGAATTTGGAGTTTAGAGAACAAACTGCCGTTTGGAAAGGCCGTGACTGTGTTAAGAATTGGAGCGCGGCACACATAGGGAGCGCGGCGCACTGGGTGCGACCACACAGTGTTAAACAACACGGGCGCGACGCACTCAATCGACGCGGCGCACTAGGTATGTTGCGCGACACATATACACAGAAGCCCGATTTTGCTCAGAATTTGCAACCAATCGCCTTCAATCCCTTGAATTTGCCAGATTTCAACACATCAAAAGAGCAGTTCAAGCACAATTCATACACAGTAGTCATCTTGTCTTCAGGGTATTTTGTATAGCAATCATGGCATCGAATCATTCATCGGACTATGAGGTGGAAACCCAAAGTGACTCTCCCTTGGAAGTACAGGCACCCCGGAGGCCTCATAAAAGTGGCAGACATGTGAGAGAGGAACTGACCACCCTTACAGAATTGTAGGCCTACCCTCTTGCTATGTCATGTTTTCAGCATTAGTCATACTATGAGTTTTGTCAAAAGGTGGCGAGTGTCCAATTTCATCATGAGTTGGCTCGTCTTTTTGTGCTTCACTTGCATGGAGATCAAGCTATCTTGGCTGGTGTCACCTTCACACTTACACCAGAATCTATCTCATTAGCAACCGGTATACCGAACATTGGTGAACCATGGCACAAGAAATAGAAGATTGACCGGCAGCATTATGAGCCATACATCAAAACCAGTTTCTTAAGGCATCTCAAGAGAGTGTTCCCATTCCGATATTTGAAGGATGAATATGCTCCACTAATGAGATTGATCATGAAATATTTCAGCTGTGAGGGACGATTCTCTCGTCTTTGTGCTTACCACATCAGGTTTCTCATGCATTCACCAGGGTACGGATCATGAACATTCCGTATTTCATTTGCCAAAACATAGAGAGGATGACCACCTTTATACAACGCAAAACACCTCAGCAGCAACTTAACAGTGTCTATCATTTTGCTCTTATCAAGATTTTGGTGGTTCATCAGCTTGGATGGCAGGGCATCACTTGGGATGATTTCATCTCGCGTGATTTCTACAGAGCTTCACGGGGAGTATCAGAGGTTAAGCATGAGGGTGAACCTTCTCATCGGTATGAGTGCCATGAGATTGCTAGTGTGCCAGTTTTCATCACATATCAGAAGGGCACCAGACGTTTGTTTGCAGTGGCAAAGCGAGTGTTATCTCCACCTGGGGTGGAAGGGACCTCGCTTCCTCCATCAGCATCGCAGGAACAAGACAAGGCCAAGGAGCCAATGTAGGATGAGGGGCCTTCAGGTGAGACATCAAGTGAACGAGAGACCGAATCCGTTCTCCTTCATGATGATGATACAGATACAGATCCGCAAAGTGCATAGCTTAAAGAGATCATCCAGGAGCAGCAAGCAGAGATTCAAGCCTTGTCCCTTGATTTGGAAAGAGCCAAATGGAACATGAAATATCTAGAGCAGAGGAACAAATAGCTTGAGGATCAGCAAGCGATCGTGGAGCTACAAAACATTCGCGAGAATCGCCAAGCCGCGCAAAGGAGAAGAGTTGAGCTCACGTCATTGGAGCAAGATATTAATGAGGATCGGGAGGCCAATCTCGAGAGTTAACATGCACTTAGAGAGGTTGCTAGACAAGGCTAACAAGGACCATGCATTTTTGAGACACATGGCTTTCCACTACATGGCGCGAAACAAAGTGTGTAAGGCCCGAATCAGGAATTTGAAGGTGAAATTGAGGAAGGCAATCAAGAAGCAAAAGAGGCAAAGGGAGCTCGATCGTCTTTAGATATTGATTGAGGCCTCTTTAGCCCAACATAACACTTGATAAGGAAGCTCCAACCCAAATTTCAAGAAATTTGGGGCATTTTTGGTGTTTTTGGAAATTTTTGTGCAAAAAACAGGGTTTTTCTCCCTATGCGACGCGCCACCTAGAGTGCGCTTACACTAGGTAGGCTCCAAATGACAAAAGGTTTGAATTTTTGGATTTTCCATGGAAAATCATGACTGTTGGTGCATGGCCAAGAAGTTTGGGCCAATTTTGAGTCCTCAGGAGGTCAAAAACACCCTAAAAATGACCTCTCTGCCCCTAATTTCCCACACAGGAAGAAGTCTTTGGAGATTGAAGTTTTGGAGGGGAAAATTGGCACCAAATTCAGAAATTCCACTTGGGTTGGAAAGTAGACAGGCAGGGCTTTCCAACAAGCACACTTGGACTCAATTTGGACTTCAGAAGGTGCCTCAAAACCAGCTCCAAAGTGGCGCGACACATACAGTTTTTGGTGCGGCGCACAGAGACCCAAAGGCCAAAATCACACCCGCTTCGCGAAATTTCGATTCGCAATTTTCTCCAAGCGGGCTCGCTCATTTACAATACATTTTTCCTGGCATCAAAGGCAAAGTTTAAAAAGCATTTTTGGCTTCTATCCAAGTGGCCAAATGAAGGCGAACAACCACCCAAAAAATCTGCGCTCATATTTTCTTTTTTCTAATTGGTCCTCATAAAAAATTGAATGTAACTGCTGATGGTTGGCTCTTCATCTCCTGGGTGGATCGACTTTCTCATGGCAAAGCTTATTTATTGTATTGAGAGTCATTTTCTAAGGGGTTGGAATTTCTGGGAAACTGTGGGAGAGAAACCCAGTCACTCACTGTACATTTTGATAGAGAATTAATGAAAGATTGTAGCTCTGGTTCATGAGATTCCTGTGGTGTGAGTTTAGCAAATGTATCTTCTTTATGTTTCATATGTATTTCGTTATGTTTCATATTTTCATTCGTATTCATTTCCAGTGAAAGATTTCTAAGTAAAAAAGGTAGAATTCAGTGTACTGCTCTGCCTTGGGATAGTTTTCACATTTTATGTTTTCTTATGTTGAAAAGGATTCATGTATTTATGCCCTTTTCACACTCTTAAACAATCTCTCCACTTCATATTATTTCAAATCTAATTGCTAGACTTTTCCCCTGTCTTGCCTCACGAAATAATCTGCGTCTTTGAGTTAAATTCTCTGCTCATGCTATTCCTTGGCTCCACACATCCCAGAAAACTCAGTCATTCTTCAAAATACCTCTATAATATCTATTTACCTAGCCTAAAATCAGTATTCATTTTTGAGTCATCTCGGACACTATTGTTTATTTTCCTGAGTGTGACCCGAAGAGAGCCCTCTCCTGTTCTGGTAGGGCTAGCTACCAGACCGAGCGTGGTTTGTGGTTACCCTGAATTTTGCCTTCCTTTAGCCTAAGGAAAATTTAGGTGCTAACAAGAAGGCTAAGAGGATATGATGCGGCAATAGAGATGATGTGGTGATGATGTGGCTTAACACATCATCAAGATGACATGGCACCTCTAGTGACTTCCACATGGAAAGTACAACTAACACATTTTGATTGGTCAAAAGACTAAGAAAGTGGGACACATGGCACCTATTAATGGTTTCCACATGGAAGCATGATGTCATATAAACCTCTTCTTGAGCTTGGGATGGAAACCTAATAATCGCTCCCAGCACAACATAATAGGGGTTAATTTAATTACTTGCCTAAGTATACTATGGCATATAATCATAAACCTTTACACATGTGACCACCTCTTAGGACAATATGTGTTTCCCAAGATAATAAATAAAGCATACTATACAATAAGCATTTATGGATGGGAAAGAATAGGAAATCCTTTATGGCACGACCCTTAAAATCAATAAATGCATTGGTCTTTCATTATTTCCATGTCTATAATTGTAGGGCTAGGACATCTTTTTTAATAGACTCTATGAGGGAGCTTTACACAATGAGTTTCCATTCCTTATTTCATTACCCCCACTTTTATTTCATCAAGTGTTCAATTTATGAAACACATCCATTTTATTTAGATATTCTTAAGACAAGCTAGGGACTAAAAAATGGCCGTATAATGAAGTGGTATTAGCTTAAGCTTTTATTTTAATTTTAATTTACAATTCGCCTCTTTATCCCTTTACATATTCTATGGACAACCTTTTATTTTTTTTCATTTCATTGAAGGCTTTCACATATTTTCATTTCAGATATACCTTTTAATACTGACCTTTGAAAAGGTAAGCACAAATAAGGATAACATCCTTTTCACAAAATGGAATGCAGGTGAAAAGGATATATGGGAAATTATTATGTATGGAAGGGATATGGAGTACTACCATAGCCAATCTTCTAGTGGTACATCTTAACTATGGGAGATGACACACTTTTATGAGAAAACCATATCCTAAAAAAGTATGACAAAAAAGACAAATAAATTATAGGATTTAGATCTTATTTCAGTAAGCACTACCATCACAACATGCTAAAAGCCATAACATCATCCAATTACATGTGTACACCAAGTAAAAAACATGGAAACATCTTTATCATGGTTCAGACAACACAAGTGTATGAATGAGAACTTGAATGACACAAGTATATGAATGAGAATGTGAATGAGCTATCTAGATGAGTGAAGATCAAGTGAGCAAAAGAGCACCAACAAATCAGCTATATACACCCTTAAAAATGCATATTCCACTTATTGCCCCATGGGGATAACTAGTCATTTTCCTACTATCGTGCTTTCTAAGTTTGTTATTTTCCTTTTTGTTGGGCTTTACATATGTGATTTTAGTAACCTATTAAAAGTCATCACACCATCTAATTACATGTGTATATCAAGTAACGATGAGGAACCTACTAAAAATCATCACACCATTTAATTACATGTATACATCAAGTAAAAATCATGGAAACATTATTGCATCTATCATTTAAGAAGTTTGGATACATCATAGTTGAGTCAACACAAGTTTTTGAATTGGAACATGAATGAGATGTTAACCTTGAATTTACTAAATCTATTTTTATTTTAATTGTTTTAAAAGACTAATTTTAATAATAATAAAATTGTTTAAAATACTAATTTTAATAATAATAAAAATAGTTTAAACAAAACAATAATAAATAAAATCAGAAAAATTAAGAATTCTATGATATTAAATTACTTTTCATTGATATACAAATTAAACCAACAGAGTAACTTTCCATATCATAAAAATGAAAAGTAACAAAAGTAACTTTCCATATCATAAAAATGAAAATGCTAAGAGTTTAGAAATTCTATTATTAATATTATTAAAACATTAAAAAGAAAATTTCTATTATTACAATATTAGAAAATGAAAATAATATTAAAAAAGAAAATAATAAGAATTTAGAAATGCTATTATTAAAATTTATTAATATTATTAAAATCTATAAAATAAAATATAGTTAAAATTGAATTTATTATTAAAATTTAGAAATAAAAAAAGGTTAAAATTGAATTAAAAATAAATAAATAAATAAAATAAAAAAAATTAGGAATTCTATGATATTAAATTACTTTTCATTAATATACAAATTAAACCAACACAGTGACTTTCCATATCATAAAAATGAAAAATAACTTTCCATATCATAAAAATGAAAACGCTAAAAGTTTAGAAATTCTATTATTAATATTATTAAAACCTTAAAAAGAAAATTTCTATTATTACAATATTAGAAAATGAAAATAATATTAAAAAAAAAAATAATAAGAATTTAGAAATGCTATTATTAAAATTTATTAATATTATTAAAATCTATAAAATAAAATATAGTTAAAATTGAATTTATTATTAAAATTTAGGAATAAAAAAAGGGTTAAAATTGAATTTATTATTAAAATTTAGGAATAAAAAAAGGGTTAAAATTGATTTTTTCTAGACAATGAAAATACTAAAAATTTAGAAATTCTATTATTAAAATTTATTAATATTATTAAAATCTATTTAATAATTTATTAATATTATTAAAATTTATAAAATAAAATAGAGTTAAAACTGAATTTATTAAAAATAAAAATACTATACTAAAAATTTAGAAATTCTATTATTAAAATTTATTAATATTATTAAAATTTAATAATATTATTAAAATCTATTTAATAATTTATTAATATTATTAAAATTTATAAAATAAAATAGAGTTAAAACTGAATTTATTAAAAATAAAAATACTAAAAAAATTTAGAAATTCTATTATTAAAAATTAGTAATATTATTAAAATTTATAAAATAAAATATAGTTAAAATTGAATTTATTATTAAAATTTAGGAATAAAAAAGGGTTAAAATCGAATTTTTCATCACTAAAGTTGTATCTTTAATTTCCATAAAAGAAAGAAGAAAAAAATAAATTAATTAATTAAAAAAAATTCACCCTCCTCAATAACATTTTTATTTCATCTCGCCCTGGAGTATGCCGTAAAACTGCTTCTGCTTGGCTAAGAGCTCGTCTTCCTCGGACGTAAGGAAACAGGTTAACGGCCCAAGACCCAGAGGCATCTGGCAGGAGTGAGAGCCTGCTCCCGATTACGGACCACCAGCAGGGTTATGCCAGGTGGCGTGGTTTTCCTATTTAACAGTGATGAGTCAAACCCAACATTCGCGGATAGCAGCCAGAGATGGCTGTCCTCACTGTTGGTTTGACACCTGAGTTGATAGGTTTTACCACCTTCGGAAAAAAAAAAAAACATTTTTATTTCATCCTTATTATATCATCTCCAGAATAAAGTTTGCCTCTACTAGCAATTAGATCCAAATTTATGATGAAGTAGAGGATAAAATATATCAAGTATTATATTTTCAGAGAACATGTTTTCAGAGACCAGATCCAAATTTATGATAAAGTAGAGGATAAAATATATCAAGTAGTATATTTTCAGAGACCAGAGCAAGGAGGATGGTTCATTATTAAAAGAAGGGTGCTGTCAAGAGCGAGGCAAGATAAGTTACTCCGTCTTCTCTTGTGGCGCTCTACAGAGGTCTGGGCATTTAGAAATTTAGTGCCAGCCCTCTCACTTTTTGTTTTATTTTTGTATTATCCTTTTGACGCTGCTGTTTGCCCTAAATATCGTTGTGGCGAATTAGTAGAAATCTAGTGCCAGCCCTCTCACTTTTTGTTTTATTTTTGTATTATCCTTTTGACGCTGCTGTTTGCCCTAAATATCGTTGTCGCGAATTAGTAGAAATCAAGGATCTGGAATTTGTAGAAATCAAGGATTGCTGTTTGCCCTAAATATCGTTGTGGCGAATTAGTAGAAATCAAGGATCTGGAATTTGTAAAATCAAGGATTGCTATTTGCCCTAAAATATCGTTGTGGCGATTTAGTAGAAATCAAGGATCTGGAATTTATATTTAACAGGCTTCGTTTAAGCTACTACTGTTTATTTGTTTTTTTTGGAATTAACTTCATCAGGAGAATAACTATGTACATGCTTGAGGGCTCAATCCAACACATCTACAGGGATAAAATGTGCAGGCTGAGGCTGATGCTCTGTCGAAGTTCTCGGAGGCTGATGCTCTGTCCAAGTTCTCGGAGGCTGATGCTCTGTCCAGGTTTTCGATGCTCCTGGTCATTGGCATTTTCAGGTCTCTGTGAAAAGCGATATCTTCTTCATTCAGGATTTTTATCCTACTCACTTTTAATTTTCATTGGCATCTTCAGGTCTATGTGGAAAGCGATATCTTCTTCATTCAGGATTTTTTTTTATCCTACTGACTTTTAATTTTATAATTTCATCCTTGCAGGTCTTCAAATCTTTTCTGTGTTTTGATGCCTTAGCATTATTCATCCACAGGCCTATTATACCCTAGCATTATTCATCCACAGGCCTATTAATCTTATGACGGGGAGAAACATTTCATCTTTGCAGGTCTTCAAATCTTTCCTGTGTTTTAATGCCCTAGCATTATTCATCCACATGCCTATTAAACTTATGACAGGGTTTTTCTCCGAAATCTCTCCTT